>JAMXBD010000100.1:0-490000 GCA_024138025.1 Combretum micranthum | reverse complement strand
CTTGCTATTGGAGCAAATGGATGTAAAAACAGCCTTCCTCCATGGTGATTTGGAGGAAGATATATACATGATGCAACCAGAAGGATACTTGTCAGAGGGTAACACTAACCTTGTGTGTAAGCTCAAGAAGAGCTTATATGGCTTGAAACAGGCACCGAAACAGTGGTACAAGAAGTTTGATGGGTTTATGCAGGAGATTGACTTTGTCAGATGCAATGCCAACCATTGTTGTTACTTCAAGAGATTTGACCAAAGCTATATCATTCTACTGCTGTATGTAGATGATATGTTGATAGCAGGGTCCAGTGCTCGAGAAGTGAGTAAATTGAAAAAGCAGTTATCCGAGCAATTTGCTATGAAGGAACTTGGAGAGGCTAAGCAGATTTTGGGTATGCGTATCATTCGAGACAAAAGGTGGGGAAGTTGTATCTTTCATAGGCTGAGTACATCGAGAAAGTATTAAAGCGGTTTAATATGCAGGATGCTAAGCCAGTGAGTGTCCCGCTAGGTGGTCAGTTTAAACTATCTAGCAAAGAGTCGCCTAGAAGTGAGGAAGAGCGAACCCATATGAAGAAGATTCCCTATGCTTCGGCGATTGGAAGCATTATGTATGCCATGGTTTGTACGAGACCAAATATTGCGCATGCGGGGAGTTGTTAGCCGTTTTATGAGCGATCCGGGCAAACAGCATTAGGAAGCACTGAAATGGATCCTTAGGTACTTGAGAGGTACCACAGATTGGAGTTTGTGTTTTCAAGGCAAGGATTGCGAGTTGGCAGGATATGTTGATGCGGATTTGGCATCTAGTGATCTAGACAAGAGAAGGAGTACAACCGGGTATGTATTTACTTTGGGTGGTACAGCGATATCTTGGGCTTCTAAGTTGCAGAAGATCGTAGCCTTATCAACTGCAGAAGCAGAGTATGTGGCAGTGACAGAGGCAAGTAAAGAGATGGTATGGTTGCAGAATTTCTTAAGTGAATTGGGGAAAAAGCATAAGGATGGTACCCTATACAGTGACAGTTAGAGTGCTATTTTCTTGGCTAAGAATCCAGTATTTCATTCAAGAACAAAGCATATTGAGTTGAAGTATCACTACATACGGTATCTCTTGGAGAGAAAGATCTTGCAGCTAGTGAAGATTCAAGGGAGTGAGAATCCTGCTGATATGTTGACTAAGGTTGTGACCTTAGAGAAGTTGAAGCTATGTATGGCTTCAACTGGGCTTGAAACTTGAAGAGAAGTCTTGGCGCTACCATTTGGTGCAAGTTACTGATGAGAGATTGAGAAGTGGCTTACATGAGATTCAGTCTCCAGGTGGGAGATTGTTGGGTTGTGGAGCCTGAATACTGTACACCTTTGAAAAGTCATAATTCTTCTCAATATATATGTGAAGGGACATGTTTCTTGTATATGAAACAATGTAACTTTTCTTGAAGGGGTATATAGAAGAGTTGTAACTCTTCCCAAAAGGCATTATTATTGTTAGTAAGGGTATTTTAGGCAGTTCACGTAAAATTGTCATTAGGGTTTTTTTATAAATAGCCCATCTATGTAATACACATCTCTCTCTTACAGATAGTGAATATCCTGGCTTGGTAGCGCCCCCAGACGTAGTCACAATCCGTGACGAACTGGGTAAACAATTTTGTGTCTTTGTCATTTCAATCTTTATTTTTCGTCTTTATTATTTCGTAACACTAGTTGGCATATATGCTTTAAAATATGTTCTGCTTTTGATGTTTTTTAAGTCACGGATGTTGAGGCAATAAAGCATTTTTTTCTAATATTCATTCCTCTTAATTGTTACGTCTTTTTTTATTTATTTATTATTTTTTTTATGGTATCAGAGCAAGATTGAAGCTCACATTTATCTGGCAAGTTTGATTGCCTTGTTGAAGGAGATTAAAAATTGTGCAAAGATATGGAGTTAGAAAATGGAAGTACTAGTTCAAACACAGTATGGTGTTGAGAAGCTTGTGGGAACAAATTACAAGTATTGGAGAATGTGTATGGAGGCTTATCTTCAAGGTCAAGACTTATGGGAATTAGTTGCTAGTGCTGATGCAAAAATTCCTACCGATGCTCTAGAAAACGCTAAACCACGAAGGAAATGGAAGGTCATAAAGCTCTCTATACGTTGAGGAATTTAATTAGCAAGGAGTTTATTGACCATGTTCATGATGTCAATTCACCTAAATAAGTATGGGAGACACTATAGAGGCTACTCTTTGAAAAAAATACAATAAGGTTGCAATTATCGGAGAATGAAATGGCGATTGATGTGCATTTTATTCTTGACCAAATTTAATAAATTAATAACCTATAATCTCTTTCCTATGATCTGGCCAACGCTAGGTAAGTGTACCTATCGTATGTAGTATATGAATGAATATAGGATCGTATTCCTTGGGGATCTTGACAAGTACTATCACTCACCTTTTTCTTATTATGATATTAATTAAACTACTAAACTCCTACAAACTATCACTAATGATTACTAACATCAATTTACTTAACTAAATGCAGAACACAATGACTTAAATCTTGCTTCATTGATGAACTTGACATGTACATTAAGAGCATGCAATTAATATCACTAGTTTCTTAAACTACAGAATTCATTAAGTATGTTAACGTCTTTCTCAAGATCGCTAGCATCTAATCCTAAGTTTATCCATCGGAATCTCTTCCTAGCTAATAGCAACTTACGATGACATTAAATTCAGGAATCCTTACTTAATTAAGCATATGCAAAAGAATTTCACAATCCTATCTCTAGGCATCATGAGCAATTCCTTCCAATAGCTAGATCTATACAAGGGGACTATCTCTCGATCTGTCCTAATAAAATCTAACATGAAATTATACCGTGCACAATACAATTCCATGATTCGATAAAATCAACTGTCGAATCTAAGAAGACTAATAATAATTCATTGACTAATCTTATTAACATATATCAAATTATGGTGTAACAGGCCTAAGGAACACTACTCATATATCATATAACAAGAAAACAAAACAATAACTAAATTAAAACAGAAAGGAAACATGAAAGAAAACTCCCTTTTCATGATATAAATATTGAACTCTTCAATAAATGACAACAACATCCCGTCTCCTCTTCCTTGTCTCTCAAGAATCTCCAAGGAGTACATTACAACAAGATACAATGCAGAAGAAACTATGAACAGGTATAATGTTACAAAAAAATCTGAATTATACTAGTTTGGTGTGTACAAAATGATTAAGATCCCCCAATGCGATCTATGGGTCTTGTATTTATAGTTCCCAAGTGATTAGACATGAATGTCATCTTTTCCTTATGTCCATTAGTCTTTGCATCTCTTCAAGAAATGGTTATTTTACATCTGACGTGGGAACAACGAAAATCACCACCTTCATCACTGCCGTGACTCGGGCAGTGATAAGCTTAAAAATGAAATCAGTAGAGATCACCCCCTTCATTAAGACCGTGATGAGGTGTGATGAGTAAAACAACTAAGTTAGCGTTAATCACCATCCCTGTCATCACCGATGATGGGGGTGGTGATAGCAATCACCCCCTTCATCATAGGCGTAATGAGAGTGGTGACAAGTCCATAAATCAAATCCACGGAGATCACCACCTGCGTCACGGGTGTGATAAAGGTAGTGACAAGTCATTTTTACTCCAAATGATCTTTCTTCACAAAGTGTTAAGAATTTACACTTAGTCACCTGGAATGAACATAATTAAGCATTAAATACCATATTCTTTGACTTTAAGCATATCTAAGGAAAAATTAAACATAATTTATGCCCAATTTAATAGAGTACATGACCCCTATCAGCGATGCTCACTCAATGAAGTTTGTCTATTGCTAAATATTTCTTACGATTTAAGAGTATTTTTGCAGAAATTTCATAATTAGACATGGATGAGAAGATCAGTGAAGCAAGATTGAGAATATTTCTCATTCGAGGATTAAGAAAGGAGCACATTCCATTCATCACCTCCATTCAAAGTTAAGCAAATCAACCATCAGTTGAAGAATTAGAAAATTTGCTTTCCAATCAGGAGGCTTAGGCAAGGAAAATGGCAAACAACTTTGTTTCAGATTCCGTTCTTTTCTCAAAAGGGAAGCAAAACAAGAAGACACTAGCATGGAATAAGAAAAAGGAAAAAGGGTCAAAGAGTGGAAAGACTCCTGATGGTAGCTTACAAAACAACAATCCTATTAAGCGCTATAGATGTAGTAAAATTGGGCATATCAATAAATATTGTAGAGTGAAGCTGTCTAAAGCAAATATTGTTAGTGAAAAGGATGATGGGGATAAGCTAAATTGGGAGTAGTGCTTCTGTATAGAAGTTGTTGAAGCGAGGAATCATGTTGTTGCTAATTCAACATCAGATCAAGCTCACGTCAACTATGCTGATCACAAGGAGGAATGGATCATGGATTTTGGTTGCTCACATCACATGACCGGCAATGATTTATTATTTTCGGAGCAATGACAACATGATGGAAACTAAGTCATCGTTACAATTGATAACTCAACTTATCATGTTGTGAATGAAGGAGCTGTGAAGATTGGTGCTGATGTGAAGTTGAATGATGTTTATCACATTTCAGGTTTGGAAATGAATTTAGTTTTAGTTTCTCAAATAACAAATTCTAGAAAATATATTTTGCTTGATCTAGATGATGTGAAGGTGATTGAGAATTTAAAGACTATTGTAGCTGATGCTGTTCTCTTAGGTAAAAGAAGGAATCTTATTTTTCATGTCAGTAGGGAAGGCATATAAGAAGAAAACAAGTGATACGGGTACAGTGGAATCCAATTGATTCGCATATCTAGTGCTTGCCATTACAAGCTACGGTTTATGATGAATTATGCGATGATATAGAAAATTAAAGATATGGACGAATAAATCTTTATATAGACACACCAAAGATTAAATCAAACTAGCTATTCTAGACAATCGATGTGACATACGATAACTAGAACAATGAGGGTAGATCGATATAACACACGATCAAGAATTCGTTGAAAGGACATTGACAAATACCCAAAAGGTAAGGATAACATTCAAAAGTTGTTTATTTCATCAGAAAGAAACCCTTATATCCTACAGGTCAGGCAAAGATAACTACGTAAAATAACTAAACAAAAGAAAATAATTAAAATATCACGTCAAAATAAGGCATGACAGATTTGAGATAACCTTGTCAATCATGGCCATGATCCTTTCGGATCAAAATTCATCTTCTCATTCTAGGTAGATATGGGCTTTATCTGCTTAACTATAGCCGAGATCACGGGCATTATAGAGGCCGTGATCTCCTCGGGAATAATGCGTCCAGTGTCAGAATCAACCATGGTCTCAGTTACAGCCGTTATTGAGATTATGGGCGATGTTACGGTCGTATCTATGGGCATGATCTCCACTGTCGATGATTTTCCAAATTTTGTCCTCTTCTCTAAATCGGGTGGTTGCCCAAGTGATCCATGATTCCTATCATCTTCTCTGGATTCATGAATATTTGCCCTCAAATCTTGATCAAAGTTGTGTTGATTAGGAGGATCATCCTTCATCTTTAAACTTTGTCCCACATGTAACACATGCTTTGTTTGCCTACTAACAAATTTCTTCTTAGCTGCTTTGGCCCCAACAATAATGACTTTTTCTTAGGAGGGTTCAACTCCACATGTGTTGTTTCACATCTTCGAGACTTATAGGAAACAACTTAACTCTCCTCCCTTTAAATAAAACAGAATAAGCGTTGTCGCTACCATTATGGTTCACATCTTGATCAAATAACTATGGATGCCCCAAAAGAATATGGGATGCATTCATTAGCACAACATCGCAAAGAACCTTATCAGTATAATAATTTGGTAAAGAAATAGGAACTGATACCTGCTTAGTGGCATGGCTAGATCCTTTGTCATTAATCCAATGCCACTAATACGATTGTGGATGGGGAGTGGTTGGAAGTTGCAATTTCTCCATAAGCGATGTTGCCACAATGTTGGTGTAATTACCCGAATCAATGATAACTTCACAATAACCCCATTCACCATGAACTTCATATGGAATTTATTCTCCCACTGTTCTTGTTCAGCTATTGGTGTCACACTCAAACTCCTCCTCAAAACACCATTCAAAGGAATAACAGGTCCTAATATTTGTTCAGCTTGCACCTCTTCCTCACATTCCTTGTCAGGATTAGTATGATTGACTTTCTCCTCTTTGTCATCACTTTCCAAACAACCTCCACGAATGTAAACAGCACATCTATTCAGACATTACACAGTGGTCTAAAACCTAAGCATTTAAAACGTTTAATTTCTCTAGTTTTCTTCCCAACAATACTAGAGTCATTTGCTTGGACATCGACTTCACTTTCTCTTCATTAGACTTCTCATGAATAATCATGCTGCTTAACATCTTTATGATCACTAATAACCTCCTTTTCATCATCATGCAGAGAAAACTTTTTGTTACTTTCATACTTGGAAAAGTTACCTAAAGATTTATGAGATTTCCATTGCCTTTCAACCTTTTCCGCCATCAACATTGCCTCTTCTAAAGTATCGATCCATTGAAGCTCTACAACATTCGATATCTTAGTTTTCAAACAAGCAATGAATTGAGCAATTGATTATTTTGGAGTTTCCATGATCTGGATTCGAATTATTAGAATCTCAAATTCTTGGATATATTCAGCCACACTTCTACTCCCTTGGTGTAAAGTATGTAACCGTATTAGGAACACTTGGCTATAGTATTCTAACATAAATCTTCGCCGTAATAGCCCTCACATCTCAGCTTAAGTATTCATATCCCGTTCTCCATTCCTCCTTTAACTAGCCAACACATTCTTCCACCAATGGGAAGCATAACCCTTGAATTCAATCATAGCTAATTTAACCCACTGCACATCATCACAATCATGGTAGTTAAATAATTTCTCGATTTGGTCTTCCCAATCAAAATACTTGTCAGCCCCTCCAGTTCCATTAAAAGATGGAACCTTTAACTTTATGGTCTCAATATCTCGAAATCCTTTAGGTCTCCATCCATCACGAGGTTCATCAAAATCATCATCATATTCTTCAATCCTACTTCCTCTCACCGGATGATGTACATGTCCCATTCCTCTTCCATGGACATCCATTACTCCACTGTAAGGGAATTACATTCTAGGGTTTCCACCAGTTCCTTAACATGCCTTAGTCATGTTTTTCATGGGTAGGAGAGGTGCCTCTAGCTATTTATTCCATACTTCTAAAGGTTTCCTCTTGTTGTTGTATCATATTTTGCACTCCTTGCATCGTTTCCTTCATAAGTTCCCTAAACTCATTCAAATTAACGGACTGCTCTCCCATAGAATCACTTCCATATCCACCTTTAATGTCAACCTTTCCAGACATTCTCAAAGAAACCAAAATTTTCAGCATAGAAAACAATCACAGAACCAAATCTTGCAGAATAATGATACAACTACTGAAGCCTGAAGTCGCAATCTACAACCCTAGGCTCTGATACTAAGATGGTACGAATATGGTGGAATCCGATTGATTCACGAATCTAGTGCTTGCAATTACGAACTAGGTTTTATGATGAATTATGCAATGATATAGAAAATTAAAGATATGGATGAATAAATCTTTGGATATGACTCACTAAAGACTAAATCGAACTAGCTATTCTAGACAATTGATATGACATACGATGACTAGAACAACGATAGTAGATCAATATAACATACAATAAAAAGTTCGTTGAAAGGATAATGACAACTACCCAAAAGGTAAGGATAACATTCAAAAGTTGTTTATTATATCAGAAAGAAACCCTTATATAATCCCACAAGTTGAGTAAGGGTAAATATGTAAAATAACTAACAAAAGAAAATAATTAAAATATCGCGTCAAAATAAAGCATGACAGATCTAAGATAACCCTATCAATTACGGTCGTGACTCATGCCATGATCTTTACGGATCAAAATTCATCTTCTCATTCCAAGTAGATATGGATGTTATCTACTTAGTTGTGGTCGAGATCACGAGCATTACATAAGCTGTAATCTCTTTAGGAACAATGCGCCCAGTATCAGAATCAACTACGGTCTGTGTTACAGCCATTATCGAGATTACTGGTGACGTTGATGATTTTCCAAATTTTTTCCTTTTCTGTAAATCGGGTGGTCGCCCAAATGATCCATGATTCCAATTAACAAGTCAGATGACAATGCAGAAATTTGGCATGCTCGACTAGGACATTTAGGTTATCAAATGCGCCAACAAATTTCTTCTAAGAAATTTTTAGATTGCTTACCGATACTAAAAAATGTACGTGAAAGTGAAATTTGTTAAGGTAGCCAATATGACAAATCACACCAACTTTCCTTGTAGCTCATTAAATCGCAGATTGAATCCTTTTATATTGGTTCACACATATATGATGGGACCAACAAAGATAATGAGTTATTGTGGGTAATAGTATGTCGTGAATTGGTGGATGACCATTCAAGGTACACTTGGTTATATTTCTGGAAGGAGAAAAGTGAAGCACTATCCAAATTCATTGAATTCAATACACTTGTTGAGAAAGATTTTAGGTAGAAAGTGAAATGCTTAAGAAGCAACAATGGCAACAAATTCATGTCAGTTGAATTCTTTCAATATTGTAACAAAAGTAGCATTCAACGGCTAATGACATGACCAAACACCCCTCAACAAAATAGGGTTGCAAAATGAAAGTTGGCATATCTTATTTCAATAAGTCTTTCATGGGTGCATGATAAAAGCCTTCCCAGAGAGCTTTCAGTAGAAGCATTTCTATGTGCATGCCATGTAATAAATCGTTTACCTCCATGGTCAGGTAAAGAAAAGTCCTTTGAAATCTTGTATAATGTCAAGCCAAATGTAAATTACTTTAAGGTGTTTTGGTTCAATTTGTTATGTTCATATTCTGAAATCTAATAGAACTAAACTTGTCCCAAAAGCAAAGAAGTGTATTTTTGTTGGCTATGATCTTCGTAGAAAAGGATGGAGGTACATGGATCCAGAAACAAAGAAGTTTGTCACTTCTAGAGATGTTGCATTTGATGAAATATCATGTTATGATCAAACTATTCATAATGATGATCAAAGGAATTTTCATTTGTTATCTGAAAACATGGAAGCTTCAATCAATGATGAATATCCAACATCAAACACCATAGTTCAGGGGATGGTGAACAATAAGTTCAAAGACGGTTTACAAGGGAGAAAAGACAACCACAACACCTCAAAGATTATGAGGTACAACTCAACCATTGCTCTGTTGCTTCATGCTTTTTTAGAGGAGCAATGGATAAAGACAAACTAGCAAGTTATGAGAAAGGTAAAGATTAACTAGAAATGGGAGGCTACTATGGAAGAAGAAATTGAAGCTTTAAACAAAAACCAGACATGGGAGCTGGTGACAAAACCAGAGAATTGTGAGCCTATCACTTGCAAATGGGTTTATCGATTAAAGAGGAAATCAAATGGCATTGTTAATAAATGTAAAGCTTGGCTTATTGCAAGGGGATTTTCTCAAAGTTATAGGTTGGTTTATGAAGAGACATTCAGTTTGGTTGCAAAAATGGTAACACTAAGATCAATTTTTTTTCTTGCAACCTTTAAAAGATAGAGATTATGGCAACTTGATGTAAAGAATGCATTTCTTTATGGAGAATTGGCTCATGAAGTTTATAGAGCAACCTAAAGGCTATATTCTAAAGAGCATCCTCATCATATCTACAGACTTGAGAAGGTATTGTAGGGCCTTAAACAAGCACTACGTGCTTGCTATGGTAAAGTTGCCCAATACTTTATCCTCTGTAGGTTTAAAGTTTTAGATGCATATTCTAATTTTTTCATTGTATTTGAGTCACATTTGCACGTACTGGTCTTGCTATACATAGAAGATATGATTATTACTAAGAACAATGAAGTTGGAATTAGTAAGTTGAAAGATGACTTATTTGTTTATTTTAAGATGAAAAGTTTGGGAGAAGTTGGTCGTTTTCTTGGTTTGGAAGTTGAAAAATCAGATGAGATATATTTCATCTCTCAAAAGGGTTATGCAAAGAAGCTCTTGCAACGTTTGGGCATTGGGGAGTCAAAAGAAAAGGCCACTTTAATGGAGCCACATCTTAAGCTAATGAAACATGAAGGGAACTTAGTGGATGATGGTAGAAAGTTTAGACAACTTGCTGGAAGCATAATTTATTTAACTATCACGAGACTTGAAATTGCTTACTTTATTGGTGTAGTCTGGTAGTTCATGCAATGTTTAAGAAGTTCTCTCCTAGACGTAGGAAAGAGGATTCTATGTTATGTGAAAAGGCTCTCTCAATTATTGTCTTATGTACAAAAGATGTGAAACTTTTGTGTTGAGTGGCTTTACTGATGTAGACTGGGCAGGTGATGCAAATGATAGACATTTAACCTCAAGATATTATTTTAGCATTGTTTTAGCAATGATATCTCGATGCAGCAAGAAGTAGAGTGTGATTACTTTATCAAGTACTGAAGCTGAACACATAGCAGAAACCATGGCTACATAAGAATGTATGTGGTTGAAGAAATTGATGGGGGAAATTGCTATACAGAATTGAGTATGCTGTATAGATCAAACGTGACAATGAAAGTGCCATTAAACTTGCTTCCAAAGTAGGTATTCATGGATGATCAAAGCATATTGAAGTTATTCATCATCTCATTTGAGAGAAGGTGTTGGATCAAGAGATTGAATTAAAAAAATTTTCTACAAAAAAATTAGGTTGCAAACATAATCACAAAAGCATTGGGAAAGCCTAAATTTGAAGAGTTTAGAGCTTCACTTGGTGTTGTTGATCGTAAGCATGCACCGGGGGGGGGGGGGGGGGGGGACGGGGTGGGGGTGGGTGTTGGGATGGGGGGGAGGGGAGGCTAGGGTCTTAAATAATTAGTACATCTTACTTAAAGAATTTTTGTATAGTTCTATTTTAAATTTGTTTTTATCATTTGTTTTGTTTGTCAAATAATTTAGTTTCTTATTTTATGGGAGATTTGGTCAAAATTAATAGGGAAGTTTGGTAGGATTTGGATTGAGTAGTAGTAGATTTTTAGAAAGAGTTAGTTGGCAAATATGCTTTAAAATATGTTTTGCTTCTAATATTTTAAAGTCACGGGTCTTGAGGAAATAAAGCATTTTTTCTCTAGTATTTATTCCTTTCCATAACATACGGCTTTGCTCTTTTATTTAGTTGTTTCCCTTTTTTTTTTTGTTTTACATAGGCCACATATATATATATATATATATGTTACAACTAGCCATCACGAACTTGTACCTTATAGTTTGTACCTACACAAGCTTTATCTATATCTGTACCGTATCTGTATCGGATCAACATTTGTAATTTATCTATATAATATCTGTATTTTATTTGTGTGCTCTGTTTATGAGTAGAAATATCAGTTTTTCATTGGTATCATTTTCTTGATAAATATCTATTTTAAAACGACAAAAAATATGATACAAAACTGACCAGAATATGATAAAACAAACAGACCCATGTAGCTTGTAATTTCTCCTTATATTGGGACCATTACAAACCCAAACCTGCATTATTCAATATTAAATCAACTTATATGTTTCGCAAAAATAATATAAATTCATTGGAGTATGTCTTCCTCATAATTCACCTCATAGTCAAACTATTCCACATCATGTGGATGTTGGGGTTTGGGTTTGCTGCAATGATTTCTCCTTTGCATTTCTTTTGAACTTTTTTTATACCTCCATATTATAGATAATCTTTTGACTTTGGATACTAAAAAATAGTTTTAAATAGTTATGACTTTTAAAGTAAGAAGAAACAAGATCGATAGGTTGCCTTTGAATAGGTAATAAAATTGCGTATAATACAAGTTTGATGAGGAATTAGATTGAGTAAAAGGTTAGGTTCTAATTATACATATCTAATTATGCGTTTGGTATATGGAATGGAATTGATATTCTGAATTAATTACCGTAGAATATCTATTCCTTTGTTTACTTTGTAAAAGATTTTGCCATGAGAAATGTTTATTCCATATAATGTAGAGTAAACAAGGAATCTTTATTTCTTCTCTTCATTCGAGGAATTACTATTCTTGGCAAAAACCATATTTTGTTTAAAAAATACCCTTACTTATAAAATAAAATAATTACTATTTTTTCCAACTTCATTCCATTCTACTAAACCAAATGTAAATCTTACAATTAGAAGTTAGGAACTCCTATTATCATATTGTAACGCCCTTGAACTTACGATTAAAACCTGCTAGAAATACACAATTTATGCCCTTAATAACTCTAAAACGATCACTCATATATTATAACTCTAGATAATGTTAAATTACATACTTGTTACTATAAACAACCACATAAATCACATCTCATATTATATGTGAATTCCACTGGTAGATGGCTTACGGAGTCCATTTTAATAATGTTATGAGATTTATACATTATGATTAGAATATTAGTTTATATCAAACACTTACAGCTACTACCATTTAGCTTAATTACACATGACTAAAGTCTTTATTTTTCATAAATCATCATATGTTTTCTATTCTACAATTGCAAAGTCTTCACTTCTAGCAATATTCCTAAACACACTATCTGGTTGCAACTAGCAATACAAAAGTTTATATATTCATCATTTGTACATGAAAAAGATGAAAAAATGAGTTAAAGCCCACAATATAAAACAAACACAAGCACATGAGCAACTATTAGCACACATTCACATAAACATATAACAAATGCAACAACCAGACATTTATTATCTTTAGATTTAATCTAATCAAACAAAACTGGGATAACTTAGCATCCTAAAACACACTTACATGTAGTGTATATATATGATGTTGGGCACTCTCTAACATCCATGAGTCTAAAACATTGGGAATTGGGTACTTCCCAATAACTACAACACCAAAACTTAATTTATCTAGATCCTCTCCATGCACAACTCCACTTTGGGACAACGTTGCATGTGGATTATTGATTTACCATGATAATAGTATGGGTACTCCCTACCAGCGGCCACACACAAGCAACGAACAAATTATTATAGTTGAAATTCATTTAGTTAATTTATGATTCTACCTTAAGTAACCACAACCAAAAAGCAAGGTATACACGTAGCTAAAAAGTTGGTTAATCTTGAACATTAAAGTCATCTAACTTGAATTATACTACCATTAAGATATTCAGGATTATTATATTTATAAACTCACCTATAATCTATATTTTTATAATTTTCATCCTTACCCCATTAGCATCTAGGTTTTTAGATCTTGGAATATAGGTAAATTCCTAGAAGAGGTATTAAATATATATATATATATATGTTTCTTTTTGTGAGTGAAAAATGTGATTTTAGGGAGATTATAGTGTGCATGGGCTAGTATATGATCATGTAGAGGTTCGTTTCACTTTTAAACAAACTAAATACGTCTCAAAAAAAGTGCAAGGTTAAGTGCATGGGCTGTGCACAGGCTAGTGCACTAAATATGCGGTGCACTTTTAGAAATAAAATTCCAGACCATGGTTTAGTGCACTACCTAATGCAAGAGCTCATGTATATGTTATGCACTTCCAAGTCCTAGATTCGTTGTGCTATAGACAGATATAGGATTTGATGCACTGATTCATACATAGGTTGAGTTCACTGTGTTCGAGGTTTTAGAAGGCACCATTCTTAAAGTGTGGATTTTTGTGTGGAGAATCTTACATAATTTGCAATCAATTAAGAAGAATCTGTATAGAAAAGGAATTGACATAGACCTCTTATGCCAATTATGTTGCATGGGAAAAGAAATGCAAGAGTATCTACTCAAGAACTATAGGGTTAGTAGGCAATGATTGAGGGCACGAAATAATAAGAGAAGTTTTGAGACTTCCTTGCACTTGGACATGCATGAGTAGATCAGGGTAAGTTCCAGATTAAGCAAACAAGAATGGAAGAAAACTACCTAGCTTTGGGCATTTATATTCCTTTTCTTAATATACAAACTTTGGGAGGAAAGGAGTAGAAGAATATTTCAACTAGATCAAATTGACTCATAATTGGACAGTGATTACTATAATTAAAGCTGCTGATTGGTAATTCTTAAATTAAAGAAAGAAATCATCTGTTGTAGCCACCGTCGGTTCAAAAATTAAAATTTAATTAGGATATATAGCTAGCCTTGCGAATAAGTGTCATGTTATAGGTAGAATTCATATAAACTATCAATGCAATATCATTTGTGGCTTTAGAATCACCTCTCCCATTGAAGCTAAATTATATGGAGTTCATGAATCTCTTAACCAAATTGAATCAAATAATCTTAAAAATGTGCTAATTGAGAGCGACTCCTTTGCTGCTTATTATTTGATAATAGAGGAGAATTTAGCAATTCCCTTTTGTGTCCAATTATATCTATGTGCATGGATAAGATGAAGGCCTTACAAGGAATAAAGATCAAGTTTGTGCCAAGGGATGCAAATTCTTTAACGGATTGTTTGGCTAAGGACAGCCTTAGCTAATTGTTTAATTTGCTTTTATTTTTGGTAATCTATATAATAAGAGTTTGCTCTTAGTGTTGTTGAGGGAAGTTTGAATTTAGGTATCTTGAATGTGTTGGAAATAGAACTTTGGAATGGCTTCAATGGCTAATAACTAGAATTGCACTGTTTTAAGTTTACATTAATAAATAATCTTATGATCCGAAACAATAATAACAATAAGGTGCCCATCATTTTACTCAAAACTTACAGTTTATTGATTGTTGCTTCTTTCATTACTACTATTTAACTTTTTTTATTATTATTTTTATGCTATAACTTTAAGAAATGAGGAATTAAAGTTAATCCATCTCATTGAAATATAAGTGTTTATGCCACTAGATTCGAAACATCTTAGCTAACTCTTAAAATAATAATAATAATATGATCATCTAGAGACTTCTACTATATATAATATAATTATTAAATAAAGCAAAAAAGGCCACTATAACAAAATTGAGTTAAGTGACGAATATTATATGATACAATAAGTTATTTTGTGGTAATAACAATTCAAATGAGACACATCAAATTATTTATCACTAGTTTTACTTTAAAGGGACACAAAAAAATGGCCTACGTTTTCCCTCCTTTATTTTCAGTTCCTCCAAACCTTTCCTCTAATTTTTCTTTTTTTTTTTTTTTATTGTTTTCAATAGATTTTTTTTTCATGTATAGCCTTCCTACTTTGTTTTTCACTCCTTTTCTTCTATAACCCTGGGCTTGAGACAGTTTTTACTCTAAATCTACCAAAGCTCAATTCTTCCCCCTCAACAGCATGATTTGTAGAGGTTCTCTCTCTCTCTCTCTCTCCATATATGATATGTGATATGGGATTGTGATAATCACCATTTTCTTGACGTACATTTTAAGCAGACGCGTATCATGTCTCATTGGAGCTCCATCTCTTTCCATTAACAGCTGTTCCTACACTTGCTAGGTTGCTCTCTCACTCTTTCTATCTCTATCTCTCTCTAAATATATAAATATTTGTGATTTGAGCATACTTTTATAGGGCTTGGGTTGTTTGGAATTTGTCTTGTGGTTGCTAAATCTTTGTATTAATGCTCCTACCTTTAGGGTTGCAAACTTTCGTTTCTAATTGTTTAAGTGAAGTAATACATTTGATTCTCTCTAGTCCTGTATTCATAGTTGCAGTTGTTGAGGTGGATTGTGTATCTAATTGTTTGTGGGTTAATTTTGGAGATCTCTCATTTGAAACCTATTCTTTTATGTAGCTGTTCATGTGTGTACTTTTTATGTTAACTAGGCACTGAGAGAATTAATATTTGGAAAGATTTTTACACCTTCATTCCATATTTGTTCACAATTTCTATGTAGCTGCTATATCTAATGCATTAGCCTTTATGTGAATGGAAGTTTCAAGCATAAATTAATAGAACATAATGTAAATAAATAGAATAAGACATTTAAATACTTTGATTTGATGCTTTTGTTAAGTGCATGTAGAATTAGCAGTTTAAATGCATTATATGATATTTAATTTGTTATTGGATTGCATAATGATTCAATCTTTTAATGAATTACCATTTTTGCTTTGTTTTTCTACAGGTAGTTAAAGAACTTGACAATCCCTTAGAATCAATAGGTACACATTTATTGTTGAAGTTTGTTTTTGTTGGTTCTATTATAGGGACTTAGATTCAAAAAATAACTTAATAAATGGACATAATTGAATACATGTTTGTGTTTATATGCATGCTTTCCATCTCATGTTGTCAAAGATTTATATTTTTACCTAAGACCTTTGTCATACTTGAATGCATGTCCTTTTCCTTTGCTTGGAAATATTTGTATAGATAACATTCTATGTCTTAGCTCTGTCATAATAGTTATACATGTCAATATTGTATACAATGGATGGCAAGTTGTAAATTTGTTTTTATTATATTTTTTGTAATCATTTATCTAAATGAATGGTGATTCTTGAAGCTTTATGTGGGTGGAAGTTTCAAACCCTCATTATATAAACTAAATTATGTTAGCATGTTCAAATAGATTTTTGGTTAAGTGCATGTAGATTTAGGTGTCTTAGCGAAATTAATTTTGTTTGATTTTTTTTTGCATAATTTATTATATGTAAAAAATCAGTACAAAAGTTTATTATGTTATTCATTGTTTGTTGTGAAGTTCAACATACTATTTATTGACTCTAATCACAAATTGTGACTGTGGTCTAATGATTGTCATTCGGTTTTCATTTTTTTTTTTTGAGGAAGTTGAATTGAATGATTATTACAGAAGATCATTAGGCATAGGCTTTTTATTTAAACTTGTCTCTTTTGCAGAATTACATTTTGTTGGGTGCAGTAAATGATGCCTATTGACATGATTACAAATGATTGGTTCAATTATAGTAATATGTTAAATAAAAAATTGATTAGGTAAAAATATTCTTTTTGTTGTTTGATATAGAACTAATAAGTGAATTTCAATTGGTTAGATAGGATCCTTAGAAACACATGTTTCCAAATGTCAACTATATTCATCAAGAGCATGTTAAAATCGGTCATGTAGAGATGACAAATGTTTGATTTGATCTAATTTGCGTGGTCATTATCTAATGTATTATTGAATATTTGTATGTTTTAGAAAGAAAAAAATATTTGAATTCAACCAAAAAAAGAGAAAGAATATTTTTACTTTTCATATCTCTACACCATACATCTGATGGTTTAGTGTATGTCTTGGAGTCAAATTCATTGGCTGCTTTTAGTTCTCATAAAGGAGTTCTCTCTCATTTCCGTTAATTGTATTTATTTATTATTATTAATTATTGCTCATTCAATCATGCCATAGTGTCATGGATATTTTTGCTATTATTGAATCCAAAATACTTTGGTTAAAGGAAACAAATTGTTTGTGGGCTGTTCACTTAGCTAAATGAAATAAGGTTATAATGTGATCATTGTTACTCGAGAATGGAATATAATTATATTAGGAATAGATGAGATTGTAATATGATGTTTATCACTGGAGAATGGAATATTATTGTATCAATATTGCCATGTATTGATTTTTATTTTAAGAAGGATATTTTGGGGGGAAAAAAAAACGAATCTTAGAATTGATTTGCTATTAAGTTTAAATAATTAATGGTTATTAATATTTTTGGCAATAGAGATTTTTCATAAAATTGCTTATAATGGAAGTATATTATATTGAAGTGAATGGATAGTAAATATCTTTATTAGCAATCTATGTTTAGATGGTTGTGGTATGCATATGAAGATCTAAGTGCAAGCTCACTTTTGAATTGTAGAACTATGCCAAGTGGTGAAAGACTTTCAACACCCTTTGTTGAATATCATGCCTCAATGCCAATTTGTGAGCCTAGACCTCTAAAGGTAATAAAGCACAAAAACTTTTATAATATTTCTCAAATAATATATTTTAATTCTGATTCATTTTGGGTGGAATGAAACTAAACTCTACTTAAAGTCTTAATTTAAGGATTGTCTTTATCATTGGAGGTACTTTAGGTCTACCATTTATATCTCAACTTTATTTAAATTAATTGCTATTACATTTTAATTCATAGGTTAAGGATTTCATCTTTCTAAAGAGTTAATCTGATTGGGAGGAAAATATTGCAATTGGAAAAATCATGTCAATAAATCCATCAGCAAAAGTAGGAGGACATGAATTAGGATTGAATTGGTATGAAGTAATTGTTTAGACTCCTTTAAAATGGGACGAGCATTTAATAAGACCACATATCATGTTGAAGATTATTGGAGATGTTAGCAGAGTAAATATTGCTTGGCCAGTAAATGTCATATTTTAATTAAAAATTGATGAAAAATTCGTTATATCATATATATACATCTATCAGACATATACATAGATCTAAGGTTATGTAATCATAGGTTTCTTTTTGTGTAGCTTGTCCTGAAGGAAGATGACGAGTGAAGCTAAATTGAATTAGAAGCCACTGAAGAATATATGACCATCAAAGGGAATACACATGTTGGCAACCACTAGTCAAATATGACATCTTTTCTAGGACTTATTAATTAGTCTTACAGTGTGTCTTTCTTTTTATTTTTTTCATTGTCTTGGAATGGGTTGCTCTTGTTGAGTTTGAACTCATGTTTATGATAACATTATGCTCAATAGTATGTGTTTCTGATGCTTTGAAGGTGAACTCATAATGTAAATATTAGTGAATAGTATGTGTTTTTAGTGCTTTTTAGGGGAACTTGTATTATGTAAATATCATAGAATAGTATGTGTATTTAATGGTTTGTAGGGGAAACTCATATTATGTAAATATCATGGATTAATATGTGTTTTTAGTGCTTAGTAGGGAAACTCATATAATGTGAATATCAAATGCTCAATTTTATTTTATGAGTAATTAATTATATTTCTTGTTTGATGTATATGATATGACTACCATTGGTTTATAAATAAAGTCTTATTAGTTTTATGTTATGATTATTACAGATTTTAATAGATTTTAGATTTCTTTATTTGTTGTCAAATATAATTGATTAGAAAAAGATTTATTGGGACACGAGAAAATCCTATAAGATATCTTTACGTGAATAGATACTATTATTAGGACACAATAGAATGTCATAATAGTATTATTTTTAACTTTTCAAGACACAAATTATGTCTTAGTATATTAGAAAAAACATCTTATGAAGTATATTAATGTGCTTTATAGAAATTATAGGGACAATGAATTGTATCCTACTTACCCAATAGGAAACTAATCTATGTCCAATTAATGAAATTTAGTCCTATAAAAATACCACATCTTAGGACACAATATGCGTCACAATGATTTATTGCTATGCTCACCAATAAGACACAACGGAGATACAAAAATTTGCGTTCTAGCAGTTGAAGTATCTCGATTAGTATTTTTATGGGACACGATTATGTGTCCAAATAAATAAAATTTGTTGTAGTGGGTCAAGAATAGATCTGTAAACCATTAGTTTATTTTGCCGTATTATTGGTATTAAACTTTAAGTATGGAGTGTGGACTTCAGTTAATGCCAACATTGGTAAGATATTTTAGCAACATTATAATTATCCCGTATTTGTTGAACGAGAGTGACGCGCACAATGTCTATAGTTGTATAGAAAAAATATTGTGACTTTCGTTCTTTACAACATTTTCAAATTGATCATTAAGTTAATCATACAGATCCGGCTTTCTGATAAGATAAGCACTCTATACTTTGTTTGATTTATTGGTGTGCATAGCATACCGTTGTTTCGATTAAGATCATTTGTTAAAAATAAATATAAAATATATATTTTTAGTTTTAAATATATAAACAGATCATATATAATTACAGATCATATGCAAATATATATGGATATGAAAATCAATCAATCCAAGCATGCATATTTATTGAGTAATTATGAGGCATCCGCATAGAGTTGTGAAAATTACGAGATGACATATAACAAAATATTAAACATTCATTACCTGAATTGTTTTAATTCAAAATTAGGAAATTACATAAATAGTTTTTAAATCAAATTAGGGTTTCACATACACTTACCATTTTATCAACTTGTATTTAATATAATGGACTAATTTGATAATTTCACGTGTTACATAAATAATTCTTGATAAATATATAGTTTGTGTCTCAAATCCATCATGACTGTACTCGTGAATATTTGAAATGGTTCCAAAACTTCTACTTTACATATATTATCACATATATAATATATTATATCATTGACCTTGAAAAGTAATTAGAAGCTAAAAATTACTTCAATTATTGAAATAATGATAATGATAGGATAGGACCGGGATCGGATGAGATAATTAAATCATAAATTCATTATCAATCTTAACATTTTTCCATTTGACGACGAAAGAGTGTTCACATGGAGAAAGAGCCAACGCAAGTAACCTTCTTTTCATGGTTAATTAATGGCACGAGGTTAATTATTTAAGGGTCAAGTAGCAATGTAGAGTCCAATAATCATATTATAATCCACGACAGCTGGGGCTAAAATCACAATTTTGTAGGGGGGAAAAAGGAACATGAAAGGAGAAGGTGGTAGCAAGTGACATCAAAGCTGCTACCTTAACTTACATCATTGAAAAGATTGGCCAGTGGACTTGGTCAATTTAATTAGAAATTATTAAAATATTGTATACATTGCCCTGGACGATAAGGTTTGTTCAGAGTAACATCGAAATGACGTTCTGTATAAATCCTTAATCCAAAGGGTCGGGTCGTGGTCGTGGTCGTGGAAAATAATAGTACTATATTGTAGTTTGGTCAAAAAAAGCGTACCAAGATTTATTATTTAATTATAATCGAATTGACTTGGTTGAGTTGGCTCCATCCTGTAATTGTTCGCAATTTTATTTTATTTTATTTTTTTTTTTACATATATTGCACGGTGAATGTGATGATTGCCTGTATACGTAGAAAAGCGTGTAGTGACGAGCCTAAAGACTAAAGTTTCTCCCTTAAACTACTTATCTTGTCGTGTTTTTTATTTCGTTGTTTCTAGAAAAGCAAAATACGTGTGCGGGTTCAGAACGTGCTGTAGTTTTTGGGTTGATAAACCCCCATCCCAACTTACATCATCTTTTGTTTGTGGATTGGTGTTCCCGGCCAGCTAGCTTGGATTAATGAATATTGAGTAAATTCTTTCTTTTGGAACTAAGAACTATATTTAAGTTTGTTCCCAGCTCAAAATCAATTAGTAGGTTTGTGTCTCCACCAATATTGACACATGAAATCTCCAAATGTTTCAAAATTCAGCTATTCAAGTCTTCTCTTGCTTTTTGCTTCATACACAATTTCTGTTTCTCCGTAGTAGATCTATCGAAACTAGAAATAGTTTCATAAGGTCAATCTTTGATGAATATATCATGCACCATGAAACTTGTTAGCTTGAAATATCTCAATAAGTATTCTATTATAAGGGGATGATATGAAGTCAAATAAAATTAATAAAAAAAGTTTTAAAAAAAAATTAGGACCATTTAAAACAAAAACTATTAAATGGTCTTACCTTTATAATTATGTTAAAGATTTTATATAAAAAAAAAGATATAATAATATACAGATATCTCAATCCTAACTAATGATAATAACCTATCCAAATAAAGAATTAGGATCAATTGTACATGGTTAAATAAGATATGATAATATATATATATCATTTAAATTTATCATTCTTCAAGAAAACCCTAAAGAAGGAGAAGATCTAGAAAAACCTTAGAAGCCCCACCAAGAGGAGGGAAAAAAACTTGACCAAATAGTAACCAAAGAAAGCCAACATCACAAGAATAAGCTAATATTGGAAATTGTGGGAGGGGCAGCATCATAAAAGGACAAAGCGATACCCTCGACTATGAGAATTATAAAGAATCTCTGTAGCACTTTAAATTGGTAAGTTTTCTTATCCTTATTATGTGATTGGTGGAAATTTGAAATTTTAATTGGTTTGTATGTTGAAAGGAATTGGATTTGTTGATTGTGGATGGTGCAAAAGGTATTGGTGTGTTAGTGTTGTCATGGTGGCACTAAGGTGGTGATTTAGTTGATCTTTAGATGTAAGTGCAAGGTAAAAATATAACCTTTAAATACATACTTGGTTTATGAATATTATAGAATTGAGGTTATAATTATCGTAAGATACAAAAAGAAACTTATTGCTATGGGGTATTGAAAGATTTAGTGATCCTTGGTTCCATTATAAAAAAAAAAAAAAGAAAGAAAAAGAAACAGAAACAGAAAATTGTGTTATTGAAGTGTTTAATTTTTTTTAAACAAGAAAATTTGTCACAATCAAACCATGTTATAAATAAGGTATAGAAGTTGTGGGTATCAAGGGATTTATAGATTGAATTCTTGATAGATGTGTGTTTAACAAAAGTTATGTTTTGATTTGTCATGATACAAAACATTAAGTGGAAATGTGTTTTCCTTATTATACATAAGAAAGTAGAGATGATGAACAAAAAAAAAAAAAAAAAAAAAAAAAAAAGAAGAAAAACAAAACACACACACAAACTTATTTTATACTAAACTTATAAGTTCTTATATTTTAAAATTAACCATCTAAATTTGACTTTAATGTTAAGATTAAAAGAGTTACCATTAATAGGATTTTATAACAATAATGGTAATTAGCATATCGACATAATATTAATAGTGATTATACCAAAAAATTAAATAATATTACAAAGAATAATTAAAAAAACATAATCACGACAAAAACTAACAATCATCATCAATAAATAAATAAAAATGTAATAGCAATAGTGCTACTCATATAATTAAATAAATAATATACTACCCTTAGTAGAAGAATAATTATAAGATATACATAAGGGTGTTGACAAATATATATATATATATATATATTTGTCAACATGTTAAAAAATAGTTAGATGGTAATAGATATATAGTTAATTAAGTTATAGGATTTAGCAAATAATTTATATTATAATATAATCTTATATGGTAATAATTATAATTCCTTAGTTTGAATTTTAATGATAGTAACCTTTCCCTCAAGTTCTAAACCATGGTTATTAACAGTTACTATAGTCTTAGGTTGAAATTTTAGAACTACTAAGTGCAAGTCATGACATATGTATGTTATACTGTGTATTAGGATTTGGTGTCATTGTGATTCAGCAGCTTAAGGATTTGGGATATAAGTACGTAATGACATGTGTGATGTTTGCTAGGATAGACTGTGCTAATAATCTGACTATTTAAACTCAGCTAATAATGTGTGTTGTTTGCTATTTGGTCGTCTTGAGTTAAAAGGCAATACCTTCGTTAAGTTCTCAGATCTTGACACACAGTAGTTAGATGCTTAGGCTATTTTGTTGTGGCTCGACGGGTGGTTGATGGGGGGAATACTATCAGGTGTAACAGTCACCCAAACAGAGAGAAGTTATATTGGACATAGTTCGAAGGAATGAGACTCATCGAATTATACGATACAAATAGAATGTGATAGTGGTGTCTGAATAACGGTTATAAACCTTAGATGAGACTACTTTTTATTTTTCTTCTTGGACGAGAGGCTAATTGTTCTTATCAACTCCAAATATTGATATTGTAGTATTGGAACCTAGGTTCCCTATTGTGTTGCCCAGATATATGAATACTCTTATGTTGCTTGCTACACGTAATTTAAATATTTAAATTAATACTTGTTGCATTAGTATAGGATTGCATGTACATTTTGTGTGTTTACGTTACTGTGTACTAGGCTTTGACACTCCCCTTAAGGAATTTTTTTCTTTTTTTTTTTTTTGAATACTGGAGAAGCTTATGTGTTATGAATATGACGATGACCTCAGCTTGTGGGATCAGAGAATCACTTTAGAGTTTCAAGACATAAAATAAAGGGTCATTTTACTTAAATATTATTGCTCTAGTTTAGTGATAAATCATTTAGAATCATGGAGATATAATATGATGCCAAATGATATGTAATATTTCAAATTCTTGTGGATTTTGGTTGTTTCGAGCCTTAACATACTCATGCAAGTATGAGTATGTGGCAGACTACTCATGTCCTTCAATTTTGGTGTAACATAGCTAGTATCCTACATGTTAGAATTGTATAGACTTGGAATGAGACTTTATAAGATTCGCCCGAAAATATCTAATGAAACTTAACTCAAGAAATTGAATCTGGTGTCATATATGTTCATTTGGGGGAACTCTAATCCAATTGAACAACTATTATATCATGATTATTGTAAACCCCTAAAATATAAATAAGGATTATGACGCTTAAAATTGACACTATGGAGGAATGTGTCATATTAAAATTTAAAGTTAACAAAGTCGTCATAGGAAATAAGAAAGTGACCCTAGGAATTTGGATATCAATAGCAAATATATATAATATATATATCGATACGAACGTGATTAGCAACGTAACATTTGTTTTAATATAAATCATTATAACATAAAAAAAAAATTCACAGTTAAAATCTTGTATTGTGACAAATAAGTTGCCTTTCTTGTTAAATTAATAATTAAAAATTAGAAATATAAATATGATTGGATAATTATAACTAACATGTAATATATTAGTGTTTAAATAAATACTATAAGCAATAGTATAATAAATAATAATAATAACAATATGAATTATATTAGCAACGTAATAATAAAGTTAGATGCCAAAATATAAGGAAAAGAAGGGTTCTGGGCATGGATTTAATATGAACTTGGGGGACTGTGTTGGTAATTGAAGAAAATATATTATCTTAAGATGTTGGTTGGGCATTGGCTGAAGTAGAAAAATTTTGCATGAGGAAGACGTGGCAGACTCCACAAAAGGAGTAATTAACAAGGAAATATCATAAACAGACACATCTTAATGACATAAAAAATGAATATTATTGTTTCATAAATAGGAAATAAAATTAAAAACTTCTTAATCAAAATAAGTTTGAGCTTACTGCAATTTTTCTAAGCGACATCAAACTAAAATGTCTAAGACCAATTGATCCAAAACGCTGTATGATAAAGCTCAAACTTTAAACTTGATAACTTCTATCTTCTCTCAACTCAACTTAAATTTAGATTACAGGCCTAGCTTGATGACCGACAAAACCATGCTTTTCCTACCCTATCTATTTAATTTGGAATAATACCTAATCTTTTTTGACTTAGGATAAGAATACCTAAACAACTTGACTCCCCAATCAGTTTGCATTATTATGGTAGTTCAAAATTGAAGACCTAAAGCAAGTCTGAAATCTGGACCAACGGTTGGAGAAAAAAATACACCTAGCGGAGCGAATAGTCATCAGCTCAGATACTGAAAAATCAAGGATTGCTCTTGGGTCAAGTCGCACATCGGACAAATTATATTGACTTAGTATATATTTAGCATATTTTTTTACCTGAAGTAAATACATTAACCTAGGACAAATATATTATATCTAGTACTTTTTGTACTTAAAACAAAAAGACATTTAACCTAAAACAAAAATACACTACTTGAGATACTTCGACTTATACATAAGTCATCATGAAAAAAAGGTGCAACTTAACCTAAGAATTTCAAAAAATCAAAATAGAGTATTTGAATACACACACAAATATATACTGCTACTACTACTAACTGTTTGTTGCCATAATTTATCAAAATATATCAAGATTAAAGTAGTATCCATCGAAATATATAACGTATTAGTGTCAATAAACTTTTTTTTTTCTCCCTTTCCTTTCCTAATTCAAAACATTTTCTAGTCCCAACTCCCAACTGCTCCAAGATCTCGTTACAAATCCAAAATTCATGCATTTTACTAAAATTCTCGATAGTGTACATAAAATAGCTTCACTTTCGATATGTATAAAATGCAAAAAATCATTGATCTCCCTACTTTTTATTCTAATACCAATTCACTGGGATTATATTTGGACATTAGATTACAAATTACAGAACGCATAATTAATAAGAGAAACAAACATGTCATGATAAAATAGTATATACTACTACTTATTATAATGCCTTGTCTTGAATATTATCGGTTATATATTATATATATGTGATATATAAATACTAATATAATTTTGATACATTATATATAAATTATGAATAATAATTGTTTTAAAAATTACCAATTTTATTATCATATATATTAAAAATTTATTAGTATTTACATATGCTAAATAGCTCGTAATACGTACATTTTTTTGCCCTTTTTTTCCATCTCGAGCCACGTCGGAGGGACTTTTTTGGACATGAATTCCCATCAAAATTTCCATATGGATTAGAGGAAGCCAGCATCAGCAATGACTTAATAGGAGAGCGCCATTATTGGTTTGTCGCTTACGCTTTAGTCAGCCCTTTTGCAAGTCTTTATTTATTTATTTATTTATTTTTTAAAAAAGTTTGCTCCACCAAAATCAGACACGTTCATTCCCATTCTTAGATAAGATTAAATATATCCTAAAAAGTAAACAAGCACTGAAAACAAACATAATACCATGATAAAAAAATTAAATATCTAAATTTGATTTCATCTACACAACGTGTAATATATATGGTTATCATAACTTATAAGTATAATACATATATTATAATTTATATTGTTATCATATTTACAACATATAATATTCTCAAATTTTAAATATAACATCTTCAAAATACGAAACTATAACGATGTTTATATAATTAATTTTGTCAGATTGGTATTTCTATAATTTTTTTCTACGACAAGGGAAACGAGGATCCCCATTATAAAAACTATTGGACACCCCACTGAGATATCATACCAAACACCATATCTCTCTCTCTCTCTCTCTCTCTTATCTTAGAAGGTTTGTGAGAGATCAAGCCATGTTTGAGTCATCTGTGACATCCCCAGCCTACGTTTTGGCTAGTTTGTCGAAGGACGCTGGCCTGTTCCTCTTCTTTAATCTCATGATACTTTCCATCGTCATATCTTCAATTCTCAATCCTCAGAAAGACCACCAAGACCATCATCACAACCAACAAGGCCAACTATTTCCACAAAATCTCCAAAGAGCTCCGTCCATACTTCAAAGACTAATCTCTCTCAACTTCTACAACAACCTCAAACCCCATGAAGAACACCACAACTATCGTTATCCTCAATCACACTACACTGATGCTGTCCATGAGCCACAGCACAATGAGGAAAACCTTAATCAGTTTGCTAGGACTTCTTCCATCTTGCAAAAACTCATGTCCTTGAACCTCTTCAACTTCAAAACCCAACTTCCTTATGCAAACACAAACCAACCCATCTTAAATGATAATACTGAGCAGAGCTACTACAACTTTGACCATGCTCAAGAATCAGGGCATAGCAATAATATTATGCAAGAGGAACATGAAGAAGAAGAAGAAGAAGATGGTGATGAACCTACGCTTGATGAAATATACAGCCGGATAACGAATCAAAACAACAACCACTTTCGTAGTTTTAACCGTAATCCAAAACCTGAAGAGCGACTGCTAAGGAAGACTACAAGTGTGAGGGTTTCCTCTTCTTCATCACCAAAACGTGAGGATAGAGACAGTATCGAAAACCGTCGTCCTGCGACGATGAGAGAGAGGAGTAGGATGAGGATGAGTGATGTAGATGAAGAGATAAATGAAAAGGCCACCGAGTTCATCAACAGGTTCAAGCAACAGTTGAGGTTGCAGAGGACAGAGTCCATTGAGAAGTACAAGGACATGGTTGCTAGAGGAAGGAGACGTTGAAAAATGTCAACAAGCTAGCGAGGATATATATAGCTCAAGTTTTGATCAATGGATAGGACTTGAATATTGCACGAGAGGGATGTTGAAAGGAAAGGTCCTCCTTCATAGCATGTGCAACAACTTTAGTAGCATAATTAGGCATACTACTAGTTTTCTCGTATCATCTTCAATCGCTTGCTGTCATGTATAAAATAGATATTCAGTATATGTTTTATTTCGCTTTTCCTTTTTCAATCGTACATGATAGTATATGCTTGATGGACACAGGTTGGACTGAATTCGGAGACCATGGAAACTTTTATCTACTTTCTTTATGATATATGCTATTTTGTTACAGTATTCTGGTTGAAAAAAAGAAATTCGTTAAACCTCAACCAATTGTAATTTATTGGACTAAAAAAAAAAAGAATTAAAACTTGTCAACCCCTTCACCTCGTTGAATGGAATAAGAGAGGAATAGAATCCCAATTAAAAAAAAATTATTGTAGAGTTGTAATAGCTATTACAATGTTCACTTGATATAAAAAGTAAAACAAGTAATTATTAAAATAAAAGATAAAATATCTATAATGCTCCATATATGTATCATTTTCAAGATAAGAATATTTATGATAAAGTTGATAAATAGATTATTGAATGACAATTCATGGGTTAGAGACATGAATTGATTTTCATCATTTTGTATAATAGCAATTCATTATGAATTGTAATTCCTTTTAAGTGAATACCATAATATTAGTTTTACTCGAACGAGAAAGGAACGGATAACTATTCATGTTAGATAAATAGACTGGCAGTGCAATCTACATATGCTCATTTAATGTTTTTGTTTTGCATGCAGCCGGTGTCTAAGTTCACTTGGGGACCATTGGAAATTTGCATGTTATTTATCCTATTTGAAGTTGATAATTGTTGAATTCAGCTTGAATTTGCACAAAAATAATTTATTGGATTAAATTTAATCTATGAATTTAATTAAACTCAAGTTAAATTTAAATAAATCCGAGTTGAGCTTAAATATCAACGTGTTTCTATTAAAAGAATATTTATTATTTTAAATCAAACTTAAACAAATTTACCAAGCTTTGAATTTTGGACCAAACTTGAGCTAAATACGAAATTGACACCACTCGTTCATAGAATTGCTCTTCATATTGGTCTTAAACCGGCCACGCAGCTTGGAATATACAGCTGACTTGGCTGCGCAATATGTCCATAAGATATGTGTAAAGTCGCGATCCTGTTTTGATTGGAGATGGGGCCGCAGATTTTTCCTTTCCATTTTTTTTTCTCAAGTTCTCTTAAAAGATTAATATGAAAAAGATAAAAAATAAAAAGAATAAGATAAAGTGAGTAATTATTATATTTTAGGTTTTATTTTTTGACACCAATGAAAATGATTTGTTTAATAATAGTAATAGATTATCTGTTTAAATACTACCATGTATATTGATGATTAAAATTGCAAAATAAATAAATAGCATTGCATAATGATATCATAAAATAGTTTAAAAGTTAATATAATCACAACTATTAATTTGTGTAAAAAGACGATAATTGATACATGTTTCTTTTTTTGTTCTTTTAAACATACATGAAAGTATGTGGTTGAGGAACATGGGAATGGGCTAGATTTAGAAACTAGGAATTTTTTTGACTTAGAGATGTGTATGGAACTATGTATAAAAACCTCAACACTTTGATTGCATGAGGTCCCACTCCCACTCATGAGTAGACTCATAGATCAATCAAAACTGGAAATGAACCATGAGATTTTTTGAGAAGACAAACATGAAAAATTGGATGTAGTTTACATCGATTTGGTAGCCACAACTTATATGCCACATGTCCAACATGACTAACGATTTGAAAAGGATCATAGAAAACGTGGATCCAATTTAGAACTAGTTTTAGTTCCTAGCTTGGTTTGTAGAGATGAATGAAACCTCAAGAAACCCAATTGCCTACTTGATATTCCACCCCTCGCCGCTTCTTATTGGAAAGAGAACAATTACGAAGCTGCGCTTGTTCCAAATTCAATCTCAAATGACTCAACATCTCATCCTTGGACTGCATAGCTGCTCGTAACTCCAGATGTTGCACCTTTTTTACCACAAGAAACAGTAAAATAGGTGGTGGCCAACCATAAACCACTTCAAATGGAGTCATGCCAGTAGAAGAATGAAATGAGGTATTATAGGAATTCTGCCCAACTAAGCTATCTTGCCCAATCGCTTGGAACTTCCAAAGAGAAACATCTAGATAGCACTCCAAACACCTATTCAACACCTTCGTTTGACCATTTGTCTCGGATGATATGCGGTACTAAAATAAAGTTGAGTATTTTGTAAACTAAACAATTCTTTCCAAAAACCACAAACAAAAATTGGATCCCTATCACTTACAATAGTTCTAGAGAAACTATGTAACCACACCATTTCTTTCATAAAAATTTCAGCGACTACCTTTTGTATAGGGATGTTTCAAAAGCATAAAATGAGCATACTTTGAAAAATGATCAAACACAACAAGAATAACATCAAAACCCTTAGATTTTGGCAAACCCGATATAAAATCCATAGAAATATCTTCCTAAATCGCATTTGGAATAGAAATACATTAAACCTAGAACAAAAATACACTACTTGGGACATTCGATTTATACACAAGTCATCATGAAAAAAAGGCGCAACTTAACCTAAGAATTTCCAAAAAATCAAAATAGAGTATTTGAATACACACAAAATATATACTGCTACTACTACTAGCTGTTTGTTACCATAATTTATCAAAATTTATCAAGATTAAAGTAGTATCCATCGAAATATATAACGTATTAGTGTCAATAAACTTTTTTTTTCTCCCTTTCCTTTCCTAATTGAAAACATTTTCTAGTCCCAACTCCCAACTGCTCCAAGATCTCGTTACATATCCAAAATTCATGCATTTTACCAAAATTCTCGATAGTGTACATAAAATAGCCGTCACTTTCGATATGTATAATTACGAATGCAAAAAATCATTGATCTCCCTACTTTTTATTCTACTACCAATTCACTGGGATTATATTTGGATATTAGATTACAAATTACAGAACGCATAATTAATAAGAGAAACAAACATGTCGTGATAAAATAGTATATACTACTACTTATTATAATGCCTTGTCTTGAATGATATCGGTTAAATATTATATATATGTGATATATAAATACTAATATAATTTTGATACATTATATATAAATTATGAATAATGATTGTTTTATAAATTACCAATTTTATTATCATATATATTAAAATTTTATCAGTATTTATATATGCTAAATAGCTCGTAATACGTAGATTTTTTTTGCCCTTTTTTTCCATCTCGAGCCACGTCGGAGGGACTTTTTTGGACATGAATTCCCATCAAAATTTCCATATGGATTGAGGAAGCCGGCATCGGCAATGACTTAATAGGAGAGCGCCATTATTGGTTTGTCGCTTACGCTTTAGTCATCCCTTTTACAAGTCTTCCTTTATTTATTTATTTATTTTTTAAAAAAAGTTTGCTCCACCAAAATTAGACACGTTCATTCCAATTCTTAGATAAGATTAAATATATCCTAAAAAGTAAACAAGCACTGAAAACAAACATAACACCATGATAAAAAAATTAAATATCTAAAAATTTGATATTATATACACAACGTGCAATATATATGGTTATCATATCTTATAAGTATAATACATATACTATAATTAATATTATTGTCGTATTTACAACATATAATACTCTCAAATTTTAAATATAACACCTTCAAAATACGAAACTATAACGTTGTTTATATAATTAATTTTGTCTGGTTGGTATTTCTATAATCTTTTTCTGCGACAAGGGAAACGAGGATCCCCATTATAAAAACTATTGGACACCCCACTGAAATATCATACCAAACACCTTCTCTCTCTCTCTCTCTTATCTTAGAAGGTTTGTGAGAGATCAAGCCATGTTTGAGTCATCTCTGACATCCCCAGCCTACATTTTGGCTAGTTTGTCGAAGGACGCTGGCCTGTTCCTCTTCTTTAATCTCATGATACTTTCCATCGTCATATCTTCAATTCTCAATCCTCAGAGAGACCACCAAGACCATCATCACAACCAACAAGACCAACTATTTCCGCAAAATCTCCAAAGATCTCCGTCCATACTTCAAAGACTAATCTCTCTCAACTTCTACAACAACCTCAAACCCCATGAAGAACACCACAACTATCGTTATCCTCAATCACACCACACTGATGCTGTCCATGAGCCACAGCACAATGAGGAAAACCTTAATCACTTTGCTAGGTCTTCTTCCATCTTGCAAAAACTCATGTCCTTGAACCTTTTCAACTTCAAAACCCAACTTCCTTATGCAAACACAAACCAACCCATCTTAAATGATAATACTGAACAGAGCTACTACAACTTTGACCATGCTCAAGAATCAGGGCATAGCAATAATATTATGCAAGAGGAACATGAAGAAGAAGAAGAAGAAGATGGTGATGAGCCTACACTTGATGAAATATACAGCCGGATAACGAATCAAAACAACAACCACTTTCGTAGTTTTAACCCTAATCCAAAACCTGAAGAGCGACCGTTATTCTTCAACAATGATGTTCCAGTAGACAGGCTAAGGAAGACTACAAGGGTGAGGGTTTCCTCTTCTACATCACCAAAACGTGAGGATAAAGACAGTGTAGAAAACCGTAGTCCTGCGACGATGAGAGAGAGGAGTAGGATGAGGATGAGTGATGTAGATGAAGAGATAAATGAAAAGGCCACCGAGTTCATTAACAGGTTCAAGCAACAGTTGAGGTTGCAGAGGACAGAGTCCATTGAGAAGTACAAGGACATGGTTGCTAGAGGAAGGAGACGTTGAAAAATGTCAACTAGCTAGCGAGGATATATATAGCTCAAGTTTTGATCAATGGATAGGACTTGAATATTGCACGAGAGGGATGTTGAAAGGAAAGGTCCTCCTTCATAGCATGTGCAACAACTTTAGTAGCATAATTAGGCATACCACTAGTTTTCTTGTATCATCTTCAATCGCTTGCTGTCATGTATAAAATAGATATTCAGCATATGTTTTATTTCGCTTTTCCTTTTTCAATCGTAAATGATAGTATATGCTTGATGGACACTGGTTGGACTGAATTCGGAGACCATGGAAACTTTTATCTACTTTCTTTATGATATATGCTATTTTGTTACAGTATTCTGGTTGGAAAAAAAAAAAAAAAGATTCGTTAAAACTCAACCAATTGTCATTTATTGAATTAAAAAAAAGGAATTAAAACTTGTTAGCTCATTTACTTCGCTTTCCATTAAGGGAATGAAATTCAATTCAAAAGAAATATAATAAAGTTGTAATAAATATTACAATACTTCTTATATTTATTACAGAAAGAGGATAATTATATAAGTGTTATTTTCAAGATAAAGGTGTTTATAACAAAGTTAGAAAATAGATCATTGAATGACAATTCATGGGTTAGAGATATAAATTGCTATTACGTAATAGCAATTCATTATGAATTGTTATTCTTTTCGAGTGAACACCATAATATCAGCTTCACTTGAATGAAAAAGGAATGGATAGCTTTACTCGAATGAAAAAGGAATGGATAACTACTTATATATAGTGGATAGACTGATAGTGCTGTCTCCATATGCTCATTTAATGTTTTTTGTTTTGCATGCAGCCGGTGTCAAGTTCACTTGGGACCTATTCGAAATTTGCAAATTATTTACCCTATTTGAAGTTGATAATTATTGAATTCAGCTAGAATTTTCACTAAAATAATTTATTGGATTAAATTCAATTTATGAATTTAATTAAACTTAAGTTAAATTTAAATAAATCCGAGTTGAGTTTAAATATCAACGTGTTTCTATTAAAAGAATATTTATTATTATAAATCAAACTTAAACAAATTTACCAAGCTTTGAATTTTCGACCAAACTTGAGCTAAATACGATATTGACACTACTGGTTCATAGAATTCCTCTTAATATTGGTCTTACGTAGAATATATATATATATATATATATGCATGATTGTTAATGGGTTGAACCGGCCACGCAGCTTGGAATATACAACTGACTTGGCTGCGCAATATGTCTATAAGATATGTGGTGATCCGTTTTGATTGGAGATAGTGACGCAGATTTTATCCTTTCCATTTATTTCTTCTCAAGTTCTCTTAAAAGATTAATATAAAAACAAAAGATTAAAAAAAGGAAGAATAAGATAAAGTGAGTAATTATTGTATTTTAGGTTTGATTTTTTGACACAACACCAATGAAAAGTATTTGTTTAATAATAGTAATAGATTATCTGTTTAAATACTACCATGTATATTAATGATTAAAATTGCAAAATAAATAAATAGCATTGCATAATGATATCATAAAATAGTTTAAAAGTTAATATAATCACAACTATTAATTTGTGTAAAAAGAAGATATTTAATATATGTTTCGTTTTTTTTTTCTTTTTGTTCTTTCAAACATACATGAAAGTATGTGGTTGAGGAACTCGGGAATGGGCTAGATTTAGAGACTAGGAATCTTTCGATTTAGAGATGTCTATGGAACTACGTATAAAAACCTCAACTTTTGTTATGTCGATAATTTTCATTTTTTAATGAGAAGCTACTTGCAGATATGATATTTTTGAATTGTTAAAATTCAACCAAGTGCAATTTTGTATAATGATGATGATGATGAATAAATTGAAACTCATAGTGTTATGTACATGTGCATGTATGGAAGCGTTATTAATGACACTGGTACAAAATATGGCATAGGATGTGAAAAAAGGAGGCAAAATTCGCCTCTTAAACAATCAGAGGGGGATTTTGCCTCGTAAGATAAACTTGAGGCAAATTTCGCCTCATCTGTTGACTACATGAGGCAAAATTCGCCTCATGTTAGTGCCTATATAAACCCTCCTTGCTTGCTCTCTCACCTACACACACAAGCTCTCTCTCTCACACACACACACACAGAGTGACTCCTTACTGCTCTCTCACCCGCACACACATGCTCTCTCTCTCTCTCACACACACAAAGACCCATACCCCCCCACACATAGAGATTAGTCTTAAAAAAAAAAAAAATTCCCCTCATTCTCTCAAACTAAACCACACGACAAATCTCTCCCTCTTTTTCTCTCTTGTTTAAATTTTTATGCTATTATATTTTATATGAAAATAAAATTTTATAGTAAATTTGGTCTTTGAATTATATTTTGAGTTTTATGCAGGTATTTGGTAAATTGTATCGATTCGATTGAAGATTTGGAGTACTACAATCACTAAAAGGTTAGTTCAGTTTTTATAAAAATTTTAATTCAAATATTTGAATGCTAGTAGTTTATATTTATTTATTAATGTGTAAATAATTTATAGTTGTGTTTTTGTTAGTACTTAAAAAATTTGTATATATTTAGGAAGTAGTAATTACATATTATTATTCAATTAATGTTTATTATGTTTAATAGCATGACACATAGATTAAATATAAATATTGAAATGTTAATATTTATATGTTTATTAATTAATGTATGTTGAATTTATAGTTATGCATTTCTTGTTAGTAATCGAAAAAAATTATATATATATATATATATATATTTAGGATCAAGTAATTATATATTATTTGGAAACTTGTTTAATGTGTTTAACTTAATGACACATAGAATAAGTATAATTATTGAAATACTAGTACTTATATATTTATTAATTAATGTATATTTTATTTATACTTATATATTTCTTATTAGTAATTAAAAAAATTATATGTATTTAGGATCTAATAATTATATATTATTATCTAATACATGTGTATTGTGTTTACCTTTATGACACGTAGATTAAATATAATTATTTAAATGCTATTATTTGTATATTTATTAATTAATGTATGTTGAATTTATAGTCATGTATTTCTTGTTAGTGATTGAAAAAATTATATATATATATATATATTTAGGATCTAGTAATTATATATTATTTAGTACTTATTTATTATGTTTAACTTAATGACACGCAGAATAAGTGTAATTATTAAAATGCTAGTACATATATTTACCAATTAATTATATAGTTATATATTTCTTGTTAGTAATTCAAAAAAATTATATATTTAGGATCTAGCAATTATATATTACTGTCTAATACATGCGTATAGTGTTTTACTTCATAACATGTAGATTAAATATAGTTATTTAAATGCTAGTATTTGTATATTTATTAATTAATGTATGTTAAATTTGTAGTCATGTATTTCTTGTTAGTGATTCAATATATATATATATATATATATATAAGATCTACCAAATGTATATTATTATCTAACACATGCGTATTGTGTTTAATTGCATGACACATATAGAGTTTAACAATATGTTAAATCAGTAGATAATGTTCCAATATTAGATGCTCGAATACTTATAGGAGAGTTATCTGATGTGGATAAGATGTGGTAATTAATTAAATGCCAATTTAGGATGTCTGCACGAACTTGGCATATGATATGTGATTTGACAACTACGCAATATAGAAACGGGGTTAAAGAATTTTTACAAGCTATTGTAAACTATAGGTGAGCAGATGGATTGATTAGATGCCCTTGTGGAGATTGTCTCAATAGTTCATGGCAACATATTTAAATTATTGTATATCACCTCCTCGGGAGGAGAATGGCTTGAATCTACTCCCCTTGGATTTTTCACGATGAGAATGTAGATGAATACGAGGTAAATAATAATATTGTCATGGATGAAGGGAGTAATCCACCTGAATATACGCACTTTGAAGATGAAGCAGATTAAGAACTTTTGGAAGATAGTGCCGTTAACATGAGTGATCCTGATAAAGATGATGTTGATAGCGAAGATGAAAGTAGTGGGTTTGATGGAGAGCGGCGGACTAGAATATTTGAAAAAGTAAAGAGTTTGGTGTACCTGGGCTGTACAAAATTCTATTTATTATTAGCAGTACTTCAAATGATAAATGTAAAGGTTGATGGTAAGCAGTCAGTGAAGTCATTCAACAATTGGCTTGAGTTAATAAAAAGTTTGTTACCAGCCGACAATTTGTTACCTTCATCATACAATGAAGCACGAAGGTTTTTAAAGCAGTTAGGCATGGATACAAACACAATCCATGCTTGCAAAAATGATTGTGTAGTTTCGAAAAGAAGTGAAAAATCGTGATAATTGCCTAGTGTGTGGAGAAGGAAGGTGGAAGCTTCATTCAAGGAAATAGAAGATAGTATTGGCTAAGGTTTTGTAGCACTTTCCATTAATTCCAAGCTTACAATGGCTATTTATGTGCCAGAAGATGGTTCCAGAGATGAGATGGCACAAAGAAAAGTACACATAGGTGGAGGGTGTGTTGAGGCATCTTGTGGATTCCGAACAGTGGAAGTGATTAGACGACAAATATCCTTGGTCCGCATCGGACCCTGAAGTGTGCGATTAGGACTTGTCACCAATGGGTTTAATCCCTATACAAACATGAGCACAACATATAGTGTGTGGCTAGTTATTATATTTGTATACAGTGTTCCACCATGGAGATGTATGCAGTAGCCATATATGATGATGTCTCTTCTAATACTGGGTCGAAATCACTAGGTAAAGACATTGATGTGTACTTACAATCCTTTATAGAAAAGCTAGAAGAACTTTAGCAAATGGGGTGAAAAACACTAGATGTGTTGGAAGGACGAACATTTTGAACGCATGCTGCATTGTTATGAACTGTCAACAATTTCCCGGCTTATGGTGACATATTAGACTAGACGACCAAGGGTTATAAGGCATGTCCTATATGTAACGTCGACTGCACAAGTGGACATTCAAATAGTAAGTTTCACTATATGGGCCATAGACGGTCCTTGCCTTCAAGACATAGATGGTGCTGCAATAGTACAAGTTTTGATGGCACCTTGGTAACAAGAGCCCGACCAAGGGATTTCACTAGGGCAGACATTGTCGATCAACTGAGTTGGTATGAGCATGTCATTTTAGAAAAATTGTAAGAGCGGCTCTATTGGAGTGAACTGCACATACTGGTGTAAGAATAGTCTGCTCTTTCGGTTGCCACATTGGAGTGAACTGAACATACGATATAACATTGATGTAATGCATATTGAAAAGAATATATATGAAGCTGGTGGGGACTATTTTAGGTCTTAAGGGCAAGTCAAAAGACACATATAAGGCGAGACTCACCTTCTAGGAAATGCGTATTCGTTCCAAGCTACACCTACAGCAACATGGTGGACGCATTTTCAAGCCACCAGCTGTATATACACTCTCCACTCGGCAAATGAGACAGGTACGTAACTCAATTAGGGATGTAAAGATGCCTAATGGTTATACTTCCAATATATCATCTTGCCTATGTGCTGGTGAAGTAAGTTTGAGGGGTCTGAAGAGCCATAGTTGTCATGTTCTGCCGTAATGGATTCTCCTGATAGTCATTCGTGGGGTCCTGGATAAAGGAATTTACAATGTTATATGTGATGTATCTTGTTTCTTCAACGAATTGACTGTTAAAGAACTCCATGTGAATTTACTAGTCCTTGGAAAAAAACAATAATCCTAACTCTTTGCAAGTTAGAGATGATATTTTCTCTTGCTTTTTTGGACATCATGATCAATTTAGCCTTGCATCTCTGTTGGATGTATCCTATTGAAAGATACATGGGAGTTCTCAAAGGAGATTTGCAGAACAGGGCAAGATCGGAGGGTTCAATTACCGAGTCATATATTGTGGGGAGAGCATTCAATTTTGCTCATTGTATTTTGAGAACATGAACTCAAGAATAAATAGACCCCACCGATAGTGGGATGAACCACTGGAGGAATGTTCATTGTCATCGTTTCGAGTATTCGCACAGCTCATACGTTCAATAGGTGCATGCATTATATCAGGCTTGGATGTAGAACTGAATAGGATACATTGGACAATATTGAATAATTGTTAGGAGGTGCAACCATTTATAAGGTATGTTGTGTCATTTGCATTCATTTATGACTTGATAACAAGATAATTTTACCATTTCCTAAGGTGGACTTTTAATTAAATTACTTACAGGGAGTTCAAAAATGAATTAACTGCGCATGGAGTACGCAATGTGGGAGGAATAGCATGTAAACATTTTGCAGAGTGGTTTAGAAATAAGGTTGCTACTCACTCAAAACTTTAGAAATAGAAATTCATTGATATATTTACATGTTAATATAGTTACTCTCATCCTTTATAGATTATGGAGCAAAAGTTTGTCCATGGGCAGCAGTTGGTAGAAGATCGAAGCATTAGCATGGAGCCCTGATATTCATCGATATAGCTTCAATGCTTGTATCGTGAATGGTATTCGATACAACACACAACGCAGATGGCGAACAACAAATAACCTTTTATGGTGTTCTTACAGAAGTTGTCTAACTAAATTATGTGGGGTCCATGCAAGTATTTTTATTCAGGTGAGGTGGTTTGATACAGACCGAGATAAATAAAATATTATCAATGGAGACCTCCTCTCTATCAACATTGTAAGGACATGGTATGATAATAACCCGTACATTCTTGTGGACCAAACGTAACAAGTATTTTACCTAAAAGACCCAAGCGAGTGACGTGACAACTAGAGGATTGTACAAAAAGTTGTACACTGTCATATATTTACCCGTGCTCTCTTCCAATTGGAGTGCATAGAAGCTGGTGAATCGGTTGAGCCACCTCCAACTGAGGAGCTAATGCAACAAACGATGCAAAGGCCTTAGACGATTCCAATCAATCGCATATTTATTGGTCTAGGAAACCTTATATGCCTACCTGACCCAGGTGAAGGTTGTAGTGGTGTAGGGGATGCTGGTTCGGATGAATAGATTATGTGCTTGCGTTTTTTTGTTTATTCTTTGTGACATGCATGTTTGTTCATAATGAACTCAAAATAATGAATCACCAATTATGGTTATTTTTATAACTTGCAGGATGATTGGCTCAGATTTCATGGATCAGCTTATAGAGGACTCCTAGGTATACCCCGAGTAGTATGTTAGTGGGGTTTCCACCTTGATAGGTCAATCTTTTATCTTCCATATCCATTTTAGAGTCATGCGTTAGTTTTCTTATTTGATTATACAGAAGGATCGTTTATTGCATTACTGATGAATCAGCAGGTTAGATAAACCGATGACCAGTCGGGCCAGGTAGCTGAGCCTTAGTCGAGGTGGGTGAATGAGCTGACATAGGGGAAGAAGTGATATATGACCTTTTGTATGATCTGCCTACTCGGGTTGACCCTGATGACCCACAGGCTACAGCAATAGAGCAGTAGGAGGCCACTCTAGCAACTGAGCATGAGGATGCTAACGTCATGGTGCCCGAGAGGTGTAAGGGTATGTACAAAGGTAATCGAGTGGAGGAGCAGTATAAGAGGACAGGCCATAGGCCGACTATCACCATGTCAGATGGGTATATGGGTCTCATATGCTCATGTCCAAGGATGGTGAGGTTGGAGTTCTTACTCCATCACAGAACATCAACGAAGTTGTTTGCTCTTGGAGCTCTAATGAAGGCGTGGTCAGCGTTTCTAGAAGCCTATCAGCATGGCATCATTCGCAGAGTTATGGTAAGTTCATTTTCGGCTACAAACATATTTGGAAAGACAATTTTTTACAGCCTCTACCATTTACTAACACATTGAACCTATTTCTTTATGTGCGTAACAAATTCGAACTATCGAAAAATTAGCAAAAAGTGCACAAATGGTGGGTGATGTTGAACTATTTAGTTAGCAAGTCCTACAGTCATCTCCAATACAGGCTTAAGGTTTACATCATAGGCAAAGGTGGAGGCGAGGTAGCTGCTAGTAGGCTACCACCGAGTTTCGAGCATAGAATGGATGAGTGAAGGGTGTTTATCCATTTCCAGGAGAGAGATCCAGATTATAAGGTATGATTCTGCATGTGGTAAAATATATATTCAAAGATATACTCCATTTGTTTATTTCTTTTCAAAACGTGTAACTGCAGTCCACAGTCAATACAAAAAATGAAAGAAGCAAGTATTGGTACATATGGGTAGTAAAAAGTTGATACTTCAACATGCACTTACAACTATATGTATTACAAGTACATGGTATGTGAGTTTATGTACTATGTTCTTTTGCTGATTTCGGTAATCATGTATTACAGGAGCTCATGCCAATAGAAAACTATAGTTACACCCACTTAAGGAGAGAGAAAGGGAAATTAACAGATCAATGGGAGTTGGAGGTCTCCATGTAGAATTATGTAGGTATATTCGATTTTCAAATTCCAATGTAATACACCCTATCTATCACTTTGTATGATTATATTCACATTGTGCTCACTTTGTTTTAATTAGGCACTATGGTGGAAAGAAGGAAGGAGGAGGATGATATTATTGTTGCATCAAGTCAGCGACCTAAGCCAGATAAGGTGATTATGGAGGAGGTTTTAGGCCACAGATTTAGCTATCGTCGTGGCTTCGGATATAGCATGCCGATAGATCCGCACAGGGTTAAGTACTATGAGCAGCCATGTGAGAAGGATTTGGTCCATTTTGAGTATAATAGGACCATGCATGAGGCTAAAATGGAGAAGATGCAACAGCAAATTGATTTGTTGATGAATTATGTCCATCTTCCTTCCATGTCTTCCTTCGGGTGGTACTATCTACATCAGCAGGCTGCACCATAGATGGGGACCCCTAATAGTGGCTTTGATCCTAGTTAGTTTGGCTTCCCACCGTTCACACCAGCGGTACCTCCTTCGTATCCTTACTAGGGCTTTTATGGGATACCGAGCCACCCATCCATGTTCACGTATCCCCTGCATGATCTATCTCATGAGTCACCTGGTAGATCTAGAAAGCACAGAGGTCAACATCCTTCAAGTTTCACCTCATGGGCTGGGGGCCCAAGTTTTTCTCAGTTTGCATCATAACTACCCACATTTGGATCGTACGCATTCCCAGGTGCCCCTCCATCTTAACATCCTTCCTCCTCTCAGCAACCTCTACATACTCCGACACAATCTTCTGCTTTTCAGTCGACACCACCTTCAACTTCCCCATCTATAATGTTTTAGAGGACATTTGTTAGAGGATTTGGGCATGCTTGCTTGAGCCAGAAACAGAGGTAGTAGGTGTTGTTGTGTTCCATTTTTTTCATCATTTTCATTGTTCAGGCCATGTTGTTTCTATTTTTTTGCTGAACTTCTCTATCACTTTATATGTCATGTGGATCATCATGATTATCGTCATATGTTGCCATTTTGTAAGAACATTTTCTATGACAATTACCATGCATGTTAGTTCGATTATGTTGGTATGTATAGGCTAATGTATTGTCACTGTTTTTTATTGTTCAGACTATGTTATTTATGTTTTCTTTGGACTTCTTTCTTGCATTCTAGATTGGGCAGAGAAACTCAGTGGATGACCTGAAGACTGGAGGAACCACTTGACACTTCGTTTACTATGATGAATCGCCTCATCATTGCTATACATATCAAGAATCAACAAACAATAAATTGCCATCTACGACTACAAAGCAATAGATATTCCCATGCTTGCTGTTTCTTTTCTTCATGCTAAATAAATCCACATTAGACAACACACAACAATTTATATAATGTTTACCATGCATGTCATTTTGCGTTGAGCTTTTATATACTGTAAATATAAAATTCATTAATTTTGAGATTATATTATAAGTAATGCATTTTAATAATAGAAGCATTTGATGCATTCGCGATGCATTTGCATATAAAACAACTCAACATATGTAAATTAAATTGATAAGTACAAAGCAATTACTTCGTTTGTTAACGGTGGGATATATTAACAAAATTTAATAGAAAAACATGTAGGAATTATTGAATAGGCCATTGCTAATATCAAGAGCCATTACTTTGAATGGTTCTACATAGATTCTGAATGTAATAGAAAATATTTTATAGATAGAATGATTTTGTCTTTTTTTATATAAATAATAAATTATAATTTAATCTTTTAAGAGTGAAGAAAAAAGAGGGAGTGGTTATTTTTTTATAAAATCTGCAAAGTTTTTAAAATTTTATGGAAGGAGCAGTTTTAATTTGACAAATAAAATAAATTTAAATCCAAAAGCCTAAAGACACCAAAGTATGAGATTTGGCTTTAATAATATAGATTATTTATAGAAATTGTGCAAAATTTAGGATGGTTTGTTTAATTTAAAAGAAAAAACAACAACTATCAATATATAATTTACACATTTTATATCAATTAATTTATATTATTGCAAATAACATGTTTTATTTATGAGATTTTTACAAAACGTGCAAAATATATGTTTGTGTGTTTAATTTCACAAAAAATTAAAAACTACTATTAATAAATTATTTACATAGCACATGTTAATTAATTTATAATATTACAAGTAACAGATTTAAATTGTAGGATTTTTGTTAAATGTACAAATTTCAATGTTAATATGTTCAATTTAAAAAAAAAATATCAATTCATATTTTGCACGTCCTTTTTCATATAAATATTTATGAGTAAGATTTATATATGATTTAAAAAATTTTCCTCATCAAACTAAATAGATATTATTTACTTTTATCTTTAATGAATTAAAATGAAATATCATTATCAATATGTAATTTACATATTAAATATCAATTAATCTATAATATTATAAATCACGGATTTTAATGATATATATTTATGTTCATATGTTCAATTTCATAACAAATACGATAAATATATAATTAAAAATTACTTATGAATTAATTTATGATATTATAAATAATATATTTTAACAATAAATTTTTACAAAATGTGCAAAATGTACTTTTATGTATTTAATTTTATTAAAAGGCTTTGTGAAAATAAAAAATACCAAACGAAACTATATAATTATTTTTAAAATGCTCTAAAAACGTAAATAATTCATTTTACAAATTTTTTTCTTAAGATTTTTAATTTTAACCCTTCAATCTTATTTATTAATAAGCTAATTGATGGATAAAATATTTTATATTATATATATTATTTAAATTTTAATAATTATTCTATATGAATATTGTGTATAATTCATTTTTAATAATAAAAATGAATTAAAGAAAATGAATCATTGAAAACGAACTGGATCCCACAAAAATTTTCAACATTCGCATGAGAAGAAGGCGGGTCCAGGAAATTAAATTTTGAAGAAAGTGGTAGATTTGGCCTCATCTATATCATGTGAGGAGAAATTGGCCTCATCATCCCAATCATGAGGCCAATTTCCCATTATCATCCCAGTCATCTCCCCCTCTTCAGTCCATTATAAAACCCTGCTTCGAACTCTTTCTTTTCTTCTCCAATTTCTTTCCCAGTTCCCTCCATTCATTAATTTTTCTCCGTGAGTTCACTCGATTCTCCTCTTTTGTATTGAGTTTGTTGCTGCTTCCTAATCATTTAATTTTTATATTTGATCATTCTCTCTAATTATTTGTTTGTATTTATTTGCACATACTTTTATCATTTGTTATTATAAGTTCAACAACATCAAAATTAATGTAATATACGGTATAAGTTTTTATTTTCAATTTATAATTTTTTTGTATTTACTGATAAAATTTATTCCATGTTTCAGGAATGTGATGATTTCAAATGTACAATATTTATACTAATATAAACATATTTATAATATCATAGCATTTTTAATTTAAAGTAAAAAGTTATGATTATCAACCTAATATTTTAAATAAAATATTAATATTAATAAATTTGTGATAATGATTACAATTTTTTTCATAAAATATCAATATTAATAAAATTTGAATACTAATAATTTCTATTTTTCATAAATGAAATATGATAGTTTTTTTAAATAAAAACATATTCAAAGATGAGGGGAATCTTACCTTTAATTTTTCCTGAGGCCAAATTCGCCTCATCTGAAAATAATGTGGTGAATTTGGCCTTCTTTTCCCTAACACTACAACCCTTATGATATGAAATTTTCGCCTCAGTAAACCTACTGAGTCTAAATTTCAGTCTACTGAGACGAAAAAATTCATCTCTTAAGCTCTCCTTTTTACTAGTGCGAGTTAATTTTGCTCATGATTTATTTTTAGATTTTACATGTCATTTATTTGATTTTGACTTGGTAATATAATTAGTTAAACTTGAACTTAAACTACTCAGATAGTCTCCTGGATTAAACTTGAAATTTTAAATATTCAGCTTAAAGGTATACAAATTTAATCGAGCTCAAGTTGAGTTTAAAATATTAAATAAATCTAAGTTGATATTAATTCATCTATCTGCAGAAAACTGCAATCAACAAATATAAATTCGATGTAACGCAATGCATTCTAGCAGGTTCTAATCATCAGTTGCGCATAGTTGAATTTTCTTATAAATCGGTCAAGTTTCCACGGATTAATATTCTTCTCTTTATCGAATATATATAGCTGACTTGGGGTGCGCATTGTGCATAAGGTATATGCATAAACGTCATGATGTTGTTTAGACTGGAGAGAGGGACGGAAATGAATTTTCATTTACTTATTTTATTTTTTTAATTTATCTTTTTTAATGCCATCAAATGTAAATAACGATAATATGATAAAATATTTTTAAAAATTGAGACAATATCCACCTATTAATTTATAAATTAAAAGAAAAAGAAGTGAAAAAAAGATTTATACCATAACATAAAGATATTTTTTTCTCTCTCCTATAGTTCAATTTTTAGTGCCAATGTGTATTGATAACCGCTGACTTCAATCCATGGATTAAATGAGAATTATACGGGAAAAAGCAACCATTTTTCTTATCTTCTATTTCTATAAGAGTATTTTTAAGATGATAATTTTTATATGATTTTTTTTTATCTATATCTTTTATAAAATTATCCAGTTATTGTAGTTTATCCTTATCTTGTCCTTTGTTGTATACTATAATTAGATTAGTATACCATCAATGAATTGATTCATATTATGATAATTAAGAAGAGGAGCAAACTGAGTTTTCCAAGCAAGATAATTTTCGGTGTTTAATTTGATTGCAAATGCGTAATTTGTAGTAAGATTGAAGGTTGAAAGAGCTGATACAATTACATTAGCGATGATGACTTTGATAACTTTGATACCATGTAAAGAAAGTAAAAAATACACGAGAGAGTAAAAATAAAAAGAAATATTTTTCTTTCTCTTTTTGCTATATGTTTTCTATTATGATTACAAATCTAATTATAGTATACGACAAAGGATAAGATAAGAATAAACTACAACAAACAACGGGCGAGACAAATCTTCTTCTTCATCACGCACTTGGAAGAATCGCAATGAGTGTGTTATGTGTAGCGATGGATGATTGGTTTGGTGAAGGCTTTGCAATTACGAATGACTCAATGTAAGTCGAATCGACAAAAGGTATACCTGATGTGTGTGATGGATGTGTTTCTCTAATTTTGCTTTGTGATGGTTAATGGATATGGGTATCACAGTTTGGGTTTGAAAGAGAGGATGAAATGTAGAGAGAGAAGACAAATCTAGGTTGCATGTGAGACAACTCAATTACTAAAATATTTGTGTTTTGGTGGTGATGGAGATTCATGTTAGAAGTTCGACAAGTTTAAATTAATTGGGGTTTAAAGGTTGAAGGAGGAGACAGGTCTTGGTGTGTTTCAGTTTTGGAGAATATGAGAGTTTATTGGGTTTGTCAAGTTTGATTAAAGATTACTTTGCCTAATTCATTTAAAGAGAGAATATCAGTGTAGAGAGAGAGTGGTTGAGGGAGATGGTTTTTGGTATGTTGTTTGTTTTCCTCTCTCTCTCTCTCTCTCTCTCTCTCTCTCTATGTTCAATAATTTGTTTTTTTTTTACTTGTCCATGCATCACTTAGGGATTAGGTCAAACATCTAAATCAGCAACAAGGTTTAACTATGTTAAGTTAAGTGGCAATTATGGCCACAAAAAGTTCAAATCAATATGAAATTAAACTTTTTAAAGTTCAGGTACCTAATTGAATTTTTCACTAAAGTTCAAATGCCAACTTTGGCATTTTCCCATTAAAATAAAATCTACTTAAAAGATTTGACATTTATAAAAAGAGATACTAATCTTATTAAAATGATGCTACTCATATTAAAATGATACTAATCAAATCTATCCAAAAAAATAACAATCTTTCTAAAATAATGATATGCACATCTTACACTTCCACCAATAATTTATGCATCCCACATCATGCTCCCTAGCTTAAGCAAAATCAACCCTCAAAATTTCTTCGGTTGAGGAATCACCAATATAAGGAATCTGGTGTTTAACATTAAACACATCCACAGATGGGAAAACTCATGAATCTTGAATCCCTTCCACATGTTGTTTTTGCTACCTTCATGGTGCCATGGTATCTCAAGGTAAATGTCGGCTTTGATACCAACCGACATAGTAGAAGGAATGAAATTTTATAATGTTTCGTTGATTTTATGAATATCCAGAAAATGATCTTCTGATTTTTTGTTGATTCAATGAACACCTAGACAAATAGGCATTAAAATTTGAAGAGTCAATAAGAGTGTGAATTTTAGAATAGAGATAAAATTGCGATATGTTGATTTGCGTGCAAATTCTAGAAAGCAATATACTATCAATATGTTGTTTCCATAGAATACTAGAAAAGATAAGGAAGATGGCAATATTATTATTCCATTAAAAATCTCTCTCTTTTACAAGTCTAGTTCATTTATAGAATTAAAATAAAAATCTAATTAAAAGATTTTACATATATAAAAGTGTTGTGACCTAAAGAAGACATATTAGCAAAACTAGTTGGATGTTCGATTATGTGCATGTGTGTAACAAAAATTAGTTGTATTCAAATAGATAAACAAATTAAGCACAATAGAATAACAAAATTGTAACAGCATTAACAGTAATAGTAGTAGGTAGAATAGTTTATAAGTAGAATAACATAGAGGGAAAAGGCATCAAGTCAAATCATTTGAGTAGATCTCTTTCTTCTTATCATTATCTTCTTGAGGAGCTAACCTTGCTCGAGAAGGTACTTGCTTTATCAAGTAATACAATTGGATTGAGTGAAACATTTGTAACGTTTGGTGCTCTTCTCCTCTGTCTTTTTGATACAATTGTTTTCATCATGGGCCCATCAACATGATCAGTAATTATTGAGGAAGAATTTGAAAATTTTTCTTCTTCTTTCAAGTAAGAAATATGTCAAGAATTACAAGATGTTGTCAAGCAAATTCAAATGAGAATTCTTATGTTAGTATTCAAGAATTAGGCTAATAATCAGAATTCAATTGATAACAATAAAAATTCCAGTCAATTATCAAGTTCTAGGTTATCAAAAGATCAGTTCTTGAAAGACATCAAGATGGAAATACCAAAGTTTGATGATGAAACTCCTCTTGGATGGGTATTCAAGACCAGCAAATTTTTTAGTTTTTGTAATATACCAAATGAGCAACGTATTACCATTGCTTCATTTATAATGGAAGATAAAGCTTTAGATTGATATAAGTGGATGTTTCATAATAACCAGGTTGGGTCTTGGGAAAAATTCATTTTAGCTTTAGAGCAACGTTTTGGTCCCTCACAAAATAAAGATGTTCAGGGTCTCCTATCAAAATTGACATGGGTTAGCGCAATGAAACAATATCAATATGATTTTAAAGTGTTGTTAAATAAGACTACGGGTGTTCCACCTTCATTTTTGCTTAATTGATTTGTATTTAGTTTACAATATTAGAAGGGATGTCCAAATTGCACAACCCATAAATTTATCTCATGCAATTTGGTTAGCAAAAAAGTACAAAGCCAAATATCTTGATCATTTTATTTTAAAGACTAATTCTTCACCTCTGTATTCCAAAACCCCCTTTCTTTTACAATTTTCTAAACCATCTACTTTTTCTTATCCTACTCCTTCTTTTGTTGCTTCTACTGCAAATTCTAAACTACCATTGTTACTTACGCTTAATACACTATGGTTATCTATTGTGTTTGACACAAGCAGAAATGATGGCTCATAGGGACCAGGAATTGTGTTAAAACTGTGATAAACAATATAGCAAGAATCACACATGTAAGGAGAAATTTCTTTTGTTATGGGCTGATGATGATATCAATGAGGAACCATTAGAATCTATTTTGATGCCACATCTATTCTATTAGTAGACAATGAGGGTACTATTAGTTTTCACACCAAGTCCACCAAGCAAATTATTTAGACTTTACAATTTCAAGGGCATATCGATAAACATGAGTTTTCTATTTTGGAGGATTTTGATGGCATTCATAATTTTTCTTAGAATTGTATGAAAGTTTTTGCTAATAAGTACATAAAAGAATTAGTGTTACAGCCAGGGGATCTTCCTACAAATGCTATTGATCAATGCCCTTCGACTTAACTTTTGTCTATTCAAGAAACTTTAGTCTTGTTTAGGACAATAGGTATTGCAAATTTTGCTTCAATGATAGGGTTCATTGCTTGAGGATACTACAAGACAATTTTTGGATGATTTTTTGAAGACTTGTCCGTTGTACAACCTTAAGGGCAAGGTTGTTTTTGATCCCAGGGAAAAATGTTATGACCCAAAGAAGACATATTAGCAAATCCAATTGGATATTGGATTTGTGCGTGTACAAAAGGTTAGTTGTATTCAAATAGTTAAATAGATTAGGCACAACAGATTAACAAAATTGTAACTGCATTAAAAGTAATAATAGTAAGTAGAATAGTATATAAGTAGATTAAAGTAGAGGGAAAAGAGCAACAAGTAAAATCATTTGAGTAGATCTCTTCCTTCTTGTCCCTATCTTCTTGAAGAGCTCACCTTGCTTCAAAAGGTACCTACTTTACCAAGTAATACAATTAGATTGAGTGAAACATTTGTAACAAAGAGAGATATTAACCATATTAAAAAGATGCTACTCCTATTAAAATTATACTAATCATATCTATAAAAAAATGACAATCTTCTTAAAATAATAATATATCCTTCTTGCGCTTGTACTAATAACTTAATTTTGTTATACATCCTGCCTCATTGATACTGTTACAACACATGACATGACTCCTATTGTCAACAATTTGCAAAATCCTCAGGCATATAATGGTAATGAACAAGTCACAACTAGTAATGGTCAAGCTTTGCTTATATCTCATACTAGTAATGTTTTTTACCTTTCTCTATGTAATAATAACTTGATTCTTAAGGATGTTCTTCTTGTTCCAGAAATACCAAAGCAATTACTTTCGTTAAACAATTCACTACAGATTATGACTACTTTTTTGAATTCCACCTTAACTATTTTTTGGTTAATGATAAGGGAGCAAAGAAATCCTATTACAAGGAATGACTAAGGGAGGCTTGTACAAGTTATCTAATTCAATGCCTCAAGCAATGTTATCTAAAATAAACTCTTTTAGGTCTTGACATGCTAGTTAAGGTCATCTTAATTTTATAAAACTTCAAAAATAATTGAAGAAAATAAAATTCCTTCATCTACGATTTCTACTTCCAATTTCCATTATGAATCGTGTAAATTAAGAAAATTAGCTAGGTTGTCTTTTATTTTCTGTTGAGCATAAGAGTTGTAAACCTTTTGAAATTTTAATGTAGATGTATGGGGTCCATCACTTATTTTAAGTAATTTTGAATTTTGTTATTTTCTTTTATTTGTAGATGGTTTTTCATGATATTCATGGATATTATCTTTAAGAAATAAAAGTGATTTCTTTTATATTATTTAAAAAATTTAATCTTGTGTATCGTTGCAATTTCATTACGAAATTAAAGCGTTTCATTCAGAATGGGGAGAATCCCTACCTTAAAGAAAAAGGAATAATCTATAGAATCACTTGTCTTCACACTCATAAACAAAATGGAATTTCAAAAAGGAAGATAAGACGCATGGTTGATTTTGGCTTAACTCTTCTCCATCATGCTTCAATTCCCTTTCATTTTTGGCTATACGTGTTCCAGGTTGTTGTGCGTCATATTGATAACATGCATACCTCCAATCTTCAAAACCGTGTCCTTAATGACAAATTATATATTGTATGGAATGCATCTTTCTAAGAAATATGTTTCCCTTTAAGAATTTTATTTCAGATAAAATTGTGGCCACACCAACCTTTGATATGTTGTTAACAAGCTTCTCAGTTCCTTTTGGTAATACTACGCAAAAAGGAGATTTATTAACTCCTTCCCTCAATCTGCCTCTGCCTTCCCTAACCTTATCATAACTCCAACAAATAAACACCACCCCACTTTAAATTCCCCATCACAAACAGCAACATATCTCCCATCCCCTCTTAGTTTAAACTTTGTTGTTCTCCTAACCAAATACTCCACAACCACTTCTCAAGATCCTACCTACACTCACCATATGCTTCTGTACCTCAAAACAATGCACAACACCAAGTTTTCTCTTCTAGCATAATTTATTCTCATCTTAATTTTTTAGAACATGAACCATAACCTTATTATCAAACTAAAAATTATTTAGAGTGGCAAAAAGTCATACCATAAGTGATTAATGCTTTGCTTAACAAGATGGCTTGAATCTTAGTTCCAAAACCTTGACATGCTAACATTGTTGATAATAAGTGGATTTGCAGGATTAAAAGAAAGCCGAATGAGACTATAGACGATATGAGGCCAGATTGGTTGCAAAAGACTTTACTCAGGAAGGAGTTGACTATAATGAGACATTTAGTCTAGTGACTAAAGCTACAACAATTCAAACTATTCTTACTTAGCTTTAGATCCATGGCCTATCAAGCAACTTGATGTCTTTAATGCATTCTTGCATGGCAACCTTGAAGAGACCATCTTTATGAGGCAACCTGTTGGTTTTGTAGATGCCACTAAGCTTGATTTTGTCTATAAATTAACGGATCCTTTTATGGATTCAAACAACAACCTAGAACATGATTTTCTTACCTTAGATCCTTTCTAGTGCAATGGGGTTTCATTCTTCCAAAGCTGATAATTCACTTTATAGACATAGAGGTGATTTTTTTATATATTTTAATTTATGTAGATGACATTATTATTACAAGTTTCTTTTCTTCTCTTTTTTCTCAGTTCATTAAGTCTATGCAAAAAGACTTTCCTCTTGAAGACCTCAATGATTTGTCATTTTTCATTGGGATTGAAGTCTTATGGACAAACTCTAGCTTGCTTTTATCTCAATCAAAATATGTGCAGGTTCTTCTCATCAAACATGGGATGAGGGTTGCAATTCATGCCAGAGTGTCCAAAACATTCCCTTCTCCATCCTTTACTTCTCAGGAAGCCAACTCATAGGTGTTTTGCAATATATTACCATCACAAATCTAGAGACTACCTTCTCCATCAACAAATTATGCCAATTTACGCACATGCCTAGTGATATCCATTTGAAAGCTTTGAAGAGGTTCTTAAGGTATCTAAAAAGGATGACATCTAAGGGAATCTTGCTTTCCTCTACAAATTCTTTAATGCTTAATAGTTATCCTTATCTTATCATTTTTTGTATACTATAATTAGAATGTAATCATAGTAGAAAACATATAGCAAAAAGACGAAGAAAAATATTTTCTTCTTATTGCTCTTCTCTCGTGTTTTTTTTTTCTATTTTCTTTACAAATATAAATAGGGGGCAATGCCCCTCGATTAGGTGTACAATATATATATACAAACACATAACAAATGATCTTGCAACCATATTATAGGCAAAAAGAATATATATTTTAAAAAACACCACATTTTCTAATGAAGGAAAAAAAATCATAAATGGTAAAAATAGAAAAATAACGATATAATAACTAAATTTAAAAATAAAAAGCATAAAAAATAATGAATATATGATAAAAACATTAATAGTGGATAGGTGAATAGAAGAAGTTTTACTCCATACCTTGCATATGCATGAAATTATTTATGTATTCAATATAATATCTAAATATTGATTTACTAAAACAAACTAATAAGAATTTTTCCAAAGGACTTTTTTGGCATTTAAATAAAAATAATTTGTTATTGTAGACAATGATTTAGAGAAGACACTAATTATGAGCCTTTATTTGTGTGTGTGTGTGTGTCCATATTATCTATTAGTATTAAATATACTTATTTTTCACTCCATACCTTCCCCTCAAATAACTCTACTATAGTTAAATGGGTACAGAGTAGGTAAGATATAAAAACCTCACCAGTACTTACCTTTTTGCTTGATACCTCTTTTTTTTTTTAACCTACAAAAGTTCATTAAAAGGCTCGTTTTTCTTTATAAATAAGTATCATTGCATGGATCACAATAGTTAAGATACGAAGCCTCACTCGTACCATGTCATTAATAATTTATGCAAGTTAGGATGTGTAAAAGATTATAAGTTCATGATGCAACACTTTGAAATTTTGAATGATTATTCTATTGTTATTTTGGCAATTTGAAATTCTCTGATAGTTATTTGTTACTTCCAAAGGGCTAGAGGTAGATAAAAATTTATCTTTTTTGAAATTGAAAATCCCACGAAACATGCTCTTGTTGTTGTTGTTGTTGATGTTGGAAATATCATCAAATATTTGGAATTTTGAACCTTGAAAATTCTAGATAGAATGTAATCCATGTGGTGTTGTCATTCCTTGATAATTCCTTAATTTTCACTTTCAATAAAAATCAAAATCTATAGTGTCACGCCTCAAATAAGGTCTAAAGCATTAAGGGTTCCGCCACGTATAACACTTACATCATACACAAGATTATCCTAAAAGATTGATTTATCATGATCAACTTTAACCAATTTTAGTTTGCGAAATCCTTTTATTAGTATTTGAAAACTTTGTAATCTAGCAATGGAAAAGTAAAAGTTTGCAAAACAATTCACTAAATGGCTATTCCTATGAGTAAACTAGCAATATAGATTAGTATCATTTCGAAAATAGTATTGGGTATTTGAAAACAATATTAAATAAATGGTAGTACATCCCATGGGCGTATATGAAAGGCCTTCAAGAAAACATAAGTCTAAATAAAGTTTGGTAACAATCAACACCCTACAAACTTAAAATTTGGCTCGTGACCTGGTCACTTCATTCATCTAAAAGGTCCTTAACGTCAGTCTTGTAACCCAAGTACTCATAATAATTCTTATTAGAAACATCAAACCTAAAAAATAATAATAATAGTAAGAGATAGGCTGAAGCCCAACACATAGTAACACAATCACATACAATATGACAAGCACACCTAGGCAATATATAATGCAATAATCAACATTTTATAGTTATTGTTTAAGGTGATTCAAATGGCACTAGAACGCTCACACTCTAGATAACAAGCCATGGGATTCTAGGAGTCTTGAGTAGTAGTAACTGCTCAAAGGTTGATATAAGTAGCTTGAATACATATATCTCCTATAAGAATTGTGTAGTAATAGCATCATTTAGGATTCATGCCCTTTATGCATCTCTATTTATTTTAGTTTATAATATAATACGGCTTATCCGATCCCATAAACGTGAGCTAGACTATATTAGTTCTCGCCAAATGTAAATGGATATGATCCCAATATCCTTTCTGCTATCAGCTACCCGCTATGCCACTAAGAGTGGTCTAAGTGCTTAACCACTGTGTTGGCATTGTCTAGCAAGGTTGTCGCTTCTTAGACCAGATTAACGACAAAATAACAATAGCACACTCAATTATTAAGTCATGTTTAATTTTTAGTCCATTTGAGATGCCTACCCTAGGCAGACCACACGTAAGTCACTACATACCTAATATCGAGTATGTAGTCCGGCGTAACTTAGAGGATATACCAAAAGGTAAGTCAAAAGATAGGTTAGAAGAAATACTATCTATTCAAAAGGATATAAGCATTGGGTATATAATTAATTATCATATTCATATTGATTATCTAATTTTATTTAATCATTTGTCAAGGTAAGGTCGCGTGTATATTTGTATATATAAGGCCTTAATTAGTATCCTAAATTGAATTCATTTAAGGTACTAGATTTAAGTAAATTAGATTAAGCCCATGAGTATGAGAGATGTGATTTCTTATTTGGAAGTATTGGACCTTTAAGGGTCTTAAAGGAGGCTCAACAAGAATTTTACTAAGTCTTGTAATATTTAGGGTAATTGGCTTTAAGAAATTTATGATTGAGTTCATTAAAAAATATAGATTATAATTTAGTGGATTTGGGCTTAAGTATTGGGGTAGGCCCAACTTGAGTAAAATTGGATCTTGGACCCAAGAATTTGAGACAAACCTAAAAGAATTGAATTTATTTAAAATTAAGCTATTAGGCCTTTATAAATCCTAAATAGCTCACTAGTTGTATTTTAAGGCTTTTAAACTTAAAAAGTTGCATTTGAGCCTAATAAGTAATTTCATACCTAGAATTGGATAATAGACTTAAATATTTTGAGATTAGACACAATTGGATAGATAATAAGTATTGTGCTTATATTGTGAAATTTAAGCCCATCAAGCGAGGTTTTGGTAAGTGACTTGATTTAAGTTACAAAGCCCTAAATGACAAAGGAAGCCCATTAAGGATTTAGAATAGGCGCACTTGATGTCCAATAGGCCAAATTAGCTAGAATAGGTTATTAGACCTAAAGTTTACTATTTAAAACTTATTTTAATTAGTGAAGTCCATTTACATATTTACTAAGCCAAATTTGCTATTTACATATAGCCTTTTGGTTGAATGAGGTTTCGATAGACATTATCCAAGTGTTGAATTGACTTTATCTATATAGAATCTACAACATAAATTCTATACCCTGATGAGGAATGAAGATAATATATATGTAGGGTCATTTTGCAAGTTGGGTTCCAAGCTCAATTTAATATCATGAGTCGGTCTTCTAGATTAATGTCAGGGCTTCGAAGACCAACTTCAATAAGGGATGATGTTGGGATATTTGACTCGATAGGCTCGAAACAAGGATCGTTCGACCAATTCATTCCGCTCTCGACCTAATTCGGTTTTCTTGTGTGCGAAAAATAAACTTAAAAAATATCTTTTTGGGTTAATTTTAGTTTTATTTGACTAAAATAAGCCTTAAACCCCTTTTATATTGAAAATAGCCTATTTTAAAAAATTGATGAGCTTTTTTTATATTAAAAGTCTTTCAGGCTCTTCCAAAGCCAATTTGCAAAATCCAACTTGTTACTAAAAAAAAGAAAGGCTTTAATCTCAACGGTCAGATCCTTAGAAATGATTCAAAGGCTGGCATCAGCCTCCAACATCTATAAATAAGAAACTTGTCTTCCATTGAGGGGTAATTTTGTATATTACTAAAATTGATAGCAACATGAAAACTCTACTGAAATAGGTCCAGATAAAGATCAAAGCACCTACTTCGTGAAGAACGGGTCAAAATCTATTTGATTTGATCTTTTATCACTCTTTCGCGCTTGAGAAATCGGGTTTACTAAATACACGTGTCATTAGTTCAAAACTTTTGTCAGGTCGGTCGACACGCCTGTTGCACCTGATCGATTAGGTGCAACAACCCCATCATACAATATATTATTATTTGGTGTTGCTGTGATCTCTCTCTCTCTCCCCCCCCCCCGGATAAGGATGTCGCGTGAATGTTAAGTGGCCAAAGATCAGGTTCCGCCAAATTCCAATCAACCTGTGGTATTACTAGTGCTTTAATCCAATCTAAAGTCTGGTTGACGCAGCGGAACAAAAGGGAAACAATCGCAAGACGTTGATTCGCGCACGAATACCCGGCTTGTGATCTTCAAATACCTATTGATTCTGAGAATACCTAGATATTTGGCATCAAAAGTCGAAATCTACACAAGATTACGAATTTTGGGATAAAGAGAGAACACTCTCAAAGAAAATTCATTCAAAATAACATATTCTGTCTCTTCTGTAACCCTAGAATATATAATATGCTATTTTTACCAAAAAAGAAAACCTATCTAAATAATACCTAGGGCGAAAACAAATGAACGGAGGAGATTAATGCCACAGACGGCATATAAAAAAGATTATCCAATGAAAAGATAAGACATAAAGAAAAGTTACTAAAAATAGTAAAAACACGGCTTTGACGGCCTAAACTAAGGAATTTGACCGAAAACCGGCTTGGGTCACGAGCAAAGCTGGTGAGTTCTGTCCGTTGGATCGTTTCCCTTCAGAATATGGTCTCGCTCTGTAAAAATCCAAAACTCCCCAAAATTACGAAACTGCCATTATCAAATCCTGTACCATTTCTCTAAATAATTATTTGCTATCTGGTCCACTGCATCACTGGTTTGGTCAATCAAATATATTTTATTATTATAATATATATTTTAGCAATTACTTCGTAACTAATTGTTTTTGATTTAATCACATAGATCATGTCATTCATTCAACTCAGCTAATTCCTGCTCACCGGCTCAAACAAAATTTATTTAATTATCATCAATTCATTAAATTAGAAATAAACCTAGTATTCAGTATCAAATTAATTCAATAGTTTCCCAACAATTTCTATCAGGATTAATTCACTAAATGAAATTCAAATTTGACACATACGTATACATTATCCCAGCCTATATTAAACGTTTACATAGGTAATAATTTTTTTTTTCTCAATCTTTAGTAGAAATAACAGACATCAACTTTGATATATAGGTCCAGTTCATACATAGTAAAATTTAATTCCAAAGTTTATGGAATCGAAATTTCTGGCTGAGAGGCAATTTCATAGACCAGTATGTCCAATCGTACCTTTATTTAAATTATCAAGTAATTTAATGCTCATTATCTTCCGTTTATTTAGTAAATAAATTAAAATCATGTTAAATATAACCTGCACTTTGATTCATACATCAAAATCGCAACCTTCGTGTACTTCCATCTGTATTCAACATACAACACGCATAGGGATATTAATCGTGCTTCGATGGATTAAATATTATAAAAAAAAAAAAAAAAAAAATCGATGCCCACGTACATGTTTATGTTTCGTATTATCATAATTTTTTTAATATCACGATTTAGTGCTTCCATCCAATTTCAATAACATATGCAGATTTAATTAACTCATAATGGATGGACATATTAAATATTCATTTCATCATATTTGCATAATGAACAATTACCACGTGAACATATATTTATGTTTGGAATTTAAGAAATATATATATACATACGATTATCAAAACTATATTACAAGTTAAATCTAAATTTATTTCCAACATATTTCATGATTTCATCATCAACAATTTTACAATCACACACAATTTATCAATTACGCTTATTACACTTACTTGTATTAGCAATAATATAATCCTTTGCTACCTATTCCTTGAAATTTGATGTAGCTTCTACTCTATTACTTAAATCCCTATCTCCACTACTTACCACCTAAACTTCAAAAAGATAAAATAAAAAAAATGATGTCAATATGGCTTAGGAATGAATATAAGAAGGGTGACAGGTTGTAGAACTGGATTACCTAATTTAGCTTGGATTGAGTTAGGTTTTGATATAATTTGTGAACTAAAGTTTTAAAGAAAAAGAGTAATATTTTTTTTTTGCTGAATTTGAACAAATGAAGTGGGTTTTTACATGGGTATTTTTGGCCAAAAGGTGAGAATGAATAAGATTAGGATTTAAGCATTGTAAAGGTAGGTTCTAGAATAGGATAGGTGGCTTATGTTGATGATATTGTAATAAAAATTTATTGAAACTAGAAGAGATACAAAAGGTTAGGTATAGGCTTCTAGAAGATGTAAAGTTTAGGGGTTTAGAAAAGAATAATTGACTGAAAATTAGGATTGACATTTAGCTAAAATAAAACAAAAGGTTCACAGTTTAACTTAGATTTTATTTGAATCAAATGTTAAAAAGAAAACCACTATAAAGAGAGAGAGAGAGAGAGAGAGAGAGAGAATGTCTAGTTTTGCTCATTGTCGTTTCTTCAAGGTACATGTGTTTGCACCTAACTCTTAAAATAATCAATCCAAAAAGAAAAAGGAAAACCAAAGAAAAAAAAGAAGAAGGAAATATTAACCCGAGCCAACCAAGCACTACTTATATATTTAATCAAATAGAAAAGAAGAGGATAAAATCTTTACCGATATACTTATTTTACTCTTTCATAAAAAAATTAAAAATATGAAAAATACTTTTATCAATTTTTAAAGGATAAAACACTTTATATGGGCTAAAATGTACTTTTTTCCTTTGAGTGTATGATGATTCTGTTACGGGGACAAATCAACTCCTACTGGGACGAGCAGAGCTGTTAGGGTTTGAAACATTTGAAACAAGGAAGAAGGAGAAACAGGAGCCTGTGGCTGAAATTGAAAGTTGTACTGAAGAAGGAAAGAGAAAGAATTGCGTGGACAGTGAAAGAGTGCAAGTTGAGAACGTGTCGCAAATGCCAGCTGGAGTTAGGACAAGGGACAAGGGCTGGGCCATGAGCTGAAGCAATGGACTTAGGAAGCAGTCCATGGACTAAGAATAAAATCAGAAGGGCCTATATCTGAATTGAGCCCATAGCTGAATCAATACAGTAGTAATTGTAGTTACAAGTTGTTATTTGTTATAACGGTTCGATAGTGTATGGCACATGCCAACAAATTATATTCCAAGTCTGTTATAGTATAGGGAGTCCTATAAATATGTATTACATACGTAAAGAAGATATACAGAAAAATACAAAAACATTTTACTCCCAAATCATTTGTTAGAATTCTTGCATTCGAGAATTCCTAATTGCTGCATTCCAGCTCGTATTCGAGCTAATTCCTTGAGTTTGTCATCTATTTCACTCTTCCGTACTGCAAGTGGTATTAGAGCTGCTTGAAGGGCTGGTATGGCAGAAGGCACCCGAGAATTCAAACGCATTGAAGAATCCATGAAGAACATGATGAAGGAACAACAGGACAAGCAAGAAAGTTGGATTAAGCTCTTTTCGGATACCCTGCAACAGCAACAAACAGTATTAGACCAACAATCCAAGGCAATAGAAGAACTTAAAACTCAGTTTAAGGATAACTCGACAGTGGTGGAATCATCTCCTACTGTATGCAAGGGTGCCAAAGGAATGAAGGAAGTGGGAAATGTAGATGATGGTGGCGTGGCTGGGAGGCCGGGTAGTAGCTATCAGTTGCCCATGAGGAGTACCAAAATTGAGTTTCCTACTTTTAATGGAGACAACATAAAGAGTTGGATAGTTAAGGCGGAGCAATTCTTTATGCTAGATGATACTCCTAGTCATCTCAGGCAAAGGTAGCCATCATGCACCTTGATGAGAAGCCCTATGATTGGTATGTGTCCTACTCGAAAACTACGAAGGGATACTAATCCGATTACATGGGAGGAGTTGATTCAAGCTTTGCAGGCACGATTCAATGAAAGGCCTATGAGGATCCATGGCCGAACTCAAAGAACTGCAGCAAACAGATACACTACAAAATTATGGACCAATTCATACATCTGTCTGCACAAAACAACTCTCTGAACCACAATTGATAAGCTGCTTCTCAGTGGTTTAAAACCAGAAATACAATTTCCCATCCGCATGTTTCAACCCAATACCTTAACCCAAGCTTACACACTGGCTAAACTCCAAGATGCTACCAACACAACCACTAAAACCAATAATCAGAAATTTCAGAAAACTATACCTTCAAGTTCCTACCCCAAGTATTCCACTACCATTCCTAATACAGTTAGCCCATACACTAACCGAAACACTAACCCACTTCCTCACCAGACCGTAAACACCCAGACCCGAGCTCCAAACCAAAACCCCACTTCTGTGAGAAATTTCAAAAGATTTTCACCAGAAGAATTGGAAGAAAAAAGACGCAAGAAGTAATGCTTCTGGTGCGATGAACCTTTTGGTCCTGGCCATAGATGTAAAAATAAGAGATTGAATCTCTTAATTGTGAGTAAAGGGGAGGAGGAGGAAGAATTGCCAGCAGCAGAGGATGTGAGCAAATTGGAAGCAGAACTAGCTTCTCTCACCTTATGTGTCATGGAAGAAGACAATAACAGTGTAGCACACAGTATGTGTGTGCAGGGATATTTAAAAAAAGAGGCTAAGCATTTTGATTGATACAGAAGTTCATCTAATTTTATAGATGAAGAATTAACTAAGCAATTGAACTGTGCTATGACACCAATGGAACCCATTATTGTCAGTTTGGCTAATGGAGCCAAAATTTACAGTTCCTACATGGTTCGACAGTTTAGCTGGTGGATGGAGGGAATGGAGTTCAATTCTGATGTCTATGCACTACCTTTGACAGCATATGACTTGATCTTAGGTATGCCTTGGTTAATCTCTCTTGGTACGGTACAATGAAATTTCAACTTAATGAGGATGGACTTCCAGTGGAAAGGAGCTAGCTGCACTCTCCAGGGACATAATGAGGTAATTACCCCTGTTTCAGATAAGGTCATTTCTTCCATGCTATCTACTTATGATCCTGCACTGAAGGTGCAATGCTGGGTTGTTAGTAACTCTCTGACTATTGATGGTCCAAGGATTGACTCCTGTAATAACCCAGACTTGACTGAATTTCTAGAAGAATTCACTGACTTATTTGAGGAACCTACTTCCCTACCTCCTAATAGGTCGTGTAACCATAGAATTCATTTGCAAGATGATGCTATGCCTGTCAATTTAAGACCCTATCGCTATTCGTCCATTCAGAAGACAGTTTTGGAAAATATGATTAAGGAAATGTTGCTGAGTGGAATAATACGCCCTAGCCACAGCCCATTTGCATCCCCTGTGGTGCTAGTTAAAAAAAAAAGACAATACATGGCGTATGTGTGTAGATTATAGGGATCTTAGCAAATTAACTGTTAAGGATAGGTTCCCAATTCCAATAATTGAGGACCTATTTGATGAATTGTATGGGGCAAGCTGTTTTAGTAAGTTGGATTTACGCTCAGGGTACCATCAGATTCTTATGCACCCTAATGATGTCTATAAAACTGCCTTTAGGACACATGATTGGCACTATGAGTTCTTGGTCATGCCCTTTGGGTTGACTAATGCCCCATCCACCTTCCAAGGTCTCATGAATGGCTTGTTTAGACCCTATTTGAGGAAATTTGTGTTGGTTTTCTTCGATGACATATTGGTTTACAGCTCAGATTTAACTCAACATAAGAAACATCTCAGGATAGTGCTTGACATTTTAAGGAAAGAGAAGCTGTATCTCAAAAAGGCTAAATGTGTCTTTGGGGTTGCTCAGATTGATTACCTTGGACACATTATCTCTAGACAAGGGGTTGCAACCGACCCTAAAAAAATTGAGGCTATAGTGAATTGGCCTGTTCCCACTATTGTTAAAAAATTGAGGGGTTTCCTTGGTCTGGCAGGTTACTATAGGAGATTTATCCAGGGATTTGGAATCAAAGCTAAGCCACTCACAGACTTGCTTCGTAAGGATCAATTTCAATGGAATCTTGGAGCTCAAAAGGCATTTGACAATTTGAAAATAGCTATGACCACATCCCCTGTTTTAAGGTTGCCCAACTACAATCAAAGGTTTACCATTGAAACCGATGCTAGTAATGAGGGAATTGGGGCAGTGTTGATGCAGGAAAACCATCCTATAGCTTATATCAGCAAATCTCTGGCTCCAAAACACAAAGGAATGTTTGTCTATGACAAGGAATTATTGGCTTTAGTGTATGCCATCGACAAATGGCGACACTATCTATTAGGAAGACAGTTTGTGATAAGAACAGATCATCAGAGTCTGAGGTATTTGTTGGAGCAAAGGATGGTAACACCTAGCCAACAGAAATGGCTTACCAAGTTGTTAGGGTTGGACTATGTGATTGAGTTCAAGAGTGGGAAAACTAACAATGCAGCAGATGCCCTCTCAAGATGTGGAGGAACACAACTAAATCAGCTCACCATACAAGCTACGGTTCCAGAACTAATGGAAGAAATAAAAAATAGTTGGTACCTACCACATGGCTATAGCAAGATCATTAAGCAATTAAAGGATGGGAAGTAGTGAAACATTCAGTTATGACCAAGAGGTTATGAGAAGAAAAGGAAAAATAATAGTGGGGCCTTCAGAAGAAGTCAGAAAGAAGCTCTTAAGCTTGTATCATGGGGGTGCATTGGGAGGACACTCAGGTTATCAGGCCACTTACAAGAGGATTGCATCAGTCTTCTACTGGCCTAAATCGGAGAAGATAATTAGACAATTTGTAAGGAGTTGTGACACATGTCAAAAATACAAATTTGAGAATGTGGCTTATCCTGGTCTGCTGCAACCTCTACCCATTCCTAATGATTGTTGGCAGGATATAACCATGGACTTCATCGAAGGACTGCCAAAATCGAATGGAAAGGAAGTAATATTAGTTGTGGTAGACCGTTTGAGTAAATATGCTCATTTTTTGACCCTTTCTCATCCTTACACAGCTCTACAGGTTGCACAATTGTTCCTGGAACAAGTGTACAAACTCCATGGCATGCCGGAAACCATAACAAGTGATCGAGACCCAGTGTTTGTGAGCTCTTTTTGGAAAGAGTTCCTCAGCCTACAAGGTGTGTCTTTGAATCTTTCCACTGCCTACCACCCCCAAACCGATGGACAATCGGAGGTGGTCAACAAATGCTTGGAGACCTACCTAAGGTGCATGACCGGGGAGTTCCCTCACAGGAGGAGTTACTTTGTACCCTTGGCTGAGTGGTGGTATAATACTAATTACCACACCAACTCTAAGTTTACTCCTTTCCAGATACTCTACGGTTACCCCCCCTCCACTACATCTTCCCTATGTTCCTAAAGACTCTAAGAATGCTATGGTGGATTCCATGCTGACTACTAGGGAAGAATCTCAAAATGCTCAACTTCCACCTTAAACGAGCTCAGCACAGGATGAAAACACTCAGTGACAAAAACAGAAGTGAAAGAGCATTCAAGATTGGAGACCTAGTTCTACTAAAATTGCAACCGTACAGACAAGGGTCACTAAAGCATGTTCGAAATCAAAAGCTCAGCCAGAGATACTACGGGCCGTACAAAATTAAAGATCAGATAGGGACAGTGGCTTACCAGCTAGATCTTCCTCCGGGATCGGCGGTCCACCACACCTTTCATGTATCGCAACTGAAACCCTACCATGGAGATCCGGTTGAGCTCGCGCCTTCTCTACCTGCAATTAAGGACGATCAAGGGTTAGAACCGTTAGCAATCTTAGATAGGAAGATTGTAAAACGCAAAAATGGAGCAGACACCATGCTACTCATCTCGTGGAAACAGCTGTCCCCATCAGAAGCTACTTGGGAATATTTTAGTGAATTGCAAGCGCGATTCCCTAATTGTCCCTTGTGGACAAGGGATTTCGAAGGGGAAGGGATTGTTACGGGGACAAATCAACTCCTACTGGGACGAGCAGAGCTGTTAGGGTTTGAAACATTTGAAACAAGGAAGAAGGAGAAACAGGAGCCTGTGGCTGAAATTGAAAGTTGTACTGAAGAAGGAAAGAGAAAGAATTGCGTGGACAGTGAAAGAGTGCAAGTTGAGAACGTGTCGCAAATGCCAGTTGGAGTCAGGACAAGGGACAAGGGCTGGGCCATGAGCTGAAGCAATGGACTTAGGAAGCAGTCCATGGATTAAGAATAAAATCAGAAGGGCCTATATCTGAATTGAGCCCATAGCTGAATCAATACAGTAGTAATTGTAGTTACAAGTTGTTATTTGTTATAACGGTTCGATAGTGTATGGCACATGCCAACAAATTATATTCCAAGTCTGTTATAGTATAGGGAGTCCTATAAATATGTATTACATACGTAAAGAAGATATACAGAAAAATACAAAAACATTTTACTCCCAAATCATTTGTTAGAATTCTGGCATTCGACACGCCTGTTGCACCTGATCGATTAGTTGCAACCCCATCATACAATATAATATTATTTGGTGTTGCTGTGATCCCATCCATCCATTACCCACAACACCCCACCCCACCCCACCCCACCCCACCCACCCCCCGGCGGGTAAGGATGTCGCTGTGAATGTTAAGTGGCCGAGATCAGGTTCCGCCAAATTCCAATCAACCTGTGGTGTTATACTAGTGCTTTAATCCAATCTAAAGTCTGGTTCGGTCAATCAAATATATTTTATTATTATAATATATATTTTAGCAATTACTTCGTAACTAATTGTTTTGATTTAATCACAGTAGATCATGTCATTCATTCAACTCAGCTAATTCCTGCTCACCGGCTCAAACAAAATTTATTTAATTATCATCAATTCATTAAATTAGAAATATACCTAGTATTCAGTATCAAATTAATTCAATTAGTTTCCAACGATTTCTATCAGGATTAATTCCCTAAATGAAATTCAAATTTGACACATACGTATACATTATCCCAGCCTACATTAAACGTTTACATAAGTAAAATAATTTTTTTTCTCAATCTTTAGTAGAAATAACAGACATCAACGTTGATATATAGGTCCAGTTCATACATAGTAAAATTTAATTCCAATGTTTATGGAATCGAAATTTCTGGCTGAGAGGCAATTTCATAGACCAGTATGTCCAATCGTACCTTTATTAAATTATCAAGTAATTTATATGCTCATATATCTTCCGTTTATTTAGTAAATAAATTAAAATCATGTTAAATATAACCTGCACTTTGATTCATACATCAAAATCGCAACCTTCGTGTACTTCCATCTGTATTCAACATACAACACGCATAGGGATATTAATCGTGCTTCGATGGATTAAATATTTATAAAAAAAAAAAAAAAAAAAAATCGATGCCCACGTACATGTGTTATGTTTCGTATTATCATAATTTTTTTTAATATCACGATTTAGTGCTTCCATCCAATTTCAATAACATATGCAGATTTAATTAACTCATAATGGATGGACATATTAAATATTCATTTCATCATATTTGCATAATGAACAATTACCACGTGAACATATATATATATATATATATATATGTTTGGAATTTAAGAAAAATATATATACATACGATTATCAAAACTATATTACAAGCTAAATCTAAATTTATTTTCAACATATTTCATGATTTCATCATCAACAATTTTACAATCACACACAATTTATCAATTACGCTTATTACACTTACTTGTATTAGCAATAATATAATCCTTTGCTACCTATTCCTTGAAATTTGATGTAGCTTCTACTCTATTACTTAAATCCCTATCTCCACTTCAATTATCACCTAAACTTCAAAAAGATAAAATAAAAAAAAAAATGATGTCAATATGGCTTAGGAATGAATATAAGAAGGGTGACAGGTTGTAGAACTGGATTACCTAATTTAGCTTGGACTGAGTTAGGTTTTGATATAATTTGTGAACTAAAGCTTTAAAGAAAAAGAGTAATATTTTTTTGCTGAATTTGAACAAATGAAGTAGTGTTTTTACATGGGCATTTTTGGCCAAAAGGTGAGAATGAATAAGATTAGGATTTAAGCATTGTAAAGGTAGGTTCTAGAATAGGATAGGTGGCTTATGTTGATGATATTGTAATAAAAATTTATTGAAACTAGAAGAGATACAAAAGGTTAGGTATAGGCCTCTAGAAGATGTAAAGTTTAGGGTTTAGAAAAAAAAATTGACTGAAAATTAGCATTGACATTTAGCTAAAATAAAACAAAAGGTTCACAGTTTAACTTAGATTTTATTTGAATCAAATGTAAAAAAAAAAAAAAACCACTATAAAGAGAGAGAGAGAGAGAGAGAGAGAGAGATAGAATGTCTAGTTTTGCTCATTGTCGTTTCTTCAAGTTACATGTGTTTGCACCTAACTCTTAAAATAATCAATCCAAAAAGAAAAAGGAAAACCAAAGAAAAAAAGAAGAAGGAAATATTAACCCGAGCCAACCAGAGCACTACTCATATATTAAATCAAATAGAAAAGAAGAGGATAAAATGTTTACCAATATACTTAATTTACTATTTCATAAAAAAATTAAAAATAAGAAAAATGCTTTTATCAATTTTTAAAGGATAAAACACTTAATATGGGCTAAAATGTACTTTTGTCCTTTGAGCGTATGATGATTTCTTATGATAGAAGATCTAAGCATACATTAAACAAAATGTAAAAGTTTATTAAAGAAGGGGAAAAAAAAGAAAAGAAAATGGAACGAAAGATCAAGCATAATCTTTGAAGATACGTAATCGATATAGTTCATGGGATTTGAGCAATAAACGTCCAGTTTTCAACGTGATTTGTTTAACAATTTGAGTATGGACTTGAGTAATCTCCCATAATGGTTCAGACCAGCAACTCCATCATAATTAAGCCGTGTAAATATATACGGAATGATAGGCACCCACGTTGCCCTCTATCCCATCTCTAATGATTGATTAAGTAAACACTAAACACTGACAACCGAGGCCGAAAAATAAAAAATAAACACTAATAACACGTCAGGCCTTTAGAGTGAAATATGAGTACTTCGCACACATACACAATAATTCCATATGCCCAAGTGTCGTGATGTATTCGGACTGAAAAACGTAAGATTCGTCCCCCCTTTTATTTTTTTTTTTATATGTATCTGTTGTATTTCATCTATATCTATATCTAATATGTATTTAGTCTATTTATATATTTTTTAATGAATAATCTATTTGAAAATATTTGTGTGTCATTTACATATTGACAAAACAAATAGATCGTAATAGAAATGTGTAGCGAATATAAAAACTGATGGCATAATATCTAAATAGTGAAAAATAAAAAAAAATGGGAAAAAGGGAATATGGAGAGAGACATAATAAATAGTTGTAGTAATAATTTTATTTTTTCGGTTGAAATTTATAGGTGATAATATGTGAGAGGATAATGAAATTACTGTAAGTAATAATATGATAAAAATGTGTAACAAATTAAAGATTTCTAGTATAAATGATACAGAAATGAAATATATAATATATAATAAACATGTAAAACAAATAAAAGTTGCTGGTATAAAATCCAAGGAGTTAATAATAAATAAAAAAATTTGAAGGGAGAAAACCGAGAGAAACGGAGTGGATGAATACTGAATAGTTGTAGTTGTCGTATTAACTTTTTCCCAAAAAACAGAGAGAATCGTCTGCATCCGTTCGTGATATGGGCAACTCTATCATCTCTTTCCTTATTTGCCTTTGGTTTTCATAAGTAAATTGTTCTTACACTTACGGCTCGTTCACATCATTGAATGAATAAGATTGTAATGAAATTCTTATTACAGAAGAATAGAATAGAGTTATAATAGGATTTTTTTATTAATTTTTTATTTAAATAGTAATATTAAAAAAAAAGAAATTTTTAGTATTAAATTGGTATTCATAAGTTTAAATAAAGAATGATTATTCATTGTTTTATGTAATAAGGATTCGGAATTACTATTCGGTGAACTAAAAGGCGTAATAGCTATTCATAAGGAATAAGATTGTAATGAAATTATAATTACAGCAAAGTGAACGAGCAGTTAGTAATTTGATTTGCACGTAAAAAGATTTTGAATCATTTCCTTTAATGCATATATATATATATATATATATATTTCTAGAATCAAGGACATCTCATCGTTTCTAAACTTCATAATTTGCCAAAATGGGTAAAAGTTTATTCGCCAATTGGAATAGACTAAGCTAGGCTCGATTTTCCTCCCTAAAATAATATTCGTTGGCTAAAAGGAAAAAACAAAACTTCATAATTTGACTTTTTCTTTTTATTTGTAAATTTCAATTCATTAATTAACATATCGTAAAATACAAGGACAAATAGTATAAATAAACGTAAAGGAATGGGAATAAAAAATCGAACCTGTAAACAAATAGATATGTGTGATACGGATGAAAATTTTCTGCTCATAAAACGCTGTCTATTTTTTGTCCTTGCCAATCAACATTTGTGGCATGTTGTAAAGTAATAAAAACCTTAAAAATAAAGCAAATAATAATTATTATTTTATAACACATGATGAATATTAATTGGTGATAACATTTATGGAAAAGTTTTTCTTTTTTTTTTAGGACAACACATTTTTATGCTTATGATACCAATAGAGAAAGAACTTTGCGCAACAGGCCGGAATACATAGTTATTAAAATCATGATTTTACTATTCATTCGAGTTCGTAGAATCAATAAAACCATACAGAATCATATAATACTAATAAAATCATAAAAATATAAAATTATATATCTAAATTCATAATTCTATCTCAAGCCTGCACCTTAATAATTTTTCATTCTTTTTAATTAATAAAAAACATATAAAATTATAAACTCATAGAATTGTATATTTGACTTGCAATTTCAATAACCATGCTAGAATGATGCTTAGATTATAGCTAATAATTAAGTAGATTCCATATTTGGATCACAAAGAAAATAAAAAATAAAAATAATTAAATATATTTATTTAGAATGTAAAATTTTGAAACTTTGATTCATTGACTAAGAAACAGTTGCAAATGTTTAGATGTAAGTACGATGATCTCTAATTACGATTGTTGGCGTACTGAATAATGATTGAATCGACAGCCAAAATATGAGGATGCTGCCCCTAGATTTTATTTGGAAAAAAAAAAAAAAAAAAGAAAAGAAAGGAAAAGAAAAGTCACTCGATAGAAAGAAAATGAGAGAGACTTCATAATTTAACTTAATACTACTAATTTGCTAACCGACGCTTTCTCAAGCTACGTGTTCCCCCCTAACTTTTAAAATAATCAATACAAAAGGGGAAAAAAAAGTAAAGAAAATAAAACAAAAAGAAAAACCACAAAACCCAGGGGAAAAAAAGAAAAGAAACATGAATCCAACCTAATCAGAAAAAAAAAAAAAAATTCAATAAGCGTGATGCACCAATTAAAACAGAAAAAATTAAATTGTTTACCCATATATTTATTTTACTATTTTATCCTTATATAGAATAATTAAAGACACGAAACATACTTTTATCTATTTTTAAAGGACAGGATAAAACAGTTATAAGTGCCAAAAGGTGCTTTTTGTATAAGGGTATGATTTGTTATGATAGAAGATTTAAATATACATTAAACAAATGTAATTTAAAGTTTCTAAAAAAAAGAAAGGAAAACTAAAGATCAAGCTTAATCTTTGAAGGTAAGAAATTGATATAGTTCAAGTTGAAGTGCTTATAGCAATAAACTTGTAGTTTTCAACGTGATTGGTTTAGCAATTTGAATATGGACTCTCGACTAATTACCCATTATGGTTGGGACATAATAGCGACTCAATTATAATTAACCCGTGTTAATATATGGAACCATAGGCACCCACCTTGCTGTCTATCTCTAATGATTAAGTAAACAATAGAAATACGTCAGACATTTGGAGTATAATATGGACACTTCGCATACATAGATAATGATTCCATATGCCCAAGGGTAATGATGCATTTGGACTGAAACGGAAAAAATATTTGCTGTGAAGTAATCTGTCTTCATCATATTTGGTCAATAGACGCTTGACATGTGTTAAATAAATTTAAATAATAAATATATTTTTTAAATAAAATAAACAATTACTATCACTATATACACATATGTCACAATATTATTATTTGAAACAGAATTGAGAAAAAGTAACGAGGGTGGTATGAAAAAAATATTTCAGAACGTAAAGTATGTTTTATTCATGAAGAAAGCTTACATATATATAGTATTATAGTCCTGTGAATCAGGAATAAATTTAGCATCTATAAAGGAAAGAAAATCTCTATCTAATTAAGAAAATATATTTTTCTTGCTCTATAAGACTATACAGCTAATATGCAGAGATTTATTTCCTATTATAAGACTATACAGCTAATAGCAGAGATTTATTTCCTATTATAAGACTATACAGCTAATATACAAAGATTTATTTCCTATTACCCCCTCAAGTTGGAGCATGAAGATTAAGAATGCCCAACTTGCAAAGAAGATGTTCAAAGTGACGACCACCCAATGCTTTTGTGAAGATATCAGCTAACTGAGAACCAGTGGGAGTATACATTGGTCGAATAACGCCACAATGAACTGCATCACGAACAAAATGACAGTCAATCTCAATATGTTTGGTGCGTTCATGGAATACTGGATTTGAGGCAATATGCAAGGCTGCCTGACTGTCACAATATAAGTGTACAGGTGCTGAATAATGTACACCAAGATCAAGTAACAAACTTTGCAACCATTTTAATTCACAAGTAGTCATAGCCATAGAACGATATTCTGCTTCAGCTGATGACCGAGAGACAGTCTGTTGCTTCTTGGTCTTCCAGGAAATGGGAGAACCACCAAGTTGAATATACCAGCCTGTCAAAGAACGACGAGTGAGAGGACAACTCGCCCAATCAGAGTCACACCAAGCAGAAAGATGCAGATTATTCTGTGACCGTAGCAATATACCTTGACCAGGTTTCCCTTTCAAGTAACGAACTACTCTCAAGGCTGCCTCCCAATGTTCTTTGCGGGGTTGCTGCATGAACTGAGCCAACACATGCACACAATAGGATAATTCAGGTCGGGTGACCGAAAGATAAATAAGTCGACCCACCAACCGCCTATAACTTTCTGGTTTAGACAAAAAATCCCCTTTTGCCATTGCCAAATTATGATTTTGTTCCATGGGGAAAGAAACTGGTTTAGCACCAAGTAAACCTGCTTCGGAAACAATATCCAAGGCATATTTCCGTTGACACAAATAAATTCCTTTAGAACTACGTGCAACTTCAATGCCCAAAAAATACTTCAAGACTCCCAAATCCTTCATATGAAAACAACTACTCAAATATTGTTTAAATATTTGTATAGCTGAGTGTTCGTTGCCTGACACAATAATGTCGTCAACATAAACAAGAACATTGATTTGCACTTTGTTTCGTTGCAAAGTGAAGAGAGAGTAATCAGAATAAGATTGCCTGAAACCATATTTCTTTAAAGCAGAAGCTAATTTCGCAAACCAACATCGAGGAGCCTGTCGTAGCCCGTACAAAGATTTCTTCAAATGACACACCATTCCTGGTTTGTGAGCATAAAAACCAGGAGGCATGCGCATGTACACCTCTTCTTGCAAGTCCCCATGTAAAAATGCATTTTGCACATCCATCTGATGAAGTTCCCAATTTTTAGCTGCAGCAACTGTAAGAAAAGTACGGACAGTGGTCATTTTTGCCACAGGTGCAAATGTCTCATTGTAATCTATTCCTTCAACTTGCCTATTTCCCAGAACAACTAATCGAGCCTTGTAACGTTCAATTGTTCCATCTGCATTATACTTTATGCGAAACACCCATTTGCATCCTATTGCTTGCTTTCCCGGTGGTAATTTCTTTACTGTCCACGTTTTATTGTCTTCCAAGGCTTGTATTTCCTTTGCCATAGCATCTCTCCATTGTTTATCTTTGATAGCTTCAGCAAAAGAATTAGGTTCAACTCCTGTAGTAATTGCTGCCAAGAAAGCACGGTGACACAAAGAAAATTTATCACAGTTCACATAATGTGTAAGAGGATAAGGACTACCTGAGGAATGCTGATTATCAAGTGATTTTGCAGAGGGGCTCATTACTTTCACAGTATGTAAGACAAAATCCCTTAACAAAACATTGTCACGTTTTTCCCTGTGACCACGGCCAAGCATCTCTTCGGGTTGCAAATCTTGACTTGTTTCAGTTTCAGTCGTACCCCCCCTGGCTGTAGTCATATCTTGATCTTGCTCATTGTTGGACTCAATTACTTCTTGATCTGTTCTATCATTGTTCTTTTGTTCAGGCATTTTATTGAAGAAATCCAATTCTTCTTCAGTCAAAAGATTATCATTTGTATTGTTAGTCATTCTTGGTTCATCATCAGATTTTTGTATATAGGGAAACTGATTTTCTACAAAAATCACATCTCGAGAGACAAACAAGTCACCTGTTTCAACATCATACAAAGTCCATCCTTTCTTTCCAAAAGGATATCCAGCAAATACGCATTTGCGGCTTCTACTAGCAAATTTATCTCCTTCTCGTTGATTATGAGCATAAGCCAAGCAGCCAAATACTCGAATATTTCCATATGATGGAGCTTGACCATACAATAATTCATAAGGCGTTTTTCCTTTTAACAACATCGATGGAGTCCTATTAATTAAATAGGCGGCAGTCAACACACATTCTCCCCAAAATTCAATAGGCAAGTTTGCCTGAAAACGAAGAGCACGAGCTACATTAAGTATGTGTCGGTGTTTTCGTTCTACTCTTCCATTTTGTTGAGGCGTCCCAACACAACTTGTTTGGTGCATTATACCATTTTTTGCAAAGTACTCATGTAAACAAGTAAATTCAGTTCCATTGTCACTACGCACTATTTTCACATTTCCATTGAACTGTCTTTGTATCAATGCAAAAAAATTGTGAAGAGACTGCCTCACCTCAGATTTATTTTGTAACAAATAAACCCACACACTTCTTGAAAAATCATCAACTATCGTCAAGAAATAATGTGCACCACAAAAAGTTGGAGTTTTATAAGGACCCCATAAATCACAATGTATCATTTCAAAAATGCTAGAAGCTTTGCTATTACTAGATAAAAACTCTCCTCTAATCTGTTTTGCTCGAAAACAAATTTCACAACTATCACACTTATCACTACTAACATCAACAACAGGTAACAAACTAACAATCTTATTGGAAGGATGACCCATCCTCTGATGCCAAATTCCGAAGCTGTCATTTCGCACCTTTTTCAAAGCCATAGCACTCTTCATTCCTCCAATTTGCTTGAAGTAATAGAGCCCCTCATGCTTCTCACCCACACCAATCAGCATCCTCGAATTGTGGTCCTGCATTACACAAAATTTATCAGTGAATAGAACTGTGCAATTCATTTCCTTAGTCATTTGTGATACAGAAATCAAGTTACACTTCAAATCAGGAACATATAAAACTTTATTCAATTTTAAATGTTTATTCAACATCACAACTCCTTCTTTCTTCACCATAATCTCCTTTCCATCTGGCAATCCAACCGGTACAGAATGAGCATCTTTCACATAATTCATCAATTCAAGACTTCCAGTCATATGGTGAGAAGCTCCGCTATCAATTATCCATTTTATGGTGTTACACGTACCATTCAATCTTCCTTGATTTCCATCTTTTTGTGCATTCAAAAGATTGATCAACGTGTTCCATTGCTCACCACTCAGTCCACTCAATCCTCCTTTTTCTGCATCAGTTGCATCATTACTCTGTCCTGGCGTACATGTTGCATTAGCTCGAATTGATCCACCACGTCCCCTACCAGCTGGGTTTGCGATCTGTTTTGATCCTCCCTGTCCACGACGTCCGCTGCCTTTTGGCCTATCCCCCACCAATCTGGATAACCAACAAGTTGGAAACATGACTCAGCATTGTGGCCCGTTTTGTTACAGTTGGTGCAGACTATGGACTTATTTTCAATTCGTCCTTTTGATGTCGAGCCTGTTTGGACTGCGAAGGCCATGTGCTCCCTTCGTTGTTCCTTTCCACGAGTTATATTGCGAACCCGTTCTTCTTGAACCACCATAGCATATGCTCGATTCAGATTCGGCAATGGTTCAGTACTCAAAATGTTAGAACGTATTGTTCCATAAATTGAGTCATCTAATCCCATTAAGAATTGATGCAGCCTTTCTTCCTCTCGTTTCTTATCCAATTCTGCAGCGATATTACAATTGCAGTTCCCATATCTGCACACTGGGTTCTGCTCATAGTTTGCCAATTCTTCCCATATCATCTTTAATCTTCCATAATAGTTCACTATTGTCATTCCTTGCTGTTTGCATTCTACCAACTCAGTTTTGAGCTGATGAATACGTGGTCCATTCCCTACAGAAAATCGTTCTTTAATGTCATCCCAAAGATCTTTTGCGATTTCCATATATGAGATGGTTGATCGCAAACTTGGTTCTATTGTGTTTAACATCCATGAAACCAACATGGAGTTAACAGTTCACCAATCTTCCATCTCTGAAGAATCTTGTATAGGCTGTTTTATAGCACCATCAATGAATCCATATTTCTTTTTGGCTCTGAGCGCCGTTCTTATTGCTCATGCCCATTCTTCATAGTTCTCTCCTTTCAGCTGAACCTGTGTAATGATATTTCCTGGGTTATCATTTGGTGAAAGAAAATACAGAGACATCATCAATCTGGTTGAGACATCACTGCCCCCTTTTTTATCACAACTCCCGTCCCCACTCATTGCTCTGATACCATGAAAAAAATATTTCAGAACGTAAAGTATGTTTTATTTATGAAGAAAGCTTACATATATATAGCATTACAGTCCTGTGAATCAGGAATAAATTTAGCATCTATGAAGGAAAGAAAATCTCTACCTAATTAAGAAAATATATTTTTCTTGCTCTATAAGACTATACAAAGCTAATATGCAGAGATTTATTTCCTATTATAAGACTATACAGCTAATATTCCGAGATTTATTTCCTATTATAAGACTATACAGCTAATATACAAAGATTTATTTCCTATTATGGTAAAACTTTTTTCTACTGAAAATATTGGTACCAAAAGATATATCCGTAATACATGGGACAGACGGTATGCCATATTTTAAAATGTCTTCCCAATACTTGGTTGAAAAGCAAAGGGACAAACAGTTTTGCAGTGCATGTGAATTATTCTCAAAGTGCCATCTTAGTCTTGTTATTCTTTTCACATAATCAATTTTATAAAATATTTAATAGCCCGGATTCTTACATTTAAATTAATAGTGGTTTCATTCACTGAACAATCATATTGATAAAATCATAAAAATTTCTACTCTCAAATACCCTTATTCTTAGAAATATTTGTTTATATATGTTAATAACTCTATATGGAGATGTTGGTATGATAACTTTGCCTAAGAACACTTCGTATAAGTTGCCTCCAACTACTCTCCTTTGTTAAATAATCATAACTGGCTAGAAACCACACACATGAAAAGGATCGGATTGAGATAATTAAATCATAAAATCAATATTATTAATCTTAACCTTTTTATTTATCTAAGGGAGAAAGAGCGTTTTTTTATGGGGAAAGGTTCGATTCAAGTAACACTTTTCACGCTTGATTAGTGGCAAAATGCTCTTATTTAAGAGTTAAGCGGCAATGTGACGTCAAATAATCTTATCTTGGTCGATTACAAGTGGAGTCCGGAACTAATCATTGTGCACAAGAAATCATAGAAAATGAAAGGCAAAGATAGCAACAGCAAGTGACATCAAAACTGCTACCATATTTAATCATCATGGAAAAGACTGGTCTTCCTGTCAGAAAAAAGGGATTGCGATTTTAACATATTTTAAAATGTTGTCTTGCCTTGAAGGATAAGGTTTATTGGGGCCATATCCAGGGAACATCACGAATTGTATGTTCAGCTATGATTCCACCAGATCGTAGCAAATGGTTGTACCATCTCGATCTATTACTTATAATTAATTCAAGACAAATTGATTTCATTGACTTGAGGACATTATAAATTGTAGTTCTTTATGTATCAATTATCGTAACTGTTGATTCTTACATTCATTATATTTCCGATTCAAATTTATTTCATGGGGATGATTTCTTGTATTTGTATATGTAAAGCCACATAAAGCTTGTGAATGAAACCTAAAGTAGAAGCAATATGGACCCTCACCTTTTGACCAACCGTGAGAAAAGAGTGGTAAAAATTGGGATATTTACCGTAGGTTAGATCCAAACAATACGTTTTTTTTTTTAAATTGTATAATTTTTATCTAATCTTTTTTGCATATGTACTTTATCTATATTTTATTTTTATATTATCTATATTTGGTCTATTTATGAGTAAAAATTTATATTTTCATCTGTATCTATTTTTGACAAACAGTTTGTTTGAAAATGATAAAAATAAGATGTCAAAATAATTTAAAAACTACAAATGAAATATATCCCATATTTTAAAGGAGGGAAAGAATTAAGAGGGGAAGAAAAGCGGGGAAAAATAAAGAGAAGAAAATGAGAAAATATATTATAATTTTTCTTGTTTTAATAAGTAAGAAAAGAAGATGGAAGGAAAATTAGTAATATAACTTTATATTTGATTATAATACCATAAAAGCACTTTACTCATAAATACTGACATAGTATTTACAAAATACCCATGTAACCATTTCAAGGAATCCCTTGTATGTGTCTTACACTTTTAACAAGCATTTTCTCTATGGTTTTGTTAAGAGACCATGAAAATACCTAAAAACTTTAGCAGACACTTGTACAATGCTAATCTCCGCAGGAAGCTGAACCAATTTTGGGCATGTGCCTGGTGGAGCAACCTTAGTTTCGTCCTCCTGGTAGACTAACCTATAATGTGTTTTACCTTGACTAAAAATGCCATCAAATAAGAGATGGCAAACAATATAAATACAAAGTAATATAAATTATTAGAGGATAATCTAGTAATCTGCAGGAGCTATAGGTATTCAACAAGTAATTTATTTTTCATAAAATTTTTTATTTGTTTTTTAAATCTATTGGATAGAGCATTCTTGAACTGAGTAAGAGGTAATAGACGGATGGCCACAGTAGGTTTTGACTTGTAAGGTAACATTAATGAAGTTAATGCATTACTGAAAACTAGAAGCATAGGCCCGTTTTTTTTTTTTTCGATTTTTAGCAAAAAAATTTTTTGGTTTATTCATGGTCCAAATCAAATTGAAGCATAATGAATTTCCAATGTTCAATTTAACCACAAGAATCAAATCTAAGCCAAGCACGAAAAATTCAATTTTTCACTATAGCTCAACTTATGCTTATGACTTATTCTCATTACCAGTATATAAGGAAGTTAAAAGAGGAATTTTAGGGAAAAAATACACACGCACACATATATATTTAAAGCTTTCTCTTTCAATATACTATAGAATAAAAAAAAAAAAGAGTATAATATAAGGAGAAGAGTATGTAATATATATATGTGTGTGTGTGTTATACGACATACTGTGCATTAAATACAACATAGTAATTTTTGTGTTGTATGTTATTTGTTATGTACTGGTACTACACTAGTAATTTCAATGAATAATGTTGTATTCATTTAGCCACACCATCGACATCATTGTTGTCTCATCATTGTTTTTACAACACCCACCACCTCGTCCATTGACTTTTTACCACTATCTAAAAACTGTTGTGATGGTAGTGGTGATTCAATGGTTGATCAATAGTGGCTATGGTGTTCTTTAGTACTGATAGATGAAGGTAACACAAGTAATGATGGCATAGCGTACTGGATATTTGGTAATGTAATAAGATCACTAATTGTATTCAAAAGTGATGGTGGTGAAGTACTAATAGTTATAGTGGTGATGGTTGTGTGATGGTAGTTGTGGTGATCATAATAGTGGTGCGTCAACCTTTCTAGATAGTAATAATGCTAGCATAAGTGGTGAAATAGAGATAGTATTGATAGTAACATGTTAATGGTGGTGAGTTAGTGTTATTGTTGTATTGGCAGTGATTTTTTTTTCCTTTATTGGCAGTGATGAGGTGGTAATTTAAAAAAATAAATCCTTAGTTTTATTTAAGTTAAGTGACTTTGTTTTTCTCCATTCCAAGATTTTTATTTCACCTGATAGGATGGGTAAAATCCTAAATATTTATGCAACAAAACTATGTCACGCATTAAGCATGTTTTGTAGGTCCAATATGTTATAATAAGTTTTATCTTATCTAATATTTTATAAGAATTATAATTCATATACTATCTTTATCTTTATATATGTAAAGGATAAAAGATGTAATTTATATATTTTTAAGGAATGACAAGATACAAAGAGACAAAAGCAAAAATATATTAATAGGAAGGATACTCAAATTCCTTTGACCCTTGACATGCTACATCAGCAATGTTTAAGACCACATGGGACAAGATATCACTTTATTTCCTAGTTAATATTCAAATAATGAAAAATATGTATGAGCTTGAGATTAAAGTGAATGAACTCAAGTAAGTTACCTCTAATATTGCCACGGAACAAAGGGCTTGTTTCTTTGATGAGCGAGCTAATATTGAAAGCTCATAAAAATAGCCTAATTTGACATATGTTTAATTTAGGATCACTTTGAATTTTTTGATATTCATTTGTATCCTATCTGTTTGATTTGTTTATGATAGGGATCAACTTTCAATAGGGCCAATTACAAGAGCAAGAGATAAAGGATTACAAAACTTGGTCTTAAGAATTCTTTTGAATCAACCTCAAGAAGATGAGTATGATCTCTTACATTGTTATAGAATGCATCGTGTCAATGATCATGCTTCAATTTGTAAGAAATTAGAAGGAAACATGAAGAAATGAAGGAAATATGGGAGATGACGGTGAGGATCACACTCGTGATTTGTCAAGAAGTGAAGACTCGAGGCCACTAAGGGCATGATCACGCCCGTGATTCTTGTAATCTCACCAAAATCACACCTATGATTTTATTGTTTTACCCTTGCATGAATTTCCTTTTTATGAAGTTGTATTATTTAATATTTTGTCATTAATGAGGGTCATATAGATACCCTTCTTGTTGTAAACCCTAGAATCAAGACTTTATTGTTCTACACCATTTGTATTTGTCTTTCATTTAGAGAGTCAAAACATTGAGTTCTTATCAATCTATTATGATTGTGGCAAACAACTACTCAATCTATCTTTTACGTCATATCAAGAGTGATAGAGTATAGCTCGAGTTGCAAATGGTGCATAATATCTGATAGTAACGCCATTCATCCTTTATTTTCATTGCATTTCAAAATACTGGCACTATGACAACATATCACATGCTTGGAGCACATCATCTTTTGGTATTATAGTTTCAAGTAACAACAAGGGTAAATTTTGTGTAGTAAGCCCTAGTTACATTGTGCTCATTATTGAAATTGTAGATCTAGTGCTTGTAGTAGTGGATTGAGTTGAAGAATCTTGTAATGTTGTTGTTTCCGCCACTATATTGAAGTGTTTAAGGAGTTGTAGGTTGTTTGTGGGGTGTTCTTATGAGTTTGGAAGAATGTGCACCAGCTATTTGATGAAATATCTCAATGGAGTTTTTCTTTAATATTGAGCCAGTTGAATAGTGATTGTTGTTGCATTGTGTTTCTTGTTGTATTGATGGAGTATTGTGGCACTGTTGGGTTATTGTGACACTTGGAATTGCATTTGAAGTAAAGGTGATATTTTCGCACGCCAAGTATTCGATAAAATTCCTTTAAAGTGTTTCATTGTTTTTTGGTTAGTTATGTCCAATGAGAGTGTGTTTGGTGGGAATTCTTGTGATACATTGGCAAATCAGAGGAAAAGCCCTAAAGTTGCCAATGAAATGAGCACCTATCAATACATTGATCTATTAACTACTTTAATGGAACGAATGATGGGGCGATCAGGGGAACAAGTGTTGGCACTATACCTATGTATTAGGAGGACAGAGGAACAACCATTAACAAAAGGTAGAGGTGATAATTTTATTGCATAGGAAATTCAAACTTATCGAGGAGCTTAAAGGGTTAAGATCAAGATCCTACCCTTCAAGGGAGGAGGATCACCTGGTGACTAGCTGGATTAGGAACAACATGTAGAGCAAGTTTTTGAGTGATATAGATGTGATGAATTCGCTAAAGTAGGGCTTACAGCTTTAGAATTCTCCGAGTATGCCGCATTATGGTGGCGTAATTTGTTGAGTAGTAGAAGGAGGAATGGAGAAGCTGAGATTACCACATAGAGGATGATGAAACAGGTAATGCATAGGAGATTTGGTCCAGATTATTATCACCAGAAGTTATACTTGAGGCAGCAATCCTTACGTCAGGGTGGAATGAGTGTGGAGGATTATGTCAAGGAGTTTGAATATTGACAATCCAATGCAATGTGGAAGAGCCTCAAGAACAAACTATAGCATGTTTCATAATTGGGTTGAGGTTTGAGATTTCCAATATTGTGGAACTCTAGAGTTTTCACACATTAGGAAGCTATTAACTTAGATCGCAAGGTCAAAAGGCAACGAAATAGAATTCTGTATCGATCCTCATTACCTCCTAATCAGGGCTCTAGCTTTAATTAACAATTTCCAAATAGGATACTAAAGAAAGAAGTTAGTGAAAATGCCAATAAGATGGATAAAAGAGATGACAACAGAGGTAAGGCAGTTGTTAATACTAGTAATGCCAATATTAAGGTGCAAACAGTTGGTAAATGGAGTAGCCAACTCAAATGTTTCAAATGTTTATGATATGAATATATTGCGGCTCGGTGTCCAAACATAAGAGTTATGGTTACTGTGTTTGAAGATATGAAGTTTGAGGTGGTCGTGAGTGAAGATAAGAAAGAGGAAGATGGGAATCTATTAGCAAAATATGACAAGGAGGAAGATAGCACTATAGGAGTATTAAGTCTCGCTACTAACATGTCTTTAGTGGTGAGGCGAGCCTTAAATGTAGCTTGGACCACTAATGATGAGTAGAGAGAAAATATATTTCATATTAAGTGTAAGGTGAAGGATGCGGTTTATGCAGTTATTATCAATAGAGAAAGTTATACGAATGTTGCAATTGTTTCTATGGTCAAGAGACTCAAGCTTCTCACTATCTCTCATCCACATCCTTATCAAGCTACATTGGTTGTGTGACAAAGGGTCAGTTTAGATGACTCAGCAGGTTAAAGTACCAGCTTCGATTCCGAGAAGGTATGAAGATGAGATACTGTGTGATGTTCTACCATGAGTGGTACACATATTCTCTTGGGTCGATCTTAGCTTTTTTATTGATGAGTTCTTTATAATGGGTACAAAAATACTTATGCCATTGTGAAGGATGGCAAGAAGATACTCCTAAGGCCAATGAACCCAGCTAAGGTTAGAATCACATATTCAGAGATCAACTCACCTAAGAGGAAGGCCTCGATTATGACTAAAGGTGAGTTGAAGCAAGCTATTGATTTAGGAGAAACGGTATTTTATTGTAGCTAAGATAGATATTGGAGATTAATAGCCAAACAACCTTACCTAAGGTGATTCAGTGACTTTTGAAACACTATGTTGATGTCTTTTCAGAGGAACAACCACTAGGACTACCTCCTATTTAGGGGATTAAGCATGCAATAGATATTGTTCCAGGAGTAACAATGCCCAATAGACCTGCTTATTGTAGGAATCCAGAAGAAGCAAAAGAGCTCAAGTAACAAGTATATGAATTGATCAAAAAAGGATTTGTAAGAAAAAGAATGAGTCCATGTTCATTGTCGGCTTTACTAGTATCGAAGAAAGATGAAAAGTGTTGGATGTGTATTGATAGTCATGCCATCAAAAAGATTACTATCAAATACTGTTACCTAATACCTAGATTAGATGATATGCTTGATGAGCTTCATGGTGCCAAAATATTCTCCAAGATAGATTTGAGGAGTGGTTATCACCAAATCTAAATGAGGCTAAGTGATAAGCGGAAGACAGCCTTTAAAACCAAGCATGGTCTCTACGAATGGCTTGTGATGCCATTTAGACTTACTAATGCTCCCAATACTTTTATGTGATTAATGAATCATGTCTTGAGGAAATTCATTGGTAAGTTTTTTGTTGTATATTTTGATGATATTCTCGTATACAGTGTTGATTTGAAAGAGCATGCAAAATAATTGACTATTGTGTTTGAAGTATTGAGGGAGAAGAAGTTGTATGGCAATTTAGCCAAATGTGTGCTTTGTTAATAAGAAGTCGTGTTTTTGGGATTTATAGTCTTTGGAAGTGAGATTCGAGTAGATGAGGAGAAGATCAAGGCTATCATTGAATGGCCTACTCCTTAGAATATTTTTGAGGTACGAATCTTCCATGAACTTGCTTCCTTCTATAGGCGATTCATTTAGAACTTTAGCTTTATTGTTTCACCACTAACTGAACTTACCAAGAAGGGTGAATAATTTAAGTGAGATGAAAGGCTCATAGGGGTTTTGAAGAGATAAAGCAAAAGCTAACTACTGCCCTAGTACTTGTGTTGCCTGACTTTAAGAAGGTCTTTGGGTTGGAGTGTGATGCTTTAGGAATTGGGTTAGGCGTTGTGTTGATGCAGGAGTGACATCTTATTTGCTTACTTCAGTGAAAAATTGAGAGGAGCCACATTAAATTACTCTATTTTTTACAAGAAGCTTTATTCCTTAATGCAAGCTCTCTCCATTTGGCAATATTATCTCATGCCTTGTGAGTTCATTGTCTAAACAGATCATCAATCCTTGAAACACTTGAAGAGCCAGAATAAATTATCTCAACAACATGCTAGATGGACGGAGTTTGTGGAGCGGTTTAGTTATGTGATCAAATACAGGAAAGGAAGTTTGAATGCAGTAGTTGATGCATTGTCCCATAGGTATTCATTGATTACTTCTTTGTACTCTAGATTTCTAGGATTTGGAGTTATTGTTCAGCTATATGCTAGTGATGAGGATTCTACATCTATATTAGCTAAATGTGTTGAGGGGAGATCTATAGATGGATATTTTTTGCATGAAGGCTATAGTCACGCCCCAACGAGTATCCTAAATATTACAGCTCGTTGTAAATAATATTAAAACTTGAGAATGACTACCTTAGTCACTTGAAAGCTTTCACATTGGTACAAGTCGTACGTTCACGAAAGAGGGGGACTGGTGAAGTTATGCATTTTAAGATAGTGGCAGCGAAACATTTAAGGCAATAATATTATGATTCATCAATATAAAAGGTCTTACATCTCTACGGGCATTCCCCTGATAAATTTCCATACTTACATAGTTACTAAGACAAATAACTAAAACTGAATGATTTTGAAGGAAATCTAATCTAAAGTCTTCAAAATAGAATTCCTCCAGAAACTCCCCAAAAACGTAAATTTTACCCGGACAATCAGGGTGGTATCGAGTTAAAAAACAATTGTTCTGCAACATCAGAAATCTATTGGAGGGTAAGCATAACTAGCTTAATGAGATATTCTTTACACAAAAGTACTCATAACAAAGCAATCAAATAAGTCCATTAAGCAAGCATATGAAATGCAACAACCATTTGATCAAACAATACATGCGACTATCTGGTTTTGTATGTAGAATAGATTTATCCCTTTATTTTGGGTTAGGGAATGCTTTGAATGGGCCACCATCAACCTCCTTGAAATTTGTGTGTGTCTTGGGTTTCCAATCAATTGTACTACTAGTCCTCGGGCTTTCTTTACCCAAAGCGATCGATCCGACTCGGTACACCATTAGGTCGTATTCATCGAACATCCTAATTTCTCAAGATGTACCTACGCAACTTGCATTTTTGATCCCTAGGAGTAGTAGTAAAATACGAAGATGATATTCTAAGTGATATACATGAGCAATTTAGTTATAAGAAATTTCCAATTCGACATTAATCCATATAAGGGGATCAATCAATATTTGCACACACAACAATATACATAGGGGCAATTTTATACTAATCAACCAGTCGAGCTCCGATATACTTATCATTTATTGATAACACATAATGAATCACATACATAGTACCATAATAACCTGCATGCATATCAATTTTTATCTTTTTCTAATATCTAGTGCTCTATTCTACAAGCACATGCGTGAATACATAAAACGTAAAAAAAACTCACTCGTCCATATCGCAACTTCTTTTCGTAGTAGTCCTCAGGAACGGAAATCTTGTATTCTTCGTCACTTAGCCAAAAGAAATACCCCATATGAGATTTCATCGAAGTTCTACTAAAACTTTCTAATTCTATTTCATGATTCTTATCAACAATCGGATTATGTTAAACTTCAACTTAAAATAACTATAACTTGCTCATTTTAACTGATAATGTCACTTATAAGATGTCGTTTTCTACCTATTCGAAAAGGCCTATCTATTTCTAAAGTTATTTTGAACATTTGAAGTCATTTGAGTTCAAAAACAGGTCAATACAACTTTAACACGAAAATTCCAACCTTAATTTGTAATTTTTCTCAATTTTATTTCATCCAAAATTTTATATCAAACGCATAAACTTTTATATAGTCGAAAAATCCTTTTGATATATACATAGACTCATATTGTATGCATGGTTCTAGAGATGTTGTCTTGAAAATAAAATTTGTAAACAATTTTTATGAAAGATAGAGTGTAATGAAGCGTCATTCTTTGACTTGTAAATATGTAATTCAATTACTAAGAAAAATCATAATTCAATATAGTATTTAAAATTTTTAGAGGCTTTACATTTATTCACAAATTATTGCTTAATAATTTATTTTATATATCATGGTCTTGTGACAAAATCCTAAGTTTAATTTTCTTTAAAGAATTTCTTAAGTTTGATTCTTTCAACAAAACTCTAATTTTAAATTGTAAATGTGACACTCAATTAAAGAAATCCATGTTTCCATATTTATTTTGAGTTCATGAATATTTTATTTTTTATGCTAAACTTCTTTTAACGATTGTTTTATGAAACATGAACTTTGTAAGGAAAAATCATCCTAAGTTGTATAAAAACATTTTAAATTTTAGGTTTAGAGGAAAATTAAAGGGATAGCTTGTTTTAAATTCTTATTCTTATAATAACTCTTTTCTAAATCCATAATTTTTCAATACATGGACCTTTGTTGGAAAATCCTATTATTTGTATTTCTTAATTTCATAAAAAAAAAAATGGAATTTTACTTGATAAAACTTAGTTCCTTAAGTTGTACGCCCATTTTTTCCTAGGTGGATTTTTAACTAGTGAGTTGATTTTAAACTTGACTTAGAAAATTTGTTTGGTTTTGAATGTTTGTTAAAATGTTGGTGATAATCTTATAAATAAGTTTTTAAGAAAAATTTATATAACAAAGGATTATATACCTTAAAGTTTTAGATGAAAATTTTATCTTGGTAGTTTGAAAGAGATTAGAGATCTACTTTAGTTAAATTTTGAAAAAAAGTCATAATAACAGCACTAAAATTTATGAGGAACTTATCTAAACTTTTGAAAAGAATTGTATTAAAATATAAATCTAAGTTTTTTAATGGGAACTTTTCCCAAGTAACAAATATCATCTTATTGTAAAGAATTTAATTCTTATTTTCTTAATTAAAGAAATGAATCCTTTTATTTTATTAAGACAACAACAAGATGATCATGCATGAATATGAACTTGTAGTTAAGTACATGAACAAAAATAATCCATATAAAAGATAAAACAAATAAAAATTAAATAAGCACATAATAAAAGTCAAGTATTAGGAAATCTTAGCTTATATGAAGACTTCTCGGACTTAGACATGGGCAAGTTTTTAAGAAAATAAGAAAATCATGGGAGTTTTAGATTTATTTCAAGACTCCCTGGACTTAGATTATGGACAAGTCCGAAAGAAGGAAGAAAAAAATTGTTTTGACTTGATGATGATAAGTTTAAGACTAGAAAGACTAGTCTTAATATAATATCATGAAATAAATAAATTACAATATGAATAAATAAAGGTTATGTTAATGATCTTATATACTCAAGAAATAAATATATAATATATATATATACATAATATATTTAGTAACATATAGGAGTTAGATTAGAAACAAGAATAAATTAACATAACATAATAGCAATAAAAATTTTTGCACGAACAAGAACAAAACATGAACATATTATTATTCCTTAACACTCATGGGTTTAGGAAACATATACTATGATCATATTAAGTTACATGAACATGAAGATGAATTTAGGAATCTTTACCTAAATTTATTTGTTGGTTAGAGAAAAAATAAAGTTTTAGTAGTGATATGTGAATGGTAGTTCTATGGAAAGAAGAGAGAGTTGGGAGAAGAATTTTTGGAGAGGAAAATTAGAGAGAGAAGTTCAGAAACGATTTTGGTAGAGTTTTGAAGAAAAATATGTAAGAAGTGAAGGAGGGAAAGAGTATTTATAGATACAGGTGGAGGGAATTTTGATATAATAAAATTGAAAAGAAATAAATTGGAGGGAGAGAGAGTTTTATTGCCGGTTTTGGGAAGAGAGGAAGAGAGTTGATTGATTTGTAATTTTTGTAATGAAAAGTAATAATATGTAAAATATGAAAGATATAAAGTAGTATTGGAAATGTAAATTGTAAGAAAGTAGATATATAAGTATTAAGAGTAGGTAGTAAGTAAAAGTAGAGATAAATAAATAGTAGTGAATAGTAGAAATAGTATAATGAATAGTAGAATAGACAAATAAAATACCAGTAGTAATAAAAATACGCATAAATGGATTATCTTAGACAAATAAAGTATCGGTAGTAATAAAAATACGCATAAATGGGTTATATTAGATAATTTTAGATACCGAAAAATTATAAAACTGATATTTTTGAAATCCTCATACTTTTACGAGTCTAGCAGTGTTATCGGAATATTTTTTACCATTCAGTGTACCAGGACATGGTTTTCAATATTAGATCCCATTCGGATATGAAATGAACTAAAATTTGAAAAATCTAATATTTTAAGCTTCTCTGTATTATTATGGACTTTAATCCACAATTGTCTCAACTTTATTGTTTAGGGGTTAGGAGCACGAGATTGCTGGATCTAATCTCACTAGAGCTAATTGTTGGACTAGTTGACTTTTAGGGATTCGATTTTAATTCTAGCTTTAAGATTTATTCGCAAGATTATAAATTTTTGGGGATTTATGACTATTTTATTTTTGGTTCAAATTTAAGTTTTTAATTTATTTATATGATTTATTTAGTATTTAATAATTCTCGAGATTGTTTAATAGAGTCTAGGGTTATGTGATGACTTAGTTTGACTTTCGGTATTAATTTAGATTTTTTTATTCCAAAATTAACCGAAAGGCTTAAGGTTCTATAATTTTGTTGTTGAGTATTATTAGGATATTCCATCTCGATTTATGTGTTAGGGATTGGATAGATGAATAGTTTCATGTTCGGGTTTGGAGTCAAACGATTATTGAATTTCTATTTTGTTTTTGAAGGTTCTTTTTTTTTTTTTTTTTTTTTTAAGGCCATGAAATTTTGTATTTGATATTGTTAGGGTTTGGTTTTAACTTGGGTCGGTCTTTAAGGTTTCAATCGGTATTTTAGTTCTAGGATTATTTTCCAAGATTTATGAAGAAATTCAGGGGTTTTACAGGTACTTATTCAACTCTGGATAAGTTATGTATACCTAAATGTTCCTTGAGAGAATTGTTGGTCATGAAAGCTAATGCTAGAGGATTGTTGGGCCGTTTTGGGGAGAAGAAGACTGAAGGAACATTTTTATTGGCTTAAGATGAAGAGTGACGTGAATATAGTTGTAGAGTGTCGTACTATTTGTAAATGAGCTAATAGTAGGAAGGAGCCCTTTAGGATGTATATGCCTTTGTCGATACCTACATGGCCTTAGGTAGATGTATCGATGGATTTTTTACTAGGCCTACCAAAGACTATGAGGGGAAAGGATTTTGTCGTAGTGGTAGTGGATCGATTTAATAAGATAGTGCATTTTTGTGCCTTGTCATTGAACCGATGATGCTATTTTTATTACTAACTTTTTTGTGCAAGAAATTGTGTAACTTCATGGAGTTCCACATAAAGTTGTTTCAAATCGTGATGTCAAATTCCTCAGCTATTTCTAGAGAACACTATAGAGAAGCCTTGGAACGAAATTGCTTTTCAGCACTGCATCTCACCCTTGAACAAATGGTCAAACGGAGGTTGTCAATAAGAACCTTGGAGCTTTGGTTCGAGCAACTAATAGTAAGAATTTGATAGATTGGGACTTGTGCCTTCATATTATGGAATTTGCCTATAATAGAACCTTACATAGTTCTACATGTAAAACACCTTTTGAAATCGTGTATGGGTACAATCCTACCATTCCACTTGATATGGTACCCATGCCGATTTCTAAGGATGAAAAGTCTGAGTGGGATTGAACGATTTAAGGAGATCTAGAAACGATTTTAGCATGCGAGAGATCAACTCCATAAACAGGTAGCCAAGCAAAAGGAGTGAGGTAAAGAGGTAGAAAAAGTCAAGATCTTTAGCCAGGAGATTTTCCACCTTAGAAAGGAGCAATTCCTAAATAAGTGCAATCAAAAGTTATCATCAAGTGTAGATGGCCCATTTTGTTTTGAAACGCATCAATGATAATGCCTACAAGCTAGAATTACTAGGAGATTATAGTGTTTCAGTTACTTTTAACGTTGTAGATCTCACACCTTATGTGCCAGATGATGGTGAAGCCAATCCACAAGATTTGAGGTCAAAGCTTCGGCAACTAGGGGGAAATGATAGAGACCAACTTTCATAGGGCCAATTACAAGAGCAAGAGCTAAAGGATTACAAACTTAGTTTTAATAATTTTGTTGGATCAACCTCAAGAAGATGAAAGTGGTTTCTTACATGATAATAAAATACATCATACCAATTATACCAATTGTCATGCATTAATTTGTAAGAAATTAGAAGGAAAACTTGAAGAAAATGAAGGAAACAAGCCAATCACGGTCGTCATCCAGCTTGTGACTTCACATGGAGTAACAAAGGAGATGATGGTGAGGATCACACTCGTGATTTTAGTTGAAATAAGGACGAGTGGGCACTAAGGGCAGGATCACACTTGTGATTCTTGCAATCTTACCAAAATCATGCCCATGATTTTAAGGGTGTTCACGGTTCGGTTAACTGGTCTATGGCCCTATTTTTTTATCCTAATCATAATAATCGGATTTTCAATATCCTGATCCTAAACCAATCCATTATGAACGGTTAACCACCTCAACGGTTAATCGTTTTTTTTTTGTTAATTTTTTTTGGTTTTCGGTTTTTAATCGTTTAACATAATAGTTATGCAAATTTTGCAGTTGACCATATTTTTCAATATATCCGTAAAAAAATTAGAGTATTTTTTGTATAATTATAGTAAAAACTATAAATTAAGAATGGAAGACATATAAAATAGTTGTTAATATATATCGGTGCCATCAAGATAATCATCATAATAGCTTTCTACTCATGTGTTTTTATCTACCTTGATCAATTGAGCTCAATACAAAATCTCAATCAAATACCACCATTTCAATTTTCAAACACATATGCATTTGTTTCTTCTTATATGAATCATTTATTTTAACATAATTCATATTGATAATACTAAAAAAAAAAATAATTATATGGGTATATTATAAATTATATATATATATATATTTATAATTACGGATCAGTTAAACGAATCCATCGTTTCTAGAATCTAAAAATCAAAACCGAAATTGAAAACCGAAAAAATTAAAAATGCTAATCCTAAACCGAAATTGATGGATCGATTAACCGTTTTTTTTTTTTTTTGATTTGTTTTCCAATTTCGGTTGGATTATCTTAAACATTCGGTTTTTTTGCACACCCCTACATGATTTATTGTTTTGTCCTCGCACGAATTTCCTTTTTTATGAAGTTACATTATTTATGATTTTTCCATTAATGAGGGTCATATAAATACCCTTGTTGTTGTAAACCCTAGCATGAAAACTTTATTATTCTATACCATTTGTATTTGTCTTTCATTTAGATAGTCAAAACATTGAGTTCTTATCAATCTATTGTGATTATAGTGTACAACTACTCAATCTATCTTATGCGTCATATCAAGAGTGAGAGTGTAGCTAGTGTTGCTAACGGTGCGTAATATCCAATAGTAACACCATTCATATCCTTTATTTATATTGCATTTCAAAATATACACTACAACACCATATCACATGCTGGCACATTATTTATGTGTAAAAAAATATGTTTTTTATCTATTCTATTTCTTGATAAACATCTGTTTAAAAATGATAAAAATAAATGCAAAAATGACTAGACACAGATGAAACAACATATCCTTATAAGATTTATCGAGAATGTATTTGCCCTATATAATATCATATTATATAATATATACTACCAATGCACTATGATGTGCATACAAATACTAATATTGTAAAATAAGATATAAATTCATCATTAAATACACCAATATTACCAAAAATTTAAATAAGTATAAATTATTAACGCATAAAATTGATATTGGAAAGTAACAACCATAGATAGCACAAATTTATCCACCCTCTACTTTTACTTTTTTGTTTAAGAAACATAAATGATGCTTTAAAGAATAGTTAGATCCTTTATTCCACAACTTTTGCTAAATCATTACTATCTAATAAGGTTGACACACTGTTATTTACCACCATCACACAGCCATCACTAACTATTGCTACTTCGCCACCATTACCTTTGAATACAATAAGTGCTCTATTTGCATTACCAAATGCCTAATGTCCTATACTATCATTAAATGTGTTCCCTTCATAACCACTATCTCAATAACACCATAGCCAATATTAATTAACAAGAATCACCACTACCAGTACAACAATTTTGTGGTAGTGGCGAAAAGCGAATGATTGAGGTCGTAAGTGGTAAAAACAATGATGATACAACAATGGTATGAATATCTAGGTAAATGAATATAGAATAGAAGTGGAACAAATTTTATTGAAATTACGAGTCTAGTATGAGTACATAACAAGTAATAATTACACAAAAAATTACCATACTATACTTAGTGTACAATGTAGCACACGAAACATATATGATACTATTTTTCTTATATTATATTAATCGTTTTTCTTATTTATATTATAATGGAAAAACGGACGCTTCAAAGAATACATATGTTTGAAACAGAATTCTATTTTCCCAGTAATAGGTATTTTATTAACTAAATACAATAATAGATTTATGGAAATAAAAGGTTATTCTATTCTACTCTTGGCCACCAAATATGCTCAATTAGTGGATTATTAATCACTTCTGTTTATGCCAGACTATTAAGATGGCTTTTCATAACTACTTGTAATTAAGAGCCATGGGTATTTGTGATCCCACCAAACTCAAATATTTTAAAATCATATACAATAGCAAATAAAAACATTCCAAAAAGTTTTAATGGTCCAAAAAATTAAAAAAAAAAAATGCTATAGAAATTACTGCAAGGTGAGTAAAAAGTGAAATCCTGTCCTGAAAATAAACATGTCAATCCACTGTCGGTGCCAACTCTTCACTAGGTCAGGAAAAAAAAAAAAAAAAAAAAAAAAAGCCATCCTTACTCGGATGCCCTTACTTATCTTACTCATTTTTTTTCACTTAGATTAATCAAAAGCTTAGTCATGATAACTTTAATTGTGTGGATCTTTCTTGATTTGATGAAGTTTTATTAAGGTTTTCCAACCTCGAAAGCAACATAATTAATTAGTTGATTATTGACTTAGGATTGAAGTTAGTGCGAGTAAAGTCACTGGGCTCTTATTATTAATTAATTAATTGCGACACTGAAGCAAATGCCAGTAGACACACAGTGCTAGTGGGCTTCGTGCAAATAGTGCCCAAAGGCTCGTCGGTGGAAATTTTAAATTTTCTATTCCTACTTGATCGTGACCTGTCCATAAACCACTCGAAGTTTCTTCCAAATAAAAGCTTTCGGTACAACCTGGGATCTCAAAGATAGCCTTGGTTTAGACATGTTTGGATTATGTTTTTTGCCATTTGTATTTCTATTTCCTTTCCATCTGTATCTTAAATATATTTATTTATGAAAAAAAATATTTATTTTTTATTTATATTTATTTATCGATAACCGGTTTGAATTTTACGCTAATCAACCGGATAAAGCTTAATGTGCTTTGTATTCAGTCAAAATGCATTTTATCTTTATCTAATAATTGCATCTCCCATTAACTTAATATATACGTATATATATCACTAGTTATAATTTCTTTTTGACAATGGTTATTTATGTGATTTAGGATTTCGCCAACCATGATTCCTTTTCAACGATAGTTGCTTTTATTTATATGTCTTTAAGGTTGATCTGAGTTAATGACGTTAAGTCACCGATTCTTTTTCTTTTTAATGTGAGTTTTTCATGACGCTGGTTTTTATATATAAATATTTGAGCCTTTTCGTAAGTTAGCGTTGCATATTGTTATATAGTTTGCTTATTCCTTCAGTTCATCTAATGGTATCCACAAAGTTAGTCTAGGTAATATATGAGTACATGTAAGCTTTAATTAAGTCACAAATTGATATTTTGAAAATTAAAATAATTAATTACACATTTAAATAAACCTGGGTCAATAAATTCAACACAACACAAATATAAACTATACTAATAAATTTGTTTTGAAGATATGTGTCAAATGTTACCATAGCTACTACAATTTGAAAGTACTTATCTGTCCCAACCATGATGAGTATGTTTATAAATGAAGTCTTTCTTTATATAAACACATTTATAATTGTATTACGTCATGTTGAATTAGTGAACTTAGATCACTTTAATTTATCTTTCTTTGTATAAACTTGTTCATGGCCGTATTATGTCATGTTGAATTAATGAACTTAGATCACTTTAATTTATCTATCTTTTAATTTTTCTTAATTTGTAAATAGTTAAAATATTTAAACTTATCTCTTTATTTTTAATTTTAGCCATTAATTATATATAATAGTATCTTAATAAAACAAAAAAAAAAATTTCCTTGAAAAAGGGAGAAAATAATCAAAAAAGGATAATTTAACGTAGTAAGGAAGTCGAGTTTCTCGAAAGCTACTCAAGCTCAACTCGACTTAAACTCAAATGGTAGATGAGCTAGGTTGAAGCTTAAAATGAAATTTATTTATGTCAAATAGTCGAGTTCGAATTTCAATTTAACCTTGGAATTTGGCTCTTGAATACACTTATTTAATCTTGTGAATAGGCTTATGAGAGTTTGAATTTTAATCTTGATAAAAACTTGGCTAGTCCATATAAAATAAAAAGCTTGGACCAAGTTTGATATGGGTAATTTATTGGACTCAATTCGCTTGCATCCTTCCAAACATCTCACATGTTAACGGTCCAATGTCAAATTACTGGCTTTGTTGTCCATCCTTTAGCTCCCGCGTCCTTTCCGACAATTTACCATTCCGTAAGACACAAAGATACCGTGTGATATGCGCAACACGCTCATCCATTAATTGACACCACAAACCACAAAACCACAACTTTATTTCTTCAGCTAAACAGGCCCCAAAATAAAATCTTAAAAAAGGACAATATATTATAAAACACTACAGGCCATCACCTCCTAGATTCCTCATCTCCGCACATGTAAATACACAAACACAACAATCAAGAGAGAGAGAAACAGAAAAACTAAAACTAAACAACATCACTTCTTCCACTCCACTGAAATCTCTCTCTCTCTCTCTCTCTAAAAAATGACCGACAGAGTATACCCTTCGACCAAACCCCACCCCCCACCTGCCGCCGCTAACGGCGGAACCACCACCGCTCCCGCCACAACCAACGGCGTCCTTCCCACTACTAAACCCCAAATCTACCGCCCCTACCAGCCCCAACCCTCCCGAAACCGCCACCGCCCCCGCCGTTGCCGCTGCACGTGCTGCTGCTGCCTCTTCTGGACGATCCTCCTATTCTTAATATTCTCTCTCCTCATCATCATCGCCGGCGCCGCCCTCTACGTCCTCTACCGCCCCCACCGCCCCGCATTCTCTCTCTCCTCGCTCCGCACAAACACGCTCAATTTAACAACTTCTTCCTCCGACTCCACCTCCCACCTCGTCACCCTTTTCAACCTCACGCTTGTTTCGAAAAACCCCAACAACCATTTTACGTTCTACTTCGACCCATTCGTTGTCAGCTTCGAAACTGAGCAAGGTTCGGTGTTTTTAGGCAATGGGTCGTTCCCAGGATTCACCAGCGACGTGAAGAACCAGACTGTACTGAGAACTACCGTTAAGACTAATACGCAGGATCTTGATGCCGAGTCAGTGAGTACGTTAAGATCTGAGATGAAGAAGAAAAATGGGGTTGGTTTGAGGATTCGGATGGATACGAAAATGAAAGTGAAGACTGGAAAAGTGAAGACGAAGAAGTTTGGGATTAGGGTTACGTGTGGTGGGATAAAGGGTGTTACTGTGCCGAAAGGGAATTCTTCTAGTACTGCTGTGGTTAGTGATTCCAAGTGCAAGGTTGATCTAAGGATCAAGATTTGGAGGTTCACTTTCTGATCTGGATAGTTGATTTAAAAATTGTTTTGATTTTCTGAGTTCGATCATATATGATTTTAATTTTTTGTTTTGTTTTTTTTTTTACTTAATTACTATAGTTTTTTATTTAGTAAATTTGTGGTAATATTATTTTTAGTTTTTTCTTTTTCTTTTTTTTTTGGCCGAATTTAGTTTTTTCTTTTTCTTTTGGGGGGTTTTGTAAACATTTGGAGCTGTATTTTATTGATCAATTGAGATGACTAGTAGATCAAAATTCAATGGAAGAGAGAAAAAAACAGATTTAATATATTTTAGCAGTTAGTAAATTTTTCTTTATTAATAATAGAGAACTGAATCTTATGACTCATATTACTAGTAGATTAGTAAATTTTTGGGCATTATTGAACTTGGTGGAAGAAGTGATGTATATTTATTGTCTATTGCCTTGTTTGCATGATAACATTTTTGACCTACCGAATTCGATTTTTCGGTTGTATCCTGATTGTAATTGTAATGGTCAGTGGTTATTGTAACCCAAAAAAAAAAAAAAATTTCATACTTGGTGAAATATTAAATTTCTTTATTTAATATTTTAATAATATAATCTGGACTGTTGGGTGGGAGATTTTCTTATTTATTGTTTTATTGTGGATATGGAGGATTAGCTATAAAGCGAGTAGGATGAACTGGCACACTTTAATTGCTAGTTGTTAGATTAGCTGTACTTTTGACATTGTTATGTTACTATGTTGTTTTGGCTCAATAATTGAAGCCCCTAGATTTACTTAAATAATAGATTAATTAATGCCACAAGAATCAAGTAAACATGGAATATATATAATATTGCTAATTGCCTAATGTGGGGATCTTTTCTTGGAATTTATATACTTAAGTTTTTTTAATTCAGTTACCATCTATTAGTAGTCCTATTTTTAAACATTAATAAAGTTTGAATTTTCAACATTAAAAGTCAGGTCATTCTTTTTTTACCAGAAATTTTCACTTTACATGATTTTTTTTTAATTTTTTCCAATTGACTTCCAATTAATTCCTTTTAGTAGGTTTTCTTTGTTCCCCTTAACCTAATATATGCTTGTAAGCATTTATGTAACGGATTCACAATGTATTAGTAAGGATATATAAATTCTTCTATTTTATTTTTTCATCATAGAGGGAGAATGATATTCTAATTTAATCTATTTTACTTGAAAGATTAGTGCATGAAATTATGTTTTTATTAATTTCAATATTTTTGTTATTTGAATGAATTGCGATACGTATTTTATACGTAACCATTCGCTCTTATAGTCTTACAGACACTGTACATTATGCGTATGCCCAAAGGTTGTCCTGGCCACATTAAGTGATCAATTATCATCGATCGCATTCACACTTTCACTGTACACATAAAGGCGGACAAAGAATAGTGCTCCTCTTTTTTTAAAAAAAAAATTCAATTTTTGGTTATATATATATATATTTCAACATATTCGATTATTTTAACATTATATTTTTATTATTTTCAAATAGATATTTATAAAAAAAACAGATATCAATGAAAAATCAATAATTTTATTCATAAATAAACTAAATAGATATGATACAGTTAATTTATAGATGCAAATTAGATATAAATAAAAATATGATAATCCAAGTAGGCTCAAATATATTTTATTCTATATTAATTCGATATATATATATATATTGTTTTTATATACTTATCTTCATTATCAAAATATTTAATTTTGGATGCTGCTATGAGTACTTCCAAACACCCTCTTCCATTTATCACAAGCATGGCACTATGCGTTTCGAATTTCATTAGAAGGTAGAAGGATTATTCATTTAAGTTTATAATATTTGAATGACTTAAAAAAGCGTTATAATGTTTGAAAGAATGGATCAATTGTGATCTATATTAATATGTGTCAATAGAAAAAATATTTAATAAAACTTAAAAGATTTAACACATTGTGACACATATCAGTAGAAATCATAATTGGTCTATTTTTTTAAACATTGTGATCATCATCTGTTCATAACGTTGTTGCTCTAAATGAACTTATTTCTTAACATTAAAGTTTTTTTAATATAATTTATCTATTATTAACTTCTCTAAATTTTGTGGCCATTCTTTAAACCATTCGAAATATTATAATCTCAAATAAATTTATCTTCAAATATTGAGGCCTTTTGATATAATAGACTTAATATTAAAAGTAATAAATAATTAAAAATAAATAAATTACTTAAGAGTGAATTTTAATATGATAATTATCATTTATTGAATGTAGTATATAAATGGATCTAATGAAACCATAATAAATGACTTCTCTTCTTAAATAACTTTTACTATTCTCTCTCTCTCTCTAGAACCAAACCACCTTTTAACATCTTTGAATAATCTCTAACCGAAACTTCTATAAATTGTTATGTAGTTTTAAAAGACGTCAATATGATCGATCTCATGGCTAATTTATTAATTACTTATTAGCGTCATATAATAAATAAACATTTTTTTTTTTGGTGGGGGAATTAATTTTTGTGGCTCTTTATAGACAAATTTTCAAAGTTCTGAGTCACCGATCACAACGACATTTATAGGTTAAGCGGCAAGAATCTTGCTGCCAAAGACATAAGCGGCCAAATATATGTTGCCACGTACCAATGTCAATTGTGATTTACATCTGTTTAAAATTAACCATTCAATGCCATCACATAAGCATGTGGATCGTCACATCCTTTGATTTGAAGCTACGGATTAGGGACGGGGGGGACCGGCTCAACAAACGGGTAGCAGGAGGTGGTAAAATAGGGATGCAATGGGCGAGGATATTATGGAACATCCAACTTATTCTATCCATTAAAAGGATCTTGTAAAGTCAGAGTTAGATTATGAATCTAATATAAAATCCTATAGAGGATCCAATTCAATAAATAAAATCATAGGGCTCTCATTTTCTTTCGATCTTCCCCTTCTCGATTACAACTCAAAAAAAAAAAAAAAAAAAAGTCCTAACCTCGAACCCTTCTCTCTTACTTCTCTCTTAGCCTTGCTTTCGTCTCTCTCACAGCTTGAATCTCATTGCCAAGTCTTTGTCAACTCCATCACCTCTCTCTCTCTCTTTCAATCACTTAATTCATCTATAGTCCTCTTTATCTCTCTGTCTCTCTAACATAGTAATATCTTCAAAACCCTAGTTTTGTTTTATTCTCATTGCGATTTTTTCTTTATATTTTCTGGTGAGATTCAATTTTTACGTAGATATCATTTATTATGTATATTGTTGTGTTGTTGCAAAAATACAAATAATTATAATATAAGAGAAAAAATAAAAAGTTGCAAATGTTGCCAGTAGCTTATTATAGGAGTGGGTTTATATAAATTTGAAACCATATAAAAATATATTTGGGCATAATGGAAAAGCCTTACAGGGTTTAGGATCAGATTTGGTAAATCTTATAAGAAATAGGAGCAAGTTCAAATTTTATATGACTTATATCAAACTTGTCTTAATTGCATCCCTTTTGTGTATATATATTAGTGGAGTTAGGCCGATATAGAATGGGTATAGATAGGATCCATTGCTTTGTAAGAAGTAATGGGTGGATACTAATATGTAAACCATGAATAATACGACATGAAATACAATCAAAACATGTTCATAAACTCATCTAACTGCATATTGAAGGTAACAATCTACATTTCATACCAATCTATGCTACTGTTGCTAGTATATTTGATTGGGTAGGATCCATAATTCATACCTTAACCAGTAAGAGTATTCCAACTTGAGTCCCAAAACCTCTTCTATTATTTCCTTGTTGGTCATGGCCTTGTCTCGCTCTCTTATAAGCAACTGTTCTTTGTAGCTTACTTCTCCTCTACTCTTCTTGTAGGTGAACATATATTGGCAACATTTGTCTTTTCTTGAAAAAGCCACAAATAGTTATAATTATTTCATATGGTTTCGTATAAAGTAAATAAAAAGAAAAATCTATCTTGGTGGGCTTATGGTGCAAAAAGTAATACATGTCCCCTACCCTATGTGTGTAGAGTTTTGATTTTTCCTATTTTCTTTGGACAAACTATCGATACTACATAAAGCATGAAGACATGTCTATTAAATTTAAGGCAAACTAGAAATGTTATCATTGTATTAAATGAAGCTCACACTAAATCCTCCTGTTACGTAATGTGCTTAATAAAACTCAATGAGGGCTATCTCCTAGTAGCCTCCCTCCTTTCCTTTTTAATAAAGTTTGCAATACCTATGCACATCATTGTAGGATTTATAAGTGATGAGGTTTATAATATGCCATCACTTTTGTTAATTATGTAAGTCTTCTACATTAAACTTCTCTTGTAACAAATATACATGTGTGTGTGTATATATATATCTAATTAGCATTGCAAATCATAATACATATACAAAATGATAACATATCCTTTTGAAATAACTATACATGCAACAGCCTTACTCTCTGTTTAATGGATTTTACTTTACTCTATAAACAATTAGTGAATTTTCATGCTTAGCATCCTCTCCTCAAAGGGTCTTCTAAATTCTTAGAGTTTTAAGTATAGCATGGTTTGATTTTGATGTTGCTGCTTCAAGTTAACGTATTTTCCATAAGCATATAGGTTAATAGCATAGTTCACTTTAATTCCATATACTTTAGGGAACCTATTGGATCAGTACTTGACATTCAATTGAAGTCATGACTCACTAGCATATTCAATTGCCATCTTATGTTTGCATCTTGGGTGTTTATCAAGAACTTAAGAACTATATGAAAAAGTTCTTGATTCTCAATTGTGTTTCCAAAAGCTACAAGTGAATTATGGATTAATGATGAAAAAACTCCAACTTTTGCTAGATATCTTCATCCTAGTTCATGTTGAATTATATATTTTTCCCTTTTTTCCTAAGTTTTACTAATGATACATAAATCCCAAATATCTTTAGTATTCTTGCAATGAAACTTGATTTTGGGACATCATTATGCCCTATTTGATGAAGTTAATTAGTATTTATACATTTATTTGAAGGCCTAATTTATCAATCAAAACTATTGAGATGACATGTTGAGGTTAAAAGTTATGTCAAATTTATATTATTTAGAAATTTATAAAATCCACTTAAGGACAACTATTGATTGATTATAATTAGGAAATAAAAGTTTTAGCTCAGACTTTTATGATTTAGTCATGTAATGTTTTTAGTGAACATTATTTATTAACTAGGATATACCTTTTGACATGATTGGTTAATAATCTATTGACGTTTAAATATGAATCATTAGGCCTCTTAAGTTTAGTGAAACCCATAATTTGTCTAGCTAGTCTTTTAAGCCTAGGCATGATCCATTCACATAGCTTAGAATATGTATGAATGCCTATTCCTCGATTCGAGAAACCGATTGTTAAATGCATGACAATGAATCCTGATTAAGGCTATTCGGTATATCCTCCTATTCACTTAGGGTCAACCTAGCTGAATGTGGATTTGTGGGCTCGACGTACCTTGGTAACCATCACTAACCACCCATTATCTCATGATCCCATTATGTGTGTAACTACCAAGGATGGATCAACTATAAATACATCTTCTAGCACCATTAGAAAGATAATGTTATCTAGACACTTGCTTATATCTATACTACTTATATCATCATACAATGTATTCATCAGCTGAATTACGCATCGAAGAGGCGTGCTAAGCCAAACCCCATCACATCACTGATTGTGTTCTAGTTTGCAAGCTTTATGCATGAAGTTTAGTCCAACAACTATGACTGACTCTATTGGATTCGAACTAGCAACAAATACTATTAAGATCCAATCATCTTACATTCTTGATAGATCCCATCACGCCCTATACTAGGGTCAAGGCGTGCTCAGTCGCCACATGTAATATCTTATGCATTATACACACAAACTACCCTAAAAGAATTATTTATTGTGAACATTTGCTAACCACTTTTAAATTCTAAAATCATTTAAAAATAACTGGATTTAGCAATAGTAAATATAAAGATTACAAAAATATTTGATATTCCACTCTCATAGGTAGATCAATTTTCACTAAAGATAACCATACCGTTAAGTATCTTATCGTAATACCTATTCATAATGGTAATACAAAGCTTTAAAGCTTAAATTATAAAACATGAGCTCCACAACCAAGCCCATAAGAAAATACAAGTTCCCAAAAGATAAATGTAGTTTTAATAAAAAAAATAATCCAGTGATTCTAACTTGCTTTACTCTTCAACAAAATCTTCCAGAGTTGTCCTATACATAAAACAATCATCATCATCATCCAATTAGCTCTTGAAAGGAAGGAAAGAATGAGCCAAACCCTAATACAGTAGTAACACAAGTACACACAAGATGGACACACATGCTTAATCTAATCTAATGCAATATTCAATTGATTATATCTTTAAATTAAAGTAAAGCGAATCAACATTAGAGCTCTCACACTTTGAGATCATGCCACTAGGAATATGGGGTCCTGAGTAACAACAATTTCCAGAGAGTTTATATAAGTAGCCCAAATATCTATATCTCTATATGTCTATCTAAAAAATAATAGCTTTATTTAGGGTTCACAACTGTTACCATTTTTATTATCTCAATTCATACATTTAATAATCGGTCATATAAATGTGAATTAAACCATGTTGCTTCACTCTAAGCTTAACAAATGTTATGCAAATATTGTTTTCTGTATTGGCTATTTGTCGAGCCACTTATGAAATATCGTTACTAATGATAAAGGTTGGCCTAAGCACTTACCGACCCAGCTATAACTTATCAAATCAATGATATAGGGGCAACCTGAGCATCTAACTACCGTGCTAGCATCATTGAGTAAGATTATCACTCCCTGAACTAGATTCAACAACACAAACATAAGCAACAATCAATTTTTAAGGCCTTCTTTAAGTTTTAATTCATTTAAGATGATTATTCTAACATACAACATGCAAGTTATCGCGTACCTTATTCCACATCTCCAATCTAAAACAAAATCAGAGGACAGATCAACTATCTATATCTATTAATCAAATTAATTCATATAAGTATTTATATTATTACTAAGTTACATCAAAGTTATTTAAAAAACTTATTTCATCAAACTTTAAAGTAAGAACCCGCCATAGTTAAGATATAAATAGTTCTCTATTGTTTGTCAAATTATTTCTTTTTCTTTGCTTATAATTATTCACTACAAAAACAACATCATTTGTTATTCACTTAAGTATTTAAATAAATTATTAACTTATATCAAACTCATTTTTCTTAGCAAATATTTCTTTGAAACAAAATACTCCTTTTATTATTCATGGTTTAGCCTAATATATTAATCTAATCCAATTACAAGTTATTAAATCTATATTAACTTAACTTAGTAAAAATGATTAGACTTAATTAGTCTAGTTCATTTTAACTTACTATGGTCCATTAGGTTAAGTTCAACTTAGGTTTATTAGCTAAATCCATTTTATAGTTAAAATTCATTTTAAACTTACTTGGTTATTAATTCTATTATTACACTTTATAATTCAAAGTATACTTAGTATAAACATATACTTAGTTTATTCCTATTTATACAACTACTAACATATCATATCTATTATTCATTATTCATCTATTTCATTTGATCTTTCTTTCTTTCTTTTTCATTTTTTTTTTTATTTATAAATAGTACTAGGAGATCTATCACCCTGTGATGGGGGTCTGATCCTCATCACTGGCCTCATCTTGCCGTGATCAAAGGCTTTTTATTTGAAAACAATACAAAGGATATCACACCATCATAACAGTCATGATCTAGGCCTTGATATGAACTGTGGGTTGATTGGTATTGTGGCCTCGATCATGCCCACAATTGCCTTTTATTTTATTCCTTCTTGTATCATAGGAATCATCACGCCCGTGATGAACAAGGCATCAACTTTCATGTTTTCTTTTATCTTTTTCCCTAATTTTAACTACTTATTGACACATACTCCAACAAAACATTGTAAAGCCAGTATACACACTCATAATCATAACCTATAACACTTATATACATATTATTACTTCATATAACTCAAATCATAACATTAAATTTATAAGCTACATGCATAAACATATACCTAGGTTTGAGCTTATATGTTCATATATATTTTGTTTACTAATTTTATCAAAAATCCTATATATAACTAACACTTATTCATGATTTTCATGCATTCAAAAAAATCATAACAAATGAAATAGCTAACTTACTTGTCTAGCCAACTTAAGCATACAAAACTTCACTCCTACTCCTCTTTTTAGTTGATGTAGCTTTTCTACCTTATTTCCTTACTTCTATTGTGATTTCTATCTTCAAATCCTCCTTTAATCTTCTTTTAATAGAGATTTAAGTTGGGTTTTGAGAAAGAAAAGAGAGAAATGTAGAGAAGAAAAGAAGAGAGAGAAGAAGAGAAAAGAGAAGAAAAGGGAAAGAAAGAAGGAAATAAATGAAAAGTGAAAAAGGAAAGAAAATGATAAGGATTATAGGCTTAACATATTTTATAGAGTTATTAGCTTTGGCTTTGGCTTTGGCTTTGTTGTAGCATGATGATGGGTTTCTTATTCCAAAGCCTTAAGAACTAATTTTTGGCAAAAGAATTTAAGGAATTGAAATCGATAATTTGAACAAGGAATTTAGTTTAAGAATTTATTTGGTAAGAATTTGATATTTATTTTGAGTTTAGGAATTTAGGACATGGGAACTCATAGTTGGATTCAAAATTTCTCGGGATTAAGGAAATGTAATTTAGACTAGAATGGCTAGATTGGGCCTTTTAAATTTAAGTAATTGAATTTAAAAAATTTGGTTCATTTGAAAATTGAAGAAAAAGGAGTTCGAATGGATTGAATAATTCAATTCATTAAAGCTGGCAATTGAAGCAATTAAATAATTTGATAGGGATATTTGAAATTTCAAATTTCAGTTAATTTTTTTTTTACTAATTTGATTATATCAATCTATTTAATCATACCTTATTGTTTAATTTACATGATTTTTTTAATTAAATTATCCAAGTTCAATTTCTAAATTAAACTTAAATTAAAATTCAAAATTAGTCACTTATTATTCTAATTAATTAAGACAATTTTAACATAGATTGGTGAAAATTTGAGGCATTTTATCTCTCACATGGGTATTAAAAGTCACATACTAGGTTCTAAAAGTAGGCACAGATTGTTTTAGATCGATTTTTCTTAAAACCAAACCAAATCAAACCATAATTTACGATTTTTTTTTTTCCATTCCAATCCAAACCATTAAGTAACGGTTTGGTTCGGATTAGAGATTTTTTAAACCATTAAATAACAGTTTGGTTCAGTCTGGATTATGGATTGAATCAAAATTCTAACTAAAAATTTTCTTTATTCTAATTCTTTAACATTTGTGTAGATACTTAAATAGTTATATTATTTTACAAAATTTATATTATAAACTACGACAAAATAATTTATGAATTCATTATACTTTTAATCTACAGTTCTCTATAAAATCAGTTATCCACCAATAAAATATATTCACCAACCAATACATAGTAAGTCATACTTTATAAAGTTAAAAGTTATTAAAAAAATAATAGTTCATCATTAACAAAAAACACATATCATGAGCCTAAAAAAAATTAAAATAAACAAGTTGATTTAAATCAATATTCACCAAATAATAAAAATCAAATGAAATCATATGAACATATAGTAAAATATTATTATATTTTTCTAAAATGGTTTGGTTCAGTTTTACGGATTACTTTGGATTGAAAAATTTTTAAACCAAACCATTAGAAAAAAACTATATTTTTGGTTTTGATTGATTCGGTTACGGATTTGTTCAGTTCGGTTCGATTGGTTTTTTTGCCTACTCCTACTAAGTTCTATTTCAATTGTTTAGCATTATTCCCACAGGTAGGGTATAGAGTATGGCAATCTATACTATGTATCCTCTATGAAATACCCATACTTTAGATTAATGGGACACAAGTTTTAGGGTTCATTCTACACACCATACAAAAATTCTTAATTCCACACCACAACTTATAAAATTTATTAATCAATAATATAAAATATAGCAAAAATACAATATTCTTCAAATTTAACATATGCTCAAGATCTAAGTCCATTTACCTATAAAAAATGAATATACAAACTTTTTGTTTGCTTTGTGGTATCAAGCTTTCCATGAGATTTTCATCTTTAATAGCAAAATGTAGTATTTTTTTAATCTTAAAACATGCTCAAGATTTAAAGCCATTTACCTACTAAAGATGAATAATTATGTTTAATTTTACTAGGAATTGTAGGAACTTTTGGTTTATTTTGTGGTATCATGCTTCTCAGGAAATATTCTTGTGTTATACGTGAGAGTCTGTTATGATTTGATATTGTTATTATCTAAAATCATATGAACATTTATGCAAGAGAGATTGCAATTTTGAGGTGACAATTGGAGTTATATCATGGGTTAATGTCGCAATTAGAGTATGACAATTGGAGTCATCCTATTTTTTTATTTATCTTATGATTATAATTATAATTTTATTTTATAAAACTATAATTAAGTATTATTTCTTATAATTTTTAAGAATTAATGTTACATTTTTCAAAAGGATTTTGACCCACTTCAAACCCATTTAAGAATGGGCCATAAGTGTGGATCTCACTTTTGTTCTTTACCTCTACACATTTTAAATATATGCTCTTCTATTAAGATAATACATATAAGATTAATTGGTAAGATTTTAGTAATGTGGGACAACGGTTGTCATTATCCTGCGTTGGAAACTAACGGCAGAGTTTATACACATTAAGGTAAGGTCAAAAGGATCTAAGTAGGCTTTCATGGTGTACCTCCATGTAGAACACTTACTGCTTCATTTTCCAATTGAATTTGCTAGTATATTATGTCTGTGTAACTCCATATAAGAGGACGGAGTCCCAAGTTGGTATATTATGATATCTTCATTTTTCCATTTAGTTGTTGCACTTTAAGATCAACCCAACAACTCTATTTCATGTAATAAAAACAGAGCATGCACTTTGAAATGTTAAAAACATTCAAATTGAAAAAAACAACCTTGATCAAGAATACTTCTCCAGATGAAACGCATTAAACATAACCTCATTCCATCACCTACCCCTTCGAACCAAAGATGAACATCTATTGATCACGAATGTAGGAGATTCCTATGTTATTCTTTGCACAATAGGCTCCCAAAATCAACTCGTCCCACATCGGTTGATGGTTGATCACAAGCCAAATGTTAAAAGTACGTGTTTCCTCATTATTCTTTTTTCAAGTTACCTAACTAAAATAAAAATGATCATATTTTAACGTAAACCATGTTCATTAATATTAAAGGCGACATATTATTTTCACTTGAGGCAGGTGAAGTTGATAGGATTATGAGCTGCAAAGGGAGAGTGTTTGCCCTAAGTGAAGAAGGCGACGTGATGCATGTATGGATGCCTGATGCTTACTGCGCTGGTATAGCGATGTCAAGAGCTTAATCTCGTGGCATCCTTTTTGCAAGCTTGATCTTTGTTAGTCAACCAGTATGTAATGATCAGACATTGTTTAAGATTTAATTGATTTTTTTTTTATTGTGAAGTTTATATATATATACACACACATATAATGTTGCTTTGTACAAAATGAAGTTTATTTCAGTAAAGTATGTATTCAAAACATGTACGAATCATTGATTTTTTTTTTTTTAACAAAGTATTCAAAATAATATATGACAACCGTAAAAATATCATAGTAACAGATTATCAAGAAACTCAAGGATGTAAATCATTGAATAGAATGTTCCTTTGCCACTTGAAGTCCCTGGTTTTAAAAGTCCCATAATGCTAGACTCTTAGAAACGATTCATCTTTATAATAGGTAATTTAAGAAGCCTTTATTGAAATGTAACATTGTAAGAAGTGTGGACTTGTTGGTTGTGATGTTTGAACCCAAGTTGGATTAATGGATGGATTGGGTTGAAGTAATTAATGGAACCTAGAAAAAATAAATAGAAAAATGCACCTATACGCTTGATAAAATTGTTGCCTTATCAATTTGAACCAATGGCTTTTAGGTTTAAAAAAGGTAACTATTTTAATAGAAAAAAGAAATGATTTATATAAACTTACTACAATGATATATATAACATATATAAATTTTAACAATTGATTTTATAATTAATGCAATGGTTATAAAAGCTACTACAATTGTGATTATCCTTAAATATAAGGTAATATAACTCTAATCTTTGAGACGCTTTTTGGTGTAATAGCTTGGAGTTCATTAAAACTATAAAGTTAATCATACTTAGGGGAGAGCACTCCTAAGATGGTTAACCTCCTAGGAAGTAGCTGGCACCAATGACAAAATAGTATAATAACTTGCCAAAGCAGAAAATGCCTTGGTAGGTGGAGTTCCTAGTCATTACAGATGATATCAGAGTAGTCTATCAACTGGAAGTGTGGGAAGTAAGTATTATACAAGGAAAAATAGCTCAAAGTGAGGGTACCTTTTTAAACCTGTATGGAGTACCTCTAGTGTCCTCTTTACCTAGTGTAGTTTTAAAACTGTGTAACAAAACTAACGAGAACGTCAATTCTGTAAGTAGGAAAGTATATGATACCACTCAAATATAAAGTAGTAAAACTTTAATAAATGATGCGTCTTTGGGTGTCATAGCTTAGAGTTAATTAAAACTCTAAAGTTAAGTGTACTAAGGAGAGAGCACTCTCAAGATGAGTGAGCTCCTAGGAAGCAACTAGCACCAAGGACAAAACTATGTGATATTTTGCCAAGTTGATAATACCTTAGTAGGCATAGTTCCGGGTGTTACAACAACAATTTGAATCATTAAAAAACAATACTTTTTATTACATAAGCAACATTTTATTATCAAAATCCAATGCAATAGTTTTAAAATAAAATGCGACGGATTATTAAAAAATGGTTTAATATGATAATTATCATTAACAATTATTATTTATATGTATTATTATTGAGTTTAGTATGTATAGATATATAAGTATATAATATTTATTATATTTTAATAATATATTTTCAAAAAATTATATTGAAATTTTTTATAATGTTTTTATTATATATAGTATAATTTTTTATTCTTATTTCATTAAATACAATTAAAAATTTTATATATCTTACATATTTATATTTACATACTATATATTATTAAATATATAACATACTTGCTAAAAATATATAACATTAACTTAAAAATAGTATATTTAAATAATAAAATATATAATATGAAATAATTAGTTCAAATGTAAAGTTGGTATATCAAAATATATAAAAGTAGATATTATATATTTCTAACAAAATTAATATTTATAAGTTTTAAATAATTTCTTAAGTGTAATAACCAATGATATTAAAAAATAAATATATTGGTTAAAAATATATAATTTATTAATTTAATATAAAATATAAAATATAAAATAAGTAGTGCAAAAAGTGCAATTTTTATTTATATCATTAAATATATATAATTTTATATATAATATTATATATATACTATATAATATTTTTAATCATATAATATTGTATTTGGAAAAAAAGTATAATATATTACCTAAAAATATTGTATATTAATAATAAATATATAATATAAAGTAATTGTTATCAATTGTAAACTTAGTACAGATTGATGTTATATATTATGTTAATAAAATATTAATGAAAAATCCATCATAAATAGGTAAAGTGAAATTCTAAGATAAAAATTAGTAAATTAAGTTTGTAATAAATTAAAAAAGATAAGTAAAATGTTTTATAGTTACAATATTATAAATTGTGATATTGCTTAAATAAACAGTAGTAGAACTTTATTCATGTAGATATGAATTGGTTCATCAATTTAGTACTTATATAACTTCAATGTTAAGTGTGCTTAATGTATAGCATTTAAGATAGGTGATCTTCTGGGAAGAATAAAAATGTATAGGAGGTAAATGAGAATTTTTAAATAATTTTCTTAAAATGAGAGGTAAATTTGAGATAGAATAATTTTATTTTTTATTTCCAGAAGGAGTATTTGATAATAGCTAATTATAAATCAGAGATAGATTCGTGATAGAAATTACATCACAAATTTGCATTGGATAATAAATCTATCTCTAAAAGAATTAGCGATAATGAATTTAGAGTAATGAATTTAGAGACAGAATTTTGTAAGGGAAATTCTATCTCTAATAGTCTTTTGAGATAGATTGTTTACTTTTAGTGATGGAAATTTCTGTCTCTAAAACCAAAATTTCTGGTAATGAAATTAAAATCTAAACAAGATGTGAGATGGAAGATTTTTTATTTCGATGACTAAAAACAATTTTAACACTTAAAGAAACCACCTATGAAGTAAAATACAAGACACATGAGCAAAAGAATCTAACTAAAAATTTAACAAATCTATGTATTAAAATTAACTCAATTAAATTAGAATAGGTAAGCATAACCAAAATATATATTATGTAATGTTGAAATGACCCTTTCACCATTCAAACAGAATTAAAATAAACATAAGAAACCATTGATTTTGAATAGGTAGATTCTCGAAAAGAAGTTCAAAGCTAGCATAATATTTTTGTGATGTAATTCAATTCTAAGTAGTTGACAAGATGGAGTAGAGTCCACATGGTTCAAATGATTTCAAATCAAGCTTAAGCTATGATAATACCCAATTTAAGGAGATTTAACAAAACATTTAATTCAAGATTAAAGTCAATTAGCGAATTTAATATGCAAATCAATGAATTAATAATCCACATAATTTTTAATAAACTACCAAATGCGTTATGGATCACACTAATACCATACATAATGGGGAAAAGGCAATGCCAAATAAATTAATTGCAAAAGTCATCTCATTGTTGGAATATAAACCGTTGAGGGTTATTTATATCCCCAATAAACAATTAACAACTCTTGAATCCATTAAGAGTTTTACATAAAGGTTCTAGTTTAGTTAGTTAAACACCTTTTCTCTCTGTCATTCAAACTATAAAAATGAACCAATAAGTCGTTTAAATGATTCAGATGAATAATATGTCAAACCATCAATAATACACCAAACTACCAAGAATGATAATTAAATTGAAGCTTCCCAATGCCATTAAGGTTTGTATGTACCTATAACCTTTCTTATTCTTCTGGTTAGGATACAATTAGAGTTTAGGTTTGGAGGAAAATTAAGCGAGTTTTGGCTATTAGGGTTTAGAGTTACGAAAAAGTTGAGTAAGAGTTGTTTTGTGTGGAAGTTTTGGCATTCAATCTCCACCAATTTTTTCTTCTGTTTTTAACATATATAGTTCTTTTTTTTTTTTATGAAAAGGCATAGTTCTTTTTTTTTTTTTTTTTAATGAAAAGGCAAGGGTTTGTACTGTGGCTTTTGATATAAAGGAAGCCATGTTTGTAAATAACCATTGCCTAAAACATTTGTGGTAACATTTTTTGAAGAATCATTGCCTTAAAGAAATGGTTAATCAAGGGTTATGGAATCATTACTTTAACCATTATATAATTGAATTATAGTAAGGGTTGTCAAACTGTTGCTACATCTTAGGGTCCATCTTTTGTAATACTGTTATAGCACGACCCCACCCCTTTTTGTACACATGATGTATAGTAGAGAAGCCATTTTGCTTGTATATTAATTTCCTTTATAATTTTCATTTTTGGTAATTTTAGGTATGGCCTCCTCAAGAGTTTTAATATGTCCTCCTACCAGACCCGGAAATGCATATAAAGCTCTTTATGGAGGTGTGAATACTCTTATGGATTCAAGTTCTTACTCACTACTTGGCTACACATAATTAGAGAACTCATTTTATACTATTCTCACACACATTGTACTATCGTCGATCATCAATAAACAACTCATTTCCTTTTCAATTGTGCACTTGTACTGATTTACTATATTGTTCTTCCCTTTTGTTGTGTTCACCTATACTTATAGCTTTAATGCCAGGTAAAGGCCTTGTTGAGTGAGTTTGAGCTTGCTTACTACTGCAAAGGTAGGAGAACAAGTGTCCCATGGTCTAAAGTGTACTAATAAGAGTCCTGGATCGTGATGGTTGACATAAGAGCTTAGGTTATTCCAATGGGAACAACCATGATACGACATAGGGAGTGGAGCAAAAAGGTAGATAGCATGGAAGAAAGTATAGAAACAATGATGAAGCATCTTGACACCTTGGTGGCACTCAGTTTTAGTGTGGTAGACCTTAAGTCAACTAGTGAGGGGAACAATACGAGGGTTGATGAGCAAGTTGATAATTTTTGGGAGACAGTAGGCATACTCAGAGAGCAGGTGCGGGTGTCAACCGAAGAACTGAGAACTAAGTTAGCCAATTATGCAACTATTGAGATAGTAGACGAGTTGAAACAACAGGTTGCCTTGTTAACTAAGCTATTGTCAATGCTCCTGCCACAAATCTAACACATGTTGCCCATCCAAAGGTGCTAAAAGCTAAAGGATTCACTAGCGTGAGAGAAGCTAAACTGTTGGAAAATTTCATCTTTGTCTTAGAGCAGTACTATGCATCTATTGGACAGATTGATGAGACATAAAGGTCTCCATGGCAGCTATGCTCCTAATAGGTGATGCTAAGTTGTAGTGGCACACTAAGTATGAATAGATTTAGAATGGAGTTGCACATGGTGATTGATAAGTCATTTTTACTCTATATTTTTTGTAGAGTTTTGAGCTTAATTTGTTAAGAATTTCTAATAAAATCATGCAAAAATTATGTTTTTGATAAAAAAAAATGTTATTTTGAAGCTTAGAACCAAATAAAGAGTAATCAAGTGTTTAATTCAGATATGGAATAAAAACAACAAATAAAGTCAAGAATGCAAAAGTCGAGCCCTATAAAGACACAGCCGAGGCTAAACAAAGAAAGAAGATAGCAAAAATTGGTCTATCGAGCCTCAATTGCGAGCTTTCGACATGATCCTCAACTGCATCCGAAGCGATCGAGCATCGTTCTAAAAGAAAATAAATTTTTGAGCCTCAAAACTTGACCCTCGATAATTGTGTTGATTGAATAATTCTTCATCAGAATTACCTCGAGGCTCAACAATTTGACCTTTGACTCTCTCAATTTTACCCTCGATAGAGTGGTGGACAAAAATGCACAGTTTACTTAGGAATTTCCTGAAGTTACGCCTGATCTTACTGAATATGAGCCTCAACAACAGAGCACATGATCTCGACAAATGTTTCCATGGCTCATTTGCGCGCATGAAAAGTTATCAAGTTCTATTAGAAAGGATCTACCGAATCTGCCATGTGTCAAATAAAGATGACCATGCTTTTTGTACCTAGTAGCCCATAAATAAACATGCAAGCGTGCATTGTAAAATATGTACCAACAGTGTAAATCAGTATTAGCATAAAGTAGATTTCTGAAGGATTTTTGGGTAAAGAATTTCCATTTCTTTTCACTTGAAATTTTTTTCTGTTTTCTGGGTAAAATCAATTTTAACCCAATGTTTATAATTTCTATGATTTTCTAAGCAATTATTTGATTAATTTTTTGAATTTTTTATTTCTTCAAATTTATGCTTGTTTTGATAAATCCATGGAGAAATAAACTCTTACCGCTTAAGGATTACGAATCTAATTCCTGATTTCGTCTATTTTCAAATGCGCTTTCAAGTAAATTTGATTGGATGTTTGTAATTAGTAACTTGAATTTAACTTATCGTTTTTAGAGGAATGATGCATTCTTTTAGATCCACGATTGATTTCAATTGAATGGATTGAGAGATCATTCGATTGAATAGATCTGTGGTTGCTAATGGAGTCGATCCTAACTACCTCTTACCAAGGAATGGGTGAAGACTTTCTATCACTTGTTTTAAAAATTCATTGAGTTTCCTTTTCAAAATAATGGATTCCTATTCTTTATGCTAGTCTAATTGAAACTTCATATCATTGGTTTTAGCTAGATCTAAAACTACTGACTTCGAGAGAAGCTTTAATTTAAATTAGAGAATCTTGCGGTATAAACACACCATTTCAAACAGCTTTTAAGAAGTTATTGTTCTTAAGAAATCATTCTGATAAACAATTGGTGAAGTAACCCTGAGCTACTATTTCATTGAAGTTACAGACTTATTTCTCATTTTTCCCATTAAACATTTGTGAATATTTCTAACTTAGTATAGTTTATTTTTCTTTATGATTTTCTAAAATCTTTCCTTGGCTAGACAATTAATGGGATTGAGAGTATATTAGCTGCCAATCATTCCCTTAGGACCAACCTAAATCATTATCTATGCTACATTTGATGAGTGTGCTTGCCTTGTGAGACCGTAGAGGTGAAGGTTGAGTTGAGAACTCAATTCTTTCTAGAAAATGTTGAGTATAATTCTAGAAAAAAGCTGTGTGAGCTTCGACAAGATAATGACATCTGAAAGTATGCAAAGGAATTCTTAATGCTTATGTTCGACATCAAGAACATGAGTGAGGATGACAAACTATCCTATTTCTTGGAGGGATTGAAGCAATATGTTAGGAATAAGTTGCATAAGCAACGATGGAAAACTTGGTTAAAGCACAAGCAGCAACAGAGTGTTTGATAGAATGCATCCATGATACAGAGGGAAAAGTGTGTCATCAGGACACGATGGTGTAAGATAACAAGCCGAGTAAATCCAAGAGTAGGGGAGCCCCAAGTTCAGGCAGTAGCAGTGTTAGTAGGGGCCAAAAGAAGTCTTATGGTTCCTACCAGTCTGGGAAGAGTGGAACATTGAGTAATAGCAGGAAGCTTACCTTTTCTTGATTTTTGTGCAATGGACCACATAAGATAGCAGAGTGTCCTCGCCAAACAGCACTCAATGCCATGAAAAAGAAGGCTAAAAGTGTTTGTCATAATAAAAAGTCTAAAGGGGATTGTGAAAAGTTGTCCAGGATGGGAGCCTTACACATGTTATCAACAATTGGGAAGGCTTTAGCAGTGCATAACAAAGACAAGACTGACAATGACTTAATGTATGTCCAGTTGCACATTAATGACAAGAGTCTCCGGAGCCACACATAACTTTATTTATGTGCCTGAGGCCAAGCGATTAGGGCTAGTGTTGGCTGATGATACTAGCCAAATTAAAGTGTTAAGCTCTAAGACATGTCCTATCAAAGGAGTTGCTAGAGGTGTTAAGGTGAAGGTGGGAGATTGAAGTGGAAGCATCAACTTCACAGTTGTTCCCTTAGATGGATTTAGAATAGTCACGAGGATTGACTTTCTAAGGAATGCTAAAGTTGCTTCTATGCCAGCAGCTAATTCTTGTTATTCATGGGTAATAAGCCATGTTGTGTACCTGTATAGAGGCAAAAGGCGAACAATGGAAGTAATAATGGGAAAAATATCAGGGCAATGATGTTATCAGCGCTCCAACTTAAGTGAGGGCTCTAGCATCAGGAGCCTACATTCCTTACTGTCTTAACAAAGAAAAAGGATGGAAGGAATGATCAGATCCTAGGTGTTATTCATAATGTCTTGAAGGAGTTTAGTGATGTTATGCCCGACAAACTTTTCTAAGGAGCTGCGCCAAGAAGGCTGTGGATCATGAGATTAAGTTGTTCCTAGGGGCCAGCACCTGCTAGAACTCCATATTGAATGTCCCCAACACCTCCTAGAGCTTGCTAAGTTGAGAAAAAAAGCTAGATGAGCTATTAGAGATGGGTTTCATTAGGCCCTTAATAGCACCATATGGGGCTTCTATCCTATTTCAGAAGAAGCACAATGGCAGTTTGAGACTATGCATTGATTATTAGGCTCTCAACAAGTTGACAATGGAGAACCATTATCCAATCCCTCTCATTATTTACTTATTTGATCAATTGAGTGGGGTTAAATACTTCACTAATTGGACCTTCGATTGGGATATCACCAGGTTTGTATTACTGAAGGGGATGAGCCTAAGATGACACATGTTACTCGCTATGGTATCTATGAGTTTCTGGTGATGCTCTTTGGTCTCACCAATGCCCCTACAATATTCTATACTCTAATGAACAATATGTTTCGAGAGTACTTGTATAAGTTCATGGTGGTCTATCTTGATAACATCGTAGTGTACAGTAGGACATTAGAAGACCATGTGAAGCACTTACAAATGGTCTTTTAGAAACTTAAAGAAAATTATTTTTATATGAAGAGAAAGAAGTATGTCTTCGCTCAAAAGTGTATCGACTTTCTTGAGCATGTGAATGAAGAAGGGTAGATTCGTATGGATGCGGCTAAAGTAAAAGCCATCAAAGAGTGGCCTATTCCAAAATGTGTCATTGAGTTACGCTCATTCCTTAGACTTACCAACTATTATAGGTGGTTTACAGAGGGATATTTTAGGAGGGTTGCTCCCCTCTCAAATCTCATGAAGAACGATAGAAGGTGGTCTTGGAGTGAGGGGTGTCAGGTAGCGTTTGAGAAGTTGAAGCAAGTTGTGACAGAAGAGCCAATCCTTGCCTTACCAGACATCTTTAAACCATTTAAAGTTCACACGGATGCCTCAACATTGCTTTAAGTAGAGTATTGACGCAAGAGGACCATCCTACGACATATGAGAGCAGAAAGTTAAAACCCACTGAGCACATGTATTCATCTCAAGAGAATGAGTTGCCAGCCATTATGCACTGCCTCAAAACATAGAAACATTATCTGTTGGGGTCGAAGTTCTTGGTGAAAACTGATAGTTTTGCTGCCAACCATATTCTTACTCAACTTAAACTCTTTGCCAAACAAGCAAGATGGCAGGAGTTCCTTGTTGAATTTGATATGGAGATTGAGTATCGTAGTGGATGAACAAATTAGGTTGCAGATGCATTGAGTGGAAGAGTAGATTTGGCCTCATTAGCACAAATTGCCCAATAATTTGCCAGTCGAGTCTCCTCCAACATACAAGAGTGAATTATAGAGCACTTAGGCTAATACCTATTTTCCAAAAACTTAAAGCAGTTGATCGAGGAGGGTAAGACTTGCAGGTTTTAAGTTGAAGGAGATTTGATCTACACTAAGGGTCATCACCTGAATGTTCCCAAGGAAGGGAACTTGAAAAAGGTGCTCATGAAAGAATGCCATGATACATTATGGCCTGGCCATCTCAGTTTGCAGATAATGATGAGCTTACTAAAGCAAGGTTATTATTGGTCGGATATGAAGGAAGGTGTGATGAACTATGCTTGAACTTGTTTGACTTGTCATCAAGACAAGATTGAGGGGTAACAATCAACAGGGGTATGGGAGCCCCTTCCAGTGCCTTCTAGCCCATGGAAGAGTGTTTCCATGGATTTTATTAATTCCCTACCAAAAGTGTGAGAAAACTCATCTATTTTTGCTGTTGTTGATAGGTTCTCAAAATAGGCTACCTTCATTCCTACGACGAAGAGTTCTAATGCAAGGAGATAGCCCAACTTTTCTTTAAGCATGTGGTGAAGTTTTAGTGTATACCCCCAAACATTGTGAGTGACTAGGATGTTAGACTCACTAGAAAGTTTTGGATCGAGTTGTTTAACATTTTAGGGTCTGAAATCAACATGTCCTCCGGCTACTATCCTTAAAGTGATGACCAGATAGAGCGGTTCAATGAGATGCTAGAGGAGTACTTGCGGCACTTTTTTAGTGGTAATCAAAAGAATTAAGTTGACTTGTTGGATATCGCCCAGTTCTACTTCAACATTCAATGGAGCTCTTGCTCTAACAAGAGCCTTATGGAGATTATCATGGGTCAACAACCATTGTTAACCCACTTAATGGCTACACCTTACACTGGTCGATGTCCAACCGCTTATCAGTTTGCTAAAGACTAGAAGCAAAATTTTGAAGTTGTTGGAGTTTATCTTGAGAAAGCTTCCAAATGAATGAAGAAATGACCAGATAAGGAGCATCAACCCAGAGACTTCAATGTCGGAGACCAATTCCTCATCAAGCTTCTCCTATAACAGGTTAGACCATTAAGCAATAAGGACAGATGGCTCATTTAGAATTACATGGGTCCAGTTCCTATCATTGTAAAGATTGAGAAAAGAACACATAAAGTAAAGCTACCCATCGGATTGAAGGTCCATTCAATCTTCCATGTTAGTGTTTTGAAGCCTTACTTTCCAGACATGGAAGACCACTCTTGCAACACACCTAAGTGACTACATATCAAGATTAACTTCAACATGAGTCAAGCTATTAAAGATATCCTTGCATAGAGGAATGTTGAAGATCCTAACATTGGAGAAGAACACACCGAACATTTAGTGAAGTGAAAGGATTAGGGTGAAGAAGATAATAGTTGGGAAGTAGCAGAAGACCTCAAGCCAATTTCAGAGATAAAGTCTGCTGTGACTATGATGCCTTAATCAAGGTCAAGCTTAACCACATGTTGACGAGGACGTGAATTAGATTAAACTAGGGGTGTATGGGAGTGTTAGGGACCATCTTTTGTAATACTTTTGTAGCATGACTCCACCCATTTTGTACACATGATGTATAGTATAGAGGCCTCTTGATGCCACTTTCCGTGTATAGTAATTTCCTTTGTAATTTCCATTTTCAATAATTTTAGGTGTGACCTCCTCAAGAGTTTTAATGTCTCTTCCTGCCAGACCCATGAATGCATATAAAGCTTTTCATGGGGGAGTGAATACTCTTGTGGATTCAAGCTCTCACTCACCACTCAACTATGCATAATCAAGGAACTCATTGTACACTATTCTCACACATATTATATTATTGTTGATCATTAATAAACAGCTCATTTCCTTTTTAAGTGTGCTCTTGTGCCGATCTACTATACTGTTCTTCTCTTTTGTTGTGTTCACCTATACTTGCAGCTTTACCGCTAGAAAGAGGCCCTGTTGAATGAGTTTAAGCTTGCTTACTATTGCAAAAACAGGACAATAAGTGTTGTATAGTATAAAGTGTACCAGCAAGAGCCCAGGACCGTGAAACTACGCATACAGTTGCTTAAAACCTTTTTATAGTAGTTTCTGAAAATTAAATATTAATGCAAATCAACTTCCAAAATATAATCAAACTACTTTAAAACAATTCAAACACTGACATTCTTATGATAGTCAAACATAAGAAAATAAGAACATATTGGTTGTCTATATTCTACATATCCCTCTATTTAAGTTATGTGTAGAAATATACATTATGGGTAGATTAGAAAAAGTGAAAGTTAATGAGAAAGCAAAAGAGAGAACGGTTTTGTGTTTTTCTTCATCTGAAAGTATGTAACGGAATTTTCAATGCTTATGCTCGACATCAAGAGCATGAGTAAGGATGACAAACTATCCTATTACTTGGAGGGATTGAAGCAATATGCTAGGAATAAGTTGCATAAGCAACAGTGGCAAACTTGGCTAAAGCATAAGCAACAACAGAATGTTTGATAGACTACACCCATGATACAGAGGGAAAAGTGTGTCATCAGGACACGATGGTGTAAGATAACAAGCCGAGCAAACCCAAGAGTGGAGGAGCCCCAAGTTCAAGCAGTAGCAGTGTTAGTAGAGGCCAAAAGAAGTATTATGGTTCCTACTAGTCTGGGAAGAGTAGAGCATTGAGTAATAGTAGGAAGCTTACCTTTTCTTGATTTTTGTGCAATGGATCGCATAAGATATTAGAGTGTCCTCACAAAGCAACACTCAATGCCATGGAAAAGAAAGCTAAAAGTGTTTGTCAGAATAAAGGGTCCAAAAGGGGATTGTGAAGAGCAGTCCAGGATGGGAGCCTTACACATGTTATCAACAATTGGGAAGGCTTCAGTAGTGCATAACAAAGATAAGATTGATAATGACTTAATGTATGTCCAGTTGCACATTAACGACAAGAGTGCTAATGCAATGATAAACTCCGGAGCCACACAAAACTTTATTTATGTGCCCGGAGCCAAGAGATTGGGGCTAGTGTTGACTGATGATACTAGCCAAATTAAAGTGGTGAGCTCTAAGACATGTCCTATCAAAGGAGTTGCTAGAGGTATTAAGGTGAAGGTAGGAGATTGAAGTGGAAGCATCAACTTCACAGTTGTTCCCTTAGATATTTTTAGAATAGTCATGGGGATTGACTTTCTAAAGAATGCTAAAGTTGCTTCTATGCCAGCAGCTAATTGCTTGTTATTCATGGGTAATAAGCCATGTTGTGTACTCGTACAGAGGCAAAAGGCGAACACTGGAAGTAACAAATGGGAAAAATATCGGGGCAATGATCTTATCAACGCTCCAACTTGAGTGAGGGCTATAGCATCAGGAGCCTACATTCCTTGCTGTCTTAACAAAGAAAAAGGATGGAAGGAATGATCAGATCCTAGGTGTTATTCATAATGTCCTGAGGGAGTTTAGTGATGTTATGCCCAACAAACTTTCTAAGGAGTTGCCACTAAGAAGGCTTGTGGATCATGAGATTAAGTTGGTCCTAAGAGCCAAGCCACCTGCTAGAACTCCATATTGAATGTCCCTAACACCCCCTAGAGCTTGCTAAGTTGAGAAAAAAAGATAGATGGGCTGTTAGGGATGGGTTTCATTAGGCCCTTAATAGCACCATAAGGGACTTCTATCCTATTTCAAAAGAAGCACAATAGCAGTTTAAGACTATGCATTGATTATTAGGCTTTCAACAAGATGGTAGTGAAGAACCATTATCCAATCCGTCTCATTGTTTACTTATTTGATCAACTGAGTAAGGCTAAATACTTCACTGAATTGAACCTTCGATTAGGATGTCACTAGGTCTGTATTGCTGAAGGGGATGAGCCTAGACGAAACATGTTACTCGCTATGGTATCTATGAGTTTCTCAAATCTCTTGAAGAACGATAGAAGGTGGTCTTGGAGTGAGGGGGATCAGGTAGCATTTGAGAAGTTGAAGTAAGTTGTGACAGAGGAGCCAATCCTTGCCTTATCAGACATCTTCAAACCATTTAAAGTTTACACGGATGCCTCAACATTGCTTTAAGTGGAGTATTGATACAAGAGGACCATCCTACGGCATATGAGAGCAAAAAGTTAAAACCCACTAAGCATAGGTATTCTTCTCAAGAGAAAGAGTTGCCAGCCATTGTGCACTGCCTCAGAACATAGAAACATTATCTGTTGGGGTCGAAGTTCTTGGTGAAAATTGATAGTTTTGCCGCCAACCATATTCTTACTTAACTTAAACTCTCTGCCAAACAAGCAAGATGGTAGGAGTTCCTTGTTGAGTTTGATATGGAGATTGAGTTTTAATGGATGAACAATTAAGTTGCAGATGCATTGAGTGGAAGAGTAGATTTGGCCTCATTAGCACAAATTGCCCAATAATTTGCCAATCGAGTCTCCTTCAACATACAAGAGTGAATTAGAGAGCACTTAGGCTAATACCTATTCGCCAAAAACTTTAAGCAGTTGATCGAGGAGGGTAAGACTTGCAGGTTCTAAGTTAAAGGAGATATGATCTACACAAAGGGTCATCATCTGAATGTTCCCAAGGCAGGGAACTTGAGAAGGGCGCATCAAAGAATGCCATGATACATTATGGGTTGGCTATCTCAGTTGGCACATAATGATGAGCTTACTAGAGCAAGGCTATTATTGGTTGGATATAAAGGAGGATGTGATGAACTATACGTGAACTTGTTTGACTTGTCAGCAAAACAAAATTGAGAGGCAGCAATCAACAGGGGTATTGGAGCCTTTCTAGTGTCTTCTTGCCCATGGAAGAGTTTTTCCATGGATTTTATCACTTCCTTACCAAAAGTGGGAGAACACTCATCTATCTTTGTTGTTGTTGATAGGTTCTCAAAATAGGCTACCTCATTCCTACGATGAAGTTATAATGCAAGGAGATAGGCTAACTTTTCTTTAAGCATGTGGTAAAGTTTTGAGGTGTGCACCCAAACATTGTGAGTGGCTAGGATGTTAGACTCACTGGAAAGTTTTGGATCGAGTTATTTAACATTTTATGATCTGAACTCAACATGTCCTCCGGCTATCATCCTGAAAGTGATGGCCAGATAGAGAGGTTCAATGGGATGCTAGAGGAGTACTTGCAGCAATTTTTTAGTGGTAATCAAAAGAATTAGGTTGACTTGTTGGATATCGCCTAGTTCTGCTTCAACATCCAATGGAGCTCTTCCTCCAACAAGAGCCTTATGGAGATTATCATGGGTCAACAACCATTGTTAACCCACTTAGTGGCTACACTTTACACTGGTCGATGTCCAAGCGCTTATCAGTTTGCTAAAGACTAGAAGCAAAATTTTGAAGTTGCTAAAGTTTATCTTGAGAAATCTTCCAAATGAATGAAGAAATGAGTAGATAAGAAGCGTCAACCCAGAGAATTCAATGTCGGAGACCAATTCCTCATCAAGCTTCTCCTAGAACAAGTTAGACCATTGAGGAATAAGGACAGATGGCTCATTCAGAATTACATGGGTCTAGTTCCTATCATTGCAAAGATTAAGAAAAGAACACATAAAGTAAAGCTACCCATCGGATTGAAGGTCCATTCAATCTTCCATGTTAGCGTTTTGAAGCCTTACTTTCTAGACATGGAAGAGCACTCTTGCAACACACCTAAGTGACTACATATCACGATTAACTTCAACATGAGTCAACCTGTTGAAGATATCCTTACACAGAGGAATGTTGAAGATCCTAACATTAGAGAAGAACACACCGAACACTTAGTGAAGTGAAAGGATTGGGGTGAAGAAGAAAATAATTAGGAAGTAGTAGAAGACTCAAGCCAATTTCAAAGCTAAAGTCTGCTCTAACTATGATGCCTCAATCAAGGTCAAGCTCAACCACATGTTGACGAAGATGTCAAATAGATTAAGCTAGGGGTGTATGGGAGTGTTAGGACCATCTTTTGTAATACTTTTATAGCATGACTCCACCCTTTTTGTACACATGATGTATAGTATAGAGGCCTCTTGATGCCACTTTCCATGTATAGTAATTTCCTTTGTAATTTCCATTTTTAATAATTTTAGGCGTGACCTCCTCAAGAGTTTTAATATCTCCTCCTGCTAGACCCATGAATGCATATAAAGCTCTTTATGAGGGTGTGAATACTCTTGTGGATTCAAGCTCTTACTCACCACTTAACTATACGTAATCAGGGAACTCATTGTACACTATTCTCACACACATTGTATTATCGTTGATCATTAATAAACAACTCATTTCCTTTTCAAGCGTGCTATTGCGCTAATCTACTATATTGTTCTTCTCTTTTGTTGTGTTCACCTATACTTGCAGCTTTAAAGCCAGGCAGAGGCCCTGTTGAATGAGTTTAGGCTTGCTTACTATTACAAAAGCAGGATAATAAGTGTTGTACGATCTAAAGTGTGCTGGCAAGAGATCAGGACCGTGACACTACGCATACAGTTGCCTAAAAACTTTTTATAGTAGTGTATGAAAAATAAATATTAAAGCAAATCAACTTCCAAAATATATTTAAACTACTTTAAAACAATTCAAACACAAGTATTTTGACTAAATCATAAGATATTTGACATTCCTATGATAGTCAAACGTAAGAAAATAAGAACATATTGGTTGTCAATATTCTACACCTCCCTCCATTTAAGTTATGTGTAGAAATATACATTATTGGTAGATTAAAAAAAATACAAATGGGAAGTTAATGAGAAAGCAAAAGAGAGAACAGTTTTGTGTTTTTCTTCATACCTTTTAAGGCATTTAAAGGGAAAGGGATAATAGATTGTTCAATCCCAGAGGAAATGGCCCCAACTAGCAAGAACTCTTCCTATTTAGGGTTAAGAAATTATTATGTGTATATATCACTTTTGGTAGCTGAACTTTTTAAATTATGTAATTAATATCCTAAAATTTAAAATGTTAATTTTTTTACAATAAACTTTTCGAGTTTATTTATGGCACTATATAAGATAGTTAATTGTAAAAATAGGAAAGTTTAAGTAATTGGTTGCAAAACTTTGCAAAATTTAGGTAGTTAATTGAGATTAGTAAACTTCAAATAATTAAAAGTACAAATTAGTAAGATTTAGTACCAAATATGACATTTACCCAATTAACATTGAATTTTTCTTACGTTATAGTCCATGAAGCTAAAAAATCATGTTTTTTCTTATATTTTTTAATTATGCATAACCAACACTTAAAAACGTAATTTTTTTTTTCTTTCTTTTACTACATCTAAAAAGAGTAAAAGGAAAAACAAATCAAATGTAAAATGACATAAAAATCAGTTCCATGAAATCTTAAGAATACGCCAATTGCCAAACATGTTATTAATGGTTGAGCATCATATTAAAATGTTGCAACTGATCTTACGACAGCATTAATAAATGCTGAACTTAAATTTTCATGTCTCCTGCCTCCTCTCCATCCGTGATGCACGCCGCGGACTATGCTTCAAAGCCCATGTCTTCATTAATCTCCATTGTCCTTTCTTTCCTAGTCTTTACTTGCGTAAGTTTCCATCCATGAAATTTAAGTTCACATATGACATTACCGTGGAGTGTCCTTCCGGAATTAAGGAAAATATTCGTGGTTAATGAATGTTCTGTTAGGTCATCTTCCATAGTGGTGCAGAGGGACGGTTTGGTCGGAAGTAATAAATCAGCTGTCGATTTTTTTTCAGATGAATTTGACGTGTTACTAAAAGCATATGTCGTACGTGAAGCCAAAATGTAAACTCAGTGGGGCTACTTAGGAAAAATCCTTATTAAATACTTAATTGAGTATTTTATCAAAATTTAAATATCATTTTGATATTTAATCTATATATAAATTTTATGAGATGAACAATGCTTAATATGTTTCATCTAAACAATTTGATGGAACCTTTATATATATATATATATATATATTATAGTTAGGCTAAATGTCAAACTTGATACATAAACTTTATGTAAAAATTTAATTTGATATATACAATTTGAAGTAGTTAATTTAATATTTAATCGATCTTTTGTGACTAACTACTCTTTAATGCCATTTGCTTTGTTTGTTGGTGTGAAAGGAATAACTTATCATTGAGTTTTTATTACTTTTCATTATTCCATTTGGCATTGATAGACTAATTATTTCACATTAGAAAACAAGAAAAAAGTGAAACAATAAAAATAGCCACGAAAAGACTTATTAGGTATTAAATTAAAACACTTTAAAGTTTATATATCAAAATAAAATTTTATGCAAAATTCATGTACTAGATATGACAATATCTTTAAATATTATAATAATCCCAAACAATTGTAGATATTAGTGGTTTATCATAATAGGAGGTGATAGTAGCGGTTAACCATTGATGGTTAATAGTTACGAAAAATACTAAGGATAAATGGAAAAAAATGATTTTTTTTTTCTTTTGAAAGAAGAAAATTGTTTAATCTATTTTCATGAATATTTTCCAAGATAATTATGACCTGTTGACATTATTGTAATTATATTTAAGAGTTCATGGCTTTGATTATAACAAATATTATATTCCAACGTGATGCAACTGTAGAAGTCTGTTGCGTATAACTTATTTTAGGGCCCTGATGCATGAATGTTGAATAATGTAATACCTACAAGATAATTCCACGTGTATTCCATTAATCTAATCGTCAAAGCGTGTATGCTCTCCTTTTCCTATGACAATCAAAAGTGTCATGAATTTTGACTTACTTTAGTATCCATAATCCATGTCGATGACGCATAAAAATATGTATAAATTAAAATCCCCGACTAATCTTACTCATTTTTTAAATAAATTTAATAAAGGAAAGGGATTCATACCCAAATACCAATGAAAAAAGTTGGGCTCATTGGCTTTTATACTTGTCCCCACATGCACAAGTTACGTGTATAGGTAGATATCCCTATGGGTTGGCTGGCTCAAGATTCGATTCGAATCGAATCTATGGGCTTCGGATCAAAATTTTTGGAACCGTCCCTTGCTAGACGGGATGGGCTTCGAACCATGGACATGGTGGGTTCTGACTATAAGCCTATTTGAATTGAAATTATTGCAACGTGGGACTGCAGTGATATGTTAAAAGAGACTATAAAAGAAAAAAAAAAAAAAGACTCAAATGGGATTGTTTTCTTAGCGGAATTATCTATAAAAATAATCATATATGTTTTTCAATTATATTTATTTTATATATTATTATTAACAATACATTAACTATCTATTCACTTTATTATAATTGCAATTCTATTACAATCTTACTCTTTATAAATAGCTATCTAGACGTTTAGTTGACCGTAATAACGATTCCATGAGAAATTCTTATTGCATAAAATAATGAATAGTCATTTTTTACTCAACTCTACAAATGATTTTTCAATATCGAAATTGTTTTTTTTTAAGTATTTCTATTTAAATAAAAAAAATTAACAAAGAAAGATCCTTTACAGATTATAAGTAATTTCTATTTATTTTTCTTATTTTTATAATCAATAATTTATGTATTATTTTACATTTCTTTTTTTTTCAGGGAACTTGTGTGGATCTGCACAGATCTGAACGGTTAAACCAACCAAAACCTTTACACCTATGTGAATCCATCCATGGGCGGAATCCACCGAATCCATATCGGCGACCTGACGAGTCGGTGCTTTGGGACATGGGTTAAACCCCCACCCATGGGAATGTATCCATTTAGTAGGTGTAATAATTTCCAGCAAAAAAAATAAATAAATAAAATAAAAAATCTATAACATTGGGCAACCTATAAACATTTTTCATCAAATGAAAACATTTAAACCAGACATCTAACAACGACATAAAGTTGGTAAAAATCTTCCAATCATTAAATCCTTCAACATACCAAAAATCTGATGTCATTTTCCTAAATCCAAGCACCTTGCTTCCAGACTTGTCATCACCAGTAGCCTTGTGTTCTTTTCCAAATCCACCTTGAACAAAGCCCGATCCATGAGTTCTATTTTGGGCTGTGTGTGTTCTTGTGGCCCAAACTCTTAATTTATGCAATTATCTATGGTCTAAATTATCTATGTCACTCGAAATCTTGAAAAGTGCACCATTCAAGTTTCCTCTATTAAAGAAAGTTGGATCGACACGAAAAGTTTAATAGAGCAAACTCTAATAGCCCGTTACTATTCTTGCGGTTATCCGATAAGGAGAATAATAGTTTATAATAAATAATTATTACGTAAAATGATGAATCTAATCCATATCTTTTTAACTTCGAATTATAGTTTATTTTTTAATTTTATCATAAATATCTTTATTTTAAAAATATCATTTATATAATTATTTTTTCCTTATAATAAAGAGAAAAGGATATTATAGATATTTTATCTTTTACTCTAATGATTATTAGTTTTATTTTTGGCATCAAGTAAATATCATAATAGCTATTACAATCTTATTACATTCTTGTTATATTAAAATTCAATTCTCCTATGATTCATTACGTCTTGTTCTATCACAGTCGCCGCAAAGGTAGCATATCATTGAATTTTATTAATACTCTATACACTGTTTAGGACTATTAGATTGTTTCTTCCATGTTAAAACTTAGAGCAAACAGTATTAATAAAGTAATAAAAATAGTTATGCAAATTTTGATTAGGTATTAAATTAACCATTTTAAAGTACAAGTATCAAATTAAATTTTTGTTTCCCTTTATTTATTTACATTGCTTGCTTATTTCTTTTATTTTTCTTACCTATCCAAAAAAATCCCTTAAATGATAAGCCATCCACATTTAAATCTCGACACTACTTTAATATAACTAAATCATCCGCCACTATATCGGAGCAACTTCAATCATAAATTAATTCTAGCAACTACAAATAATCTGGAATAACAACCACCCAATAGTCAAAACTTTTTTTATTTATTCTTAATATATTCAATCCTATTTCTAAATCTTCAATATAAAAAAACCGCAACACAGTTACCATAGATTTTGCACTGATCTATATTGAATATCTACGATATGACAGCAAGTAAGATCTAGCTTGCTATAGTGTTGGATTGATACCGAATTTGGAAATAAGGTTTTTGATATTGAAAAATGATGAGATTAATTTTGTTATTTTTAATCGGTTAATGATGAAAATAATACATGAATTTTCACAAAAAGAATAATTAGGTATCTAAAGTTTAGTTTTGAATAATTTGATACTTAAAAAAGGTTTTTATTTATTTTTTTCATACTTGAAGTCTGGTTTTAACAATTTTAGTAGCTAAATAAAATTTTCGTCGATTTTTTTCATATCTGAAACAAGTGAAATGAGATATAAAAAAGTTTATGAAAAATTTGTTCAGATACTAAATTATTTTTTTTACGAAAGTTTGGATACTAATTTGTCATTATCTCTTTTTTAATGTGTTAGATGGATGGATTTCTCCTAATTCAATCTAGCTTTTATGCAGCAAACTACTTATTTAGATCTCGTATCTATTTAACACCATAAGCTATTTTGTTAATTGTGTATCATTGATTCAAATTAAAATCCAGTTCATCTTTATTGTTGATGCATCAAATCCATTATTAATTCTATCCATATTCAATTTATATTTAGTTTCATGAAAACTTGAAAAAATGCATAAAATACCTTATTATTTATTAAATATTGAATCCCTTTAACTAAAATCCATAATAATTCAAAATACATAGTAAACCAAGTTCCTGTCACTAGCTATACCGAATCTCACAACGAGGGAAATGGATTGAGATGCCCCACCTATTTTGTTACATGTCCAATTTTAGTTATGCCTTGAGGTCTAATGTCCTTGCTATCACGGTCTTAAGCTTTTCGCTAGCACAATGAAACCGTGAGATACTTACTGTCTTACCTTAGTAGTAGTAAGCAAGCCTAACGTAGCAATATTTGGTTAACGATCGATCTTAATAGTTGTAAGCAACACACGCAGGCAACAGTAAATAACCAACAATAAGTAAAAAGGGACGTGGACAAGAATCAATCTGAAAAGTATCACATTTTTTTAATATCTCATGTACAGGCAACAGTAAAATGAGTGTGGGAGTTTGCGTAAAATGGGATATCATTGACTGTAGGCAGTCAATCATTGAGAAAGAGCTTCTATCCAGAAGAGTACTCACACCCCCACAAATAGCTTTATTAGCTTTTGTGGTTCCGGCAAAAGGAGACATTAAAATTGGTGAGGAGGCAACACCAAAATTAAAAATAAATAAAAATATTTATAATAATCCTCCTATATACTCCTAATATACAAGAGATTGTCACACCCTCCCCACTTAATCTATTGACATCCTTTGCAAGGTGTGCCAGAGCTTAACCTTGATTCTTGAATCTTCCTTGCTTTAACTACTCTCCTCTCAACTTGAGACATAAGATCTTCTTCTATCTCTCAGTTGTTATCTTCTTCTCCACGATCTTTCCACTTCACTAAGTATTCAGTATGTACTGCTCCAGTGGTTGGATCTTTGACACTTCGTTTAGCAAGGATATCTTTAACGGTTTCTCTGACATTGAAGTTGAACTTGATATTCGGCCGCTTTGACTCATTGTGCTTTGGGTCTTCTATGTCAGGGTAGTATGGCTTCAAAACACTTACATGAAAGACATGATGGAATTTCAACCATTTAGGTGGCTCTACTTTGTAGGCGACTTTTCCAATCTTGGCAATGATGGGAACTGGACCAACATACTTCTGCATAAGTCTTTTGTCTTTATGCTTTAACGGTCTCATCTGGTCTGGAAAAAGCCTGATGAGGAGTTGATCTCCAACACTGAATTCTCTGGGTCTATGCTTCTCATCTGCCCATTTCTTGATGCATTTGGAAGCCATTTGAAGATAGGCGTTAGCAATTTCAGATTTCTGCTTCCATCCTTTGCAAACATATAAGCCTTTGGACATTTCCCAATATATGGCACTGCCACTGTGTGGGGCAACAGTGGTTACTGACCCATAACAATTTCCATAGGGCTCTTGTTGGAGGAAGAGCTTCACTGGATGTTGAAACAAAATTAGGCAATATCAAGCAAATCCACCTAATTCGTCCGGTTGGCACCAACAAAGTGCCGTAAATACTCCTCTAGCATCCCATTAAACCGCTCTGTCTGTCAGTCACTTTGAGGATGGTGGTTGGAGGACATACTGAGTTTGAACCCTAAAATGCTGAATAATTCGGTCCAGAACTTCCTTGTGAATCTAGCATCCCGATCACTCACAATGTTTTGAGGCATACCCCAATACTTCACAACATGCTTGAAGAAAAGCTGGGTAGTCTCTATAGCATTCAAACTTTTCATGATTGGAATGAAGCTGGCATACTTTGAAAATCTGTCTACCACAATCAAGATGAATGAGAGTTCACCCACTTTAGGTAGACAAGTGATGAAATCCATGGAGACACTCTCCAATGGGCGAGAAGGCACTAGAAAGGGCTCCAACAGCCCTATAGGTTTCTGCCTTTTGATCTTGTCCTACTGACAAGTTAAGCACATTCTGGTGTAGTTTATCACATCTTCCTTCATATCCAGCCAATAATAACCCTGCTTCAACAAGCTCATCATCCTCTACCAACCAGGATGACTAGCCTACAATGTATCATGGCACTCCCTCATGAGCGCCTTCCTCAACTTTCCTCCCTTGGGAATATATAGGCGTCGACCTTTGGTGTAGATTAAATCACCTTCAATCCAAAATCTACGAGTCTTACCCTCATCAATCAACTGTTTCAAGTTCTTGGCCAACAGGTCTTGGCCTAAGTGTTCTTTGATCTGTTCTCGAATAGTACTGACAACTTGACTGGCAGACTGTTAGGCTATCTCTGCCAAATAAGCCAAATATGCTTTTCTACTCAAAGCATCTGCCACCTGATTGTATGCCCACTGCAATACACAATCTCCATATCAAACTCTATAAGGAATTCCTGCCACCTCTCCTACTTAGCTGACAGTTTCGGTTGAGTAAGAATATGGTTGGCAGCAGAATTATCGGTTCTCACAAGGAACTTCGACCCTAATAAGTAATGCTTCCACGTTTTGAGGCAGTGCACAATAGCTAGCAGGCACTCTTCAACCTGATGCATCAATCTCCATGGCTCCCTTTATCATACATGTTTATTGTCATTCTCGACCTCTTGCACATCCAGGGCCAAATGTATATTCCCCCATATCCCTGCTAACTTACCACTCTTACTCTCTCCTACTTAACCCTCTTTTGTAGTACCTACCCATCACATGCGTAGCTGCTCCAAGTCTAGAATCTCTAAACGCTACGCTATCCTTAATCTTCATAGAAATTCCTCAATCACAGAATCCTGTCACTGTACTTCTGCTTTTCGTGGCCCTATATGGGCAGTCCAATGAGAGCATAATGCGACTCCCTCCTCAAAAATAAAACTTAGACTCTTGTTCCTCCACAACCTTACCAAAATGTTATGGGAAGCACTTGGAAATTTCACCTCAAATACAATGCTAAAGGACAGGTCAAGCTCCATGAAGCACGTCTTGTCACCCAAGGATTTACTCAACATGAGAACATTGACTACTTTGAGAGCTTTAGTCCTAGTATTAAACCTACCACCATTCGCTTCATCTTATCCCAAGCTATCTCCTCTCATTGTGATATTCATCAATTAGATGTTACGAATGCCTTCCTTCACGGTTATCTCACTAAAACAATATTTATGAAACAACCTCTTGGTTTTATTCATCATCGCAACCCTCATTATGTGTATTAACTGAATAAGTCATCCTATGGCCTAAAGCAAGCTCCTTGAGCATGGCTCCATTGCTTTAGCAGTTTCTTGCTACACTTAAGGTTTCAATAGAGTAAGGTTGACATGTCAATGTTTATTTTCACTAAGGGTCTTCACACACTAGTCCTTCTTCTTTATGTGGATAACATTATCTTCACCGGTAGCATCACATAACTCCTTAACCACTATATTTTTGTCCTCTCACACCAATTTACCATGAAAGGCTTTGGTCTCATGCACTTCGTCCTTGGTATTCGAGTCACTCATACAACTAAAGGTATACACTTGTGTTAATCTCAGCTTATCTCTAACCTTCTCAAGCATGATAACATGCATCTATCTAAACCAATTAAAACCCCTTTGTCCCCTAGGACACATCTAAGTGCCTTTGGTTCTCCATCTTTGCCACACCCTAGTGCTTACTGTTAGATCATGGGTACACTACAGTACCTCACAATTACCCGCCTAGAAATCAACTTTGTGATCAATCAGTTAAGTCAATACATGAATCTTACGATTAATCACATGTAGGCAAAAAAACGTATACTTCGCTATCTTCAAGGCATATTTACATTGGGACTTCCAATCAACCACATATCCTGCACTACTCTGACTACCTTGGCTGATGCTGATTGGGTTGGATGCCCGGATACTCGTTGATCGACCATAGGTTTTGCCATCTATCTGGGTCGTGACCTCATTTCTTGGCGATTTAAGAAGCAGTCAACAGTCTCATGTAGCTCTACTGAGGTAGAATATGGTGCTCTTACCTTTGCAGTCATTGAATCTACTTAGATCTACCACCTTGCTTGAGAAGTTATAGTCCCCATCCAATGTCCCACTGTAATTTGTTGTGAAAATCTTGGTGCAATTTATTTATTAGCTAATATAATTCATCATTATCGAACCAAGCATGTTGATATTGATTACCACTTTGTTCAAGAAATGGTTGCCATTGGTCAGATTCATTTCTATTACGTACTTACATGTTTCCAGTATGCTAACATCCTTACTAATAACCTCTCCACATATGCTTTTCTTGATCATTGTTCCAATCTCACGCTGACTCATGCATCATGAGATTGAGGAGATGTATTATTGTACATATCTTATATTTCTATAATACGAGTAATGTAAAATATATATTATATAGCTATCTCATGTATATGTATTATCCCTACACTATATAATGATAATGTAAAAATATACATTATCAATAAAATCACTATTTACTAAAATTGTTCCAAAATGAAGTTTCAATAAATAATGCTTTATTCATCTCTAATACATAAACCAAAAACTGGAAAAAAAAAAAAAACTTTAGATTGCTACATAGAAAATATAAATTGCTTTAAAGAGAAAAAAAAATAATGTTTAGAAATTTTTTCCTTTAATCAAATCGATATCTTTAACTGATTACACTTTTCTTCTCCCTCTTCATTTGTTTTTAGAGCACTTGCTAGGGATAGAAAGAGCTTTCAATGAGGAGAACTTATACAAATGAAGTTCGTGAATGGACGTACTAATGGTTTGATACCATATATAACAAAAAAAAACTATCATCGTTTGGTACGCTGGAATGATTTGGAATTGAATGGTTTGGATGGAATTAAATGGGTTGGATTGGAATAGAATGGGTTCCATAATGATAAATCGATTCCTATGTTTGGAAGTATACATGGAATAGAATGTCTATATGATATATTTGTAAGAAATGTCCCTAGTAATAAATGCATGTTATGGATATGCAATAGGATAAAAAGTAATTATATTGCATTAATTAATAAAGTTGGAATTGAATCGCGATTCCACCTTTGAATCGAATTCCCTTTCAAAGCTGGAATCGTTGATTCCAAGAATGATTCTAGCTTCTAAAGTTGCATCCAAATATGAGAAATGGAATGGAATCCAGAATCGCAGATTCCATTCTGGGTCCATTTCTGCATACCAAACATGATATATGATATTAAGTTACTAAATTTTCTCTCTTATAAATCCTTCACATAATCTATATATTTCTTATGCAAAACTTTTGTATCTTTACATTTGTATCCTAATAATTTCTTATTGGAATGTGAGTCTCTATGATGGGTTCAGGTCTTACTCCCCTCAATTATAATTCTTGTGATCTTATTAAGAGCTTGTCGAATTGATTTTATTAAATCTACTTTATGAGTGACTTGCTGCCTACTTGTTCACCTTATACCATGGAGGTTTCACAAACCTCCACACAGTCACTACTATAAAAGCTCTTCTTTCCACATGAAGGGGCTAACCATAAGAGTACTCACAAATTCAACAACAATTTTATCTTTCGATATATGTTCTCTATCTAGCCATAGTCTATCGAGCCTCATATCTGTTTAATGGGCTAGTTGGCCCCTGAGAAACCTCTTCAAACACTTCGACCCAAGAACTCCATAAGCCCAGGAGGGCCTTAGTCTCCATGAGGACCGAAGTCCCATACGACCTTAGTTGCGACTCTACATATGGAGGTTCGGACAACTTACTCCATGTTCTTACCTCCTTGGGAAAGTAAACACCAATCTGGCGACCCTCCATGAATAATCATATCAACCACCTTGAGTCTAGGCCTTCTATTAGATTTAGGGATATACCACGTGGCCATCAAATATTCTATAGACCCTTATTCTGGTATGGCCATCCCTTACAAATAAACTCACGCACCACATGCATGATCATTTTGATAGAATCCAATTCTATATCTTTTTAGCTTACTTATTTCTCTCAACCCCACCACCAACTTAAGTTGCGGAGTGGTTGTGCCAGACAACCCTTAAGCATACCACTAACCTATTTTGTGTATGCGGTCCATAATGTTCTTGCATTCCACTTTACTAGCGATTTAACACTTGCAACATATGCTATATATTTCACATATGATTTTATGAAAAAATGAAATTCTTAAGTTGCATATAATACATTAGATTTCCTTCATTTTAAGTGAACTGTATTTCTTAGATACGATTTTTGTATGACTTTTAGCGGTGTAATTTTATTTTATAAAGTTGGTTGATGTTTTACGTTTTGACAAGCGTCGTGAATCTAGTTCCTCTGTATGTGAAAATTCTCTGTCTACGCGAGAGATGCACACACACATTCGTCACCCTTTTGTTCTCACACGTCTATACATTTCACATTTAGTCATCACCACGCGTCAATTCATATTCGATATCTTCAATCGTCATTTGCCGCTACCGTCACTTATAAATCCACAATTACAAACCGACACCCAAGTAAAGCAACAAACCTTATAAAAACAGTTAAAATCTGTAACCCCTCAGCATAGATATAAAGTGCAAAGATGGAAAATAAGGAAGAAAAAGTCTCAAGCAATGGAGGAGAGCAGAAACAAGAAGTGCCATTAATGGCACTAAATCATGTTTCAAGATTGTGTAGGTCTGTGAAGGATTCTATTGAATTTTACACGAAAGTACTTGGGTTTGTATTGATAGAGAGACCACAAGCTTTTGATTTTGATGGTGCTTGGCTGTTTAATTATGGGGTAGGGATTCACTTGGTCCAATCCAAGGAAGAGGATAGGTTGCCTGATAAGACGGAAAGTTTGGATCCTATGGATAATCACATCTCCTTTCAGGTACACGTAATACATTATTTCGTTTATTCTTACTATAGGAATATGCATTGCTATAGGCATAATTCAGTATAAATTGGAGATATTTTATTTGATTAACTTTAGGAAATGTTGAAAGCTAATACGAAATCATCCCAAAATATGTTAAGACTTTTTATTTTTATATTAGATAGAAATTATATATATATATTTTTTACTCGTTTAATCTTTATTTTTATATTAAATAAAAATTACATTTTTACATTATATATTTATACGTGACATATTATGACATAAGACTTACCTCTTAAGCTTCTAAAGAAATTCAAGTTCTACCCGTTTAAATAAATAAAACATAATATTATCCACAATCATCCCTAATTGTCTTTTGTTTCTCTTGACGTTACTTCTTTTGAATCTAAATGTTCTAAAATTTTAACTCATTCAAGGAATATCCTTCATGGGTAATCCTCAATATAATGCTTAACCACGAGACATCACCTTTTATTTTTCGCAATTTCCTACTACATGATTCTCTCTATTTAGGCCAATGCATCATCTTCCGACATTTTAAGAAATTGTATATGTTGACTATGAATAAAAAAACAACATGCAGTGTGGAGACATGGAAGCTCTGGTTCAGAAACTAGAGGACCACGGTATAAAGTATTTAAAGAGGACAGTCGAAGACGATGAAAACAGGACCAAGATCGATCAACTGTTTTTCAAAGACCCAGATGGTTTCATGATTGAAATCTGTAACTGTGAGAATCTGAAACTTGTACCTCGAGGCTCCTTGGGCAAAATTAAGCTTCCTTCTGATCGACACAACCCACCCATTGAACTCAACAAAAAAGTGGAAAATGATGATAATGAGGCTGGCAATGATTCATCGGCTCATTAGGGTTCAAGTTTTATTTTGTTGATTTTACTTGTGACTTTCAATAGGAGAGAATTCAGCTTAGCTTCGTTTGGCTCGTATCGATGGATATCGAATTAAATACTTATTAGTTTCGTAATAGCCCAAATTGTACTAATTTTTCATTGTAATTTGTAGGAGACTCTTTTATTAGATAGGTAAGAGTTACTCTTGCGTTATTATACCACTACAGAATTGCTCGGATCGTGTAGTTCGGCTAAACACGAATCTAGATATATCATTCCGGCCAAGGGTGAGCTAAGGTTCTCTAAACTTGTATAAAATATACAACTAACTACTTGGAGTTGTGAAATTGATCAATTTAATAGTTTAATTTTGAAGTTTGAGATTAATCAATTTAGTACCTAAATTTTGAACTTGACAAATTTAATACCTAAAAGAATTTTTCATGTACACTAATAGTATCTTCATCAAGTTTTTTCATATATTAAATTTGTTAATTTCAAAATTTTTTAGGTGCTAAATTGATCATTTTTAAAGTTTAGAACATAATTGCATATTTTACCAAAATTGAAAAATTATTCACATAGAAAAATTTTAGCTCTTATTATAGATTGTTCCACATTAATATCGCATATTATGCTATCAGATAAGAAATAAAAATGGTAAGAAATAAAAATGGTATATTATTCTGGCCTTCTTTTAAAACTTTTAGTATTAGAGTGATACTCCTTAATTTTTTGACAACTACATCAAACATTGGACTTCTAATAAGTTGTATTAATACACAACGACTTGTGGGCAAATTTTTTAAATTGTATAGAAACTTCTAAGACTTTTTATGTAAGAGAGAGCATATACTGTGTATGAGTGCTTTAAAAAGCATGGTTTAACGATGTAGTTGTAACGTCTTGGAATTCTGCTAATTAAAATATTATTTGTTTTAGTCACACGTCACACGATTTTATCCTATTAGTACTAGCTCTTCTCAGAGGGTCATCCATCTTGGGATTATTCTGCCCAAAATATACTTAACTTTGGAGTTTCAATGAACTCTAAGCCGTTACACTAAAATGACACCTCTGTAATTGGAGTTCAACCATCTATATTTGAGAGGTATTACATACTCTTCCACTGATAAAACTGACATCCTCATCAATTTCATTATATAGGTCCAAAACTATACTAGGCAGGGAGAACACTCCTTCACTTCCAACCGGTGAACTGCTCTGATACCACTTGTAACGCTTTGGAACTCTACCCATTGAGGTATCATTCGCTTTAGCTAAATACGGCATGATTTTGTCCTTTGGTACTTATACTTCCCAAGAGGTCACTCATCTTGGGATTGCTCTACTCAGAGTACACTTAATTTTAAAGTTCTGACGAACTCCAAGCCATTATACTATCTCTGTGATTAGAGTTCTTCTATCTATATTGGAGAGATATTATAATAATTACGAGAGTTCATGTAAATTATCAATAAACAATTTTAATGAACAATTAAACATCCATTTCCATCTTCTTATGCATAACCACAATCATTATACATCTACATGCAATCTCGACTGAAAAGAAAAGAGAGGGAAAAAAGAAAAATACATACCAAAAGTAGATGGACATATTCTCATTAGACGTGGGGAAATCCTTTCTTTCTTTCATGACAAAGGAAATCAAAAGTTGAAGTAATCTCTTTTAGAGTAAAGGAAGAACAAACCTTCTTTCTCCTTATATGTTATGATAATGCACTATTTATTTATTTATTTGCAGACGTGTATTTGTTTGTTTTGTATTTTATATACATAAGTTAAATACATGGAGAATTATACACCTATGGATTGAATAAAATCAAAGTTAGACGAAATAAATGAGCTTTTAAATAATTTCGATTATGCTAAATACTATATTATATGCAGTATGGATAATTAAGTTACTCAAAAATAAAATTATTAATGATTTACAAAATAATTAACATACATATGGCATGATTGGAATAATAAGGAGGAGAAGATAATGTAATGGTGATCTTTATAAAAAATTACTATATTGTAGCAACAGTCACTATCTTATTTGATTGGATTTAAAATTACAAAAGTAAGAAACATATGGATAGTAATATTAGAATCTTCGTGTCCTTTTGAAACCTTAGCCAACAAACCATAACAAAGCTCAGCCCCTAACTATTACTTAAGATGAATTACACATCAATCACAGTTCATTGTACATAACTAAACCATTAATATTGATTCGATTCAAAATGGTTTAATTAATTGTAGATTCAATAAATGTGGTAAGAGGTTTTGATGGGAATTTGACCTTGTTAATATTGAACTTATATATTCAATGTGGATTTTAATGAGACAATATGGTGCACAATTAACTATTCAATTATGGTAAACTGCACCTAATTAGTCACACATGTATATGTGTATGTTGTGCATCTTTGAGGAGTTTTTGCAGGTTTTTAGTAAGAACAGCTTTAGTTGAGGGTCATGTCGAGAGTTAGATAGCTTCACTCACCAAGGTGTGACAAGCTCAAGACCAAAGCTCAACAAGCTAAAAATGCACAAACATTAATCGAAGGTCACGTTGAGGGGTCAACAAGTCAATTAGTCAAGGCATGATAGAATTTAAGGCCAAAGCTTGATAAGTTCAATAATACAGAGTCATTGGTCGAAGAGTTCGTTGATGGCTTGATAGGCCTACTAGTTAGGGCATGACAAGTTCAAGACTAAAACTCGATAAGTTTAAAAAATACACAGCCTTGATTGAGGGTTCGTCAAGGGCTTGACAAGTCTATTGTTCAGGGCATGATAAGTTCAGAGTCTAAGACTCAACAAGATCAAAGAAGCCTAGTATTATTTGAGGGTAAATTTGACGTGCGACACATTGAGGGATGAAAATTTTGAATTTAAGACATGATGGAATCCAAGTGAGCAAAGACTTTCCAAGGAAAAAATGAGGTGCGGCATTTTAAGGCTTCACAAGTATTAGGACGCGACAATTTAAATATATGAGCTGTTGTGGCAAAAAGAGTCGTTGAAGGCCTTTTAATGCTTAACGATTTAAAGACGTTATCTCTAATGGATATTTGAATTTTTGAGATATTTTGTCCTTGGGAGATTCATAAAGAGAAGTGCGAAAAGAGCTTTTGCTTTCAAATAAACAAATTATTAATTTTCTTATTCTATATTGATTAATTTTTTATCATAGAAAGAGAGAGAAAAATATTATAGTGCTCTGTTCTTATTTTTGTTATTTATCAAAGAGTATCTAGAGAGAGAGAGAGGAATACTTTATTTCTTAAAGTGTTGTATTAGCGGTGTATTGCTCAGGTTGAGCATAATTATTTGCGATGATTATTAAAATAGTGGTGAAATCCTCGATTGGAGGTATTGGTGGATCGTGGAGAGTAAAAAGTTAGCCGAACTTCATGCTAAATCTGAACTAAAATTTTCTATCCCTATGTCTTTACTTTCTTATATTATAAATTTGTTGTGCATTATTTACTACAATTAAAGTTAAAATTGATCTATTGCATTAAAATTAGTTGTTTGAGATTTTTAGGGCAAATAATCAATTAATCCATTTCTTGAGTATATTATAATACATTTTCACTTTTTTATTTGGTATCAGGGCCTCGTCTCTATTTGTTTTGTGCTTAATCGGATATAGAATAAAGATCATGGCGTCAAATGCACTAGGGTTTCTATAGGGGCAATCTATAAATAGACCATCGCTTCTTATTGGGGTAACTACCCATATTGGAAGTACTGGAATGAAAATTTTCCTTAAACATGAAAATAGATTAATCTGGAATATTATAGAAAATGGACATTTAAAAATAGAATGAAAAGAAGAAAAAGATTATAATGAAGAAGACTGAAAAAAATATTGAAATGAAATTACTATGAATATATTGCATTGTGCTTTGAGTGAAAGCTATTTTAATAGAATATGTACATATAATTCTGCTAAAGAAATATGAGATGAACTATAAAAGACTTATGAAGGAACTTATAGAGTTAGAGACACAAAAATAAGTCTTTTATGTGGATAATTCGAAAATTTCAAAATGCTTCCTAATGAATATATAGATAAAATGCATAATAGATTCATTAATATCATAAACCCCTTGAGTGTACTTGGGAACAATTTTACTAACTTGGAAATAAATTCCAAACTTCTCAAGTCACTATCCAAAATTAGGAAGCGAAAAGAATTGCTATAGAAGAAGCATGAGACTTAAGTGCTATGAGCAAAGAAGAACTCCTTGGAGTGCTCAAAATGCATGAGCTCGTCAAAAAGCAATGAGATTAATATAACAAAAAGGCTATTGCCTTAAAAGCCACAAGTGAAGATTCTAGCGATGATGATGATGATGAGAATGAGGATCTTGTCTTGATTGCTAGAAAGCGCAAAAAGTTTGTGAAGCCCAGTAACAAGTCAAAGAGAGTAGAAGATGGCAGCAACTCATCTAGACACAAAAAGAAGGAAGTGATAACTTGCTTTAAATGCAACAAACCATGATACATCCAGCAGTACTATCCACTGTTCAAAAAGGCTTCATGGGGACCCATAAAAGAAGCACTCATAGCCACTTAGAGCGATGATAACTCAAGTGACTTGGATGAGAACGTGTACTTTATAGCACTAAACGATGAGATAAATGCCCCATCTTCTCCTTTTTATGCTGAGTTGCATGCCATGTATGATAAAGTATATTGTAAGTTAGAAAAAGAACAACATGCTTAAATCTTTAATGATTGATTTAGGAGAAGAGCTAGAAAGTTTTCAAATCAAGCATGAGGAAATTAAATCATAAAATAATAAGCTACATGATGAAATAAATATATTGAAACTAAAAAAATGAAAAGATGAACAATAAGTGTTAGAAGTTGAAAAACAAAAATAATGAATTGAAGGAAATATGGCCAAAAAAACAAAAAAGAATTGAAGGAAATTAATGAAAAATTAACAATAGAAAATGATTTACTAGATATTGAAGTTAAAACATTAAATAATAATGATGATGTTGCTTGTGCCAGTAATAGTAGTGATGAAATCTTAAAAGAGCTAGAAGAATTAAAAAAATCAAAACATTTTGCTAAAAGCTAGCTTAGATGATTCACAAGCAACTATAGCCAAGTTTACAAATGATAAAGAGAATTTGAACACATTTCTTGAAAATCAAAGGTCTGATTCAAATAAATATGGAATTAGCTATAGTAAAGAAGGTAATTGCAAGTCCCATAAAACTCATTTTTGTAAAAGCCACCCTTGGGACATGCAATTACGATGGCAATCTACTCATTTTGCACATAATTGTGCAATAAGTAAAACAATGCATTTGAATCATAGAAGCAAGTTGGATTGGGTTTCTAAGAGAGGTTCTCACCTAATAAAAAAGGATCCAAACTCAAATAGGTACCAAAAAAATATGTATCTTGTAGCGATCTTCAAGTGGGAACAACAAATGGTACTTGGATAGTGGTTGCTCTAAACATATGATTGGAGACGCGTCCAAGTCTACATCTCTAGACTTAAAAGATCAAGGGAATATTACCTTTGGAGATAATCGAAAATCAATCGCTCTTAGTGAAGGGAACAATCTCGTAAATAAAGATTTATTTATTAAAAATGTACTGCTTATTGATGATCTAGAACATAACTTGCTTAATGTAAGTCAATTGTGTGATAGTGGTTTTAAAGTAATATTTCTTGCCAATAAATATTCTATTAAAAGAATTTACAATAACCAAGCGCATTTTGAAAGATATAGACAAAGAAATATTTACACAATCAATTTAGATGATTTCAAATCATCAAATGAAACTTGTCTTTATTCTCAAAATGACAATAGTTGGCTATGGCATAGAAAATTGGGATATGCTAGCATGGATGTAATTTTAAACTTTGTTAAAAAGAATCTTGTTAAAGATTTACCAAAAATAAATTTTCAAAAGGACAAGATTTGTCAAGCATGTCAATAAGAAAAACAAACAAAGACTTCTTTTCAGTTTAAGAATGCTACTTCCATTAGGTTATTAAAATTATTGCATATGGACTTATTTGGTCATACTTAAACTTTAAGTTTGGGAGGCAAAAAATATACCTTGGTTATTGTTGATGATTTCATTGGATATACCTAGATTTTCTTCATTACATCTAAAGACGAAACAAATAATGTCTTTTTTAGATAATGTAAGAAAGTCTAAAATGAAAAAGGTCTTACCATCATATCTATTCGAAGTAATCATGGGGAAGAATTTGAAAATTATAAAATGGATGATTTTTGCAGTAAATATGGCATTGAACATACTTTTTCAGCACCTAGAACTTTACAACAAAATGATGTAGCTGAAGGGAAAATAGAACTCTAATTGAAATGGCTAGAACTATGTTGTGTGAAAACAATTTATCAAAATATTTTTGAGCTAAAACTGTAAATACTACTTACTATATATCAAATAGAGTTTTTATAAGACCAATTCTTAAGAAAACTCCCTATGAGCTTTGGAAAGGAAAGATATCTAATATATCTTATTTTCATCCATTTGACACTAAATGTTACATCTTAAATAATGGAAAAGAAGAATTGACAAAATTTGATGCTAAAAGTGATGAATGAATCTTTCTAGGTTATTCCTTGGCTAGTAAAGTATATAGAGTGTTCAATAAAAGAAATTTAGCTATAGAAGAATCTATACATATTGCTTTTGATGATTTTTTACCTTGATTATGCTCAAATGATGATGTAGATGTTATTTGTGCTAATTTGAATAAATTCCCTCTTGAAAATAACAATAAAGAAGCTAATGAACATAAAATGGATGTTGTGCATGAATATGCTAATTATGATCTTCCTAAAGAAGGTAAATATGCAAGATCACATCTAAAAGATTTAATTATTGGTGAACCTTCTAATATAGTACAAACAAGATCATCCTTAAGAAATATAAGTAATCTTGTTTTTCTATCTCAAACCGAGCCTAAAAATATTGAATGAGCCTTAAAAGATAATTTTTGGATACATGCTATGCAAGAAGAGTTAAACCAGTTCACAAGAAATGATATATGGAAATTGGTTCCTAGACCTAATAAAAGATCAATTGTTGGAATCAAATGGGTTTATGGAAACAAGCTTGATCAATATGGAATAATAATAAGAAATAAAGATAGATTAGTTGCTAAAGGTTATAATCAAGAAGAAGGCATAGATTTTGATGAGACTTTTATCCCGGTTGCTAGAGTAGAATCTATAAAAGTGTTTTTGGCATTTACTATATTTAAGAATTTTACTATTTTTTAAATGGATATCAAAAGTGCTTTCTTAAACAGTTTTATAAAAGAGGAAGACTATGTAAAGCAACCACCTGGTTTTGAAAATAATGAATTCCTTGATCATGTTTTTAAATTAAATAAAGCTCTTTTTATGGACTAAAGCAAGCTCCTAGAGCTTAGTATAAGAGACATAGTGGCTTCCTATTAAACAATAGATTTTCTAGAGGAAAAATTGATACAACTTGTTTATCAAAAATCACATGTTACTATTATTGATTGTGCAAATCTATATGGATGACATTGTGTTTGTAGCTCCTAATATGAGTCTTATAAAATGAATTTGTTGTATGTCCATGAAGAAAGATTTGAACTGAGCATGATGGGAGAACTCAATTATTTTCTAGATCTTCAAATAAAATTTGAAAATGGAATATTCATTAATCAATCTAAATATACCAAAGATGTTGAAAAGGTTTAAAATGGATAATTGCAAAAAAAAAGACCTACACCTATGCGTACAAGTATAAAATTTGATAAAGATGAAAATGAGAAAAATGTTTATGAAAATAATTTTAATCTTACATAAAAGAATCACACTTAAATGCAGTAAAATACATATTCAAGTATCTTGTAGGCACGATTGAAATTGGTTTATGGTATCCAAAATTTACTTTTTTTGATCTAGTTAGACACTCTAATTCTGACTTTGCTGGATGTAAAGTAAATCGAAAAAGCACAAGCGGCATATGCCACTTTCTTAAAAATTTCCTAATATATTGGCATTTAAAGAAGCAAGATTTGATTGTGCTTTCAATTGCTAAAACCAAATATATAGCTGTTGATAGTTGTTGTGCACAAATTTTATAGATGAAACAAACCTTTCTTGATTATGGTCTTAAATATGAAATTGTAACATAAGTGCTATAAATTTAACAAAAAATCCAATCCAACAGTCAAGGACCAAGCATATCGGAAATTGGACATCATTTCATTAGAGATCATGTTATAAATAGAGATATTAGCTTAGAATTTGTTCATACAAACAATCAGAATACTGATATTTTTACAAAACCCTTGAATGAAGATTGTTTTTGCATATTACGAAGAGAATTGGACATGATCAAGCAAGTTGAGTGCTAAATATCATGAAGCCAAGATAATCTAGAACTTGATCTAAGGATTTAAGAAGCAATTAAAAGTTCTTATCTACTCTGTGATACTTGTGATTTGCTCTATTTGCAAAATTCTATTATATGTAAGTGAGGCAGCGAGTGAAGTCCTTCTGTCAAGGTATTTGAGAAGTCCTTTGTTGAGGCAGTAAGTGAAGTCCTGTATGTATGTAGGCATTTGTGAAGTCTTATGTATGTGAAGGCATCTGTGAAGTGCTCTGGTGAGGCACTTGTTGTGAAGTCTTTTTTTGTGAGACAATTGTTTCTTGTTGAATGAAATGCATGAAGTATTCCTTATATGTCATCTATGCATCTCTCCTTGTTTGCAATGTTATAAGTTTGTCTTTCTTTCTTTCTTTCTCTTTTTTTTTTTTTTTTTTCTGAGTATAAATGGAGAGAAGTGTAGAATGCACAATTAACAAATATGCATGTAGTCTATTATGATAAGTACAAAGGGGGAGCTGAATGACGTATTAAGTATAGCTTGCGTTTCCTTAGAATTAAACATCAAGTCTTTGAATCAAATTAAAAATATATATATATAAAACCCAAATGCTTAATTGAGGGGGAGTATACTGAATTGAAAATGAGTTAATCGTGCATAATTGTCCTCATAAAAAAGGGGAAGATTATTGAACTTATATGTTCAATGTGGATTTTGATGAGATAATATGATGCACAGTTAATTAGTCAAACATATATTATATATGTGTGTGTGTGTGTATGTGTGTGTGTGTGTGTGTGTGTGTGTGTGTGTATTATGTGTCTTTGAAGAGTTTCTGCAGGTTTTTAGGAAGAGCAGCTCTGTCGAGGGTTAAGTGGAGAGTTAGAAAGTTCACTCGCTAAGGTATGACAAACTCAAGACCGAAGCTCACCAAGCCAAAAGCGAAGAGACATTAGTCAAGGGTTATGTCGAGGGGTCAACGAGTCAATTAGTCAAGTGCGACAAAATTTAAGACCAAAGCTCAACAAGTTTAAAAATGTAGAGTCAATGGTCAAGGGCTTGACAGGTCCACTAGTTAGGGCGCAACAAGTTCAAGACTAAGACTCAACAAGTTCAAAAAACGTATAGCCTTGGTTGAGGAGTTTGCCGAGGGCTTGACGAGTCCATTGTTTAGGGCACGACGAGTTCAAAGTCTAAGACTCAACAAGATAAAAGAAGCATTGTATTGATTGAGGATAAATTTGAGGCATGACACATTGAGACGCGATAAGTCTTAAGGCGCGTGACAAGTTTGAATTCCAGACTCGATGGAGTCCAGGTGAGCAAAGAGCTATCGAGGGCAAAAATGAGGCACAACACTTTAAGGCACAACAAGCATTAGAGCTTGATAGTTTAAGTATTGGAGCTGATGTGGCAAAAAGAGCTGTTGAAGCGCATTTAATACTCGATGACTCAAACACATTATTTTTAATGGACATTTGAATTTTTGAAGGCTATATATACTCTGTCTTTAAGAGATTAATAAAAGAGAAGTGTGAAAAGAGCTTTTATTTTCAAACAAACAAATTATTAATTTTCTTATTATCTTATTCATTAATTTGTATATCTTAGAAAATAGAGAGAAAAATATTCTAGCGCTCTGTTCTTATATTTACTATTTATTAAAGAGTATTTAGAGAGAGAAATAGGAGATACTTTATTTCCTAAAGTGTTGTAATAGCGGTGCATTACTTATCTTGAGCGTGATTATTTGCAGTGATTAATAAAATATTGGTGAAATCCTTGATTAGAGGCATTGGTGGATCGTTGAGAGTATGAAGTAGGCCGAACTCCATATTAAATATGGACAAAAATTTTCTATCTCTATCTCTTTAATTTCTTATATTATAAATATGTTGTATATTATCCACTGCAATTAAAGTTAAAATTGGTCTATTGCATTAAAATTAGTTGTTTGAGATTTTTAAGGCAAATACTCAATTCACCTCCTGTCTTGAGTATTTTATAGTGTATTTTCACGTTTTTTGTTAAACGGTTTGATTTTGTTGGTATGAAAATTATGATAAAGTAGTTTGATGGATGTTCAATGTGTTGAAGTTTTTCAAATTATATATATTGGCCTAACAATCATAATCAAGTGGTTTGATGGATGTTCAACATGCTCTAGCTTTTTTTTTTTTTTTTTTTGCTACATGGAGTTATTAGTTACAAGTTAACTGGTTTGATTAGAACTGACACGATCCAGTGGTATCCATCACTTAGGTGCAACAATTGTGGTTAGGTGGTTCAAATGGGCATTCAATGTGGTCAATATTTGAGATCATGTTATCCAATAGTTTTGGTTAGGCGGTTTGCTTGGTTTCAGTGTGTTCAAGTGGTTTAAGTACACGAGTCCCATGGATGTAGTTAGGTTGATTGACTAAAGTTTAATGCAGTTAGGTGATTCAAGTCATTTGAGTGTAATGATTATTGCAAGTAGTTCACCAAGGGTTGAATGTGGCTATGTGGATCAACTTGCATGGGATAGGCTTTCTAGTTGGATAGTTTAATTGGTGTTTGGTCTAGGTTGTGATGGTTAGTGTAATTGGTCTATCTATGATTTAATTTGTAATTTTGTAGAAAGAGTAAGGAAACATGTCAAATATCTTTGGTCTTAGAATATAAATTCTTTATTTAAATACAACTTATGCAGGCTAACTATTCAATATTTTACCTACGATCCATTTGTTTCATCTTTTTCTAGTCGTTTTACCTTTTTTTTTTTTCGTTTTCAATAGATGTTTATCATGAAATAAATATTAATAAAAAAACATATATATTCACTTGTAAACAGATCAATAGATCATATATATATAACATATAAATAAATTATAAATGGAAGTCAGATACAAATAAGGTACAGATGAAAATCAAATAATTCGAATAGACTCTAAATCTGTTATTAATTAATACATTATGTATAAACTATGCTTACAATTTAATCAATTTGAAGTCTCAATATATATATATATATATTATTTAATCTTGTGGAAAGTCCATACTAGGAAAAATAAAAGAGTAAGGGTCAAGAGGTAAGAAGAACTATAGTAAAATTCATTGAAATCTCATCCACATCGAGTGAGGTTAGGGATAAAAACAATCATATTGAGTGAAGCATGTCTCTATTATTATTTAGAATAAAATGTTAGAAGTAGGAGTTAAAAGATGAAAAAAAAAAGGGGGAAAAAAAAACCTAACCATTTGAGTTTTTAAAATTGCATGAGAAAAACGAGTAAGAGAGGCAGGTGTATTTTATGTGGGATGGATTGGAGAGAGGTACCATTGGTGCTTTTTTTTGTCTCCCCTTGTGTACCTTTTTCATTTGAAAAAAGCTGCAATAAATAGAAATTTTCTAATCCTTCTTTCTCGAAAGAAAGAAACGCGGGAAAGAGTTTTTCATTTTCCGCAAGAACCAAAGAATTAGGTTTAATCATAAGGTGGCTGAAAATGAACTATACATACAAAATGGGTAAATAGCCTTAACATATAAAAGGAAAGAGTAAATAGAGATAATTTCTCTTCAGTTTGACCACATAACTATGAAATGTGAATTTATTTTGGCAAAAATTTTGTCTTATCGGTATCTATCTAAATAAACATAAGTCACATATGTAAAAAAAGTCTTAAAAATAATACAATTAATAATTATCACATTATGACATCTCGGAAGCGAAATCATAAAAGAAAAAGTGGATGAATACTAGTGGCCCGATAGTATTTTTTTTTTAATCTATTTTATTCCCTTCTTGGGATGAATGGGAGTGAAATTGGTACAAGTAAAACCACATGAGACTCTGGCCAAAAAAAAGAACACCACATGAGACAATGACAACATGACAATAACATGATATTAATTTCTCAGTTTTCTTAATATCTATCATTTCAAAGTTTACCAACTCTCAGAGCAATTTGTTGAGTTTCTTCGTATGCATATATATATATATATATACGTACTGTAGATGTACAAGTTTGATTACAAAGGCCTTGAGCCTAATTCTTATTTGGATTTAACTCTTTGGGCTAATGTGACAGGGCTTAAAGAATTAAACCCAATTCAATTGGGATGATCATGGGAGTTTTGGCATGGAAGGCTTGGAGTAGGGCCCGTTGGAATTGGCCTGCCCAATTCCAACCTTTCTCAAATTGGCTCACACACATTACTATGAAGGCCTCAATGGGCCTGGGTCCATAAGGGAGCCCACAACCATATCCATAATGAGAGGGACTCATCCTAGCCGTTGGTCGTCTGTCGCATCCGACGGACGACATCGACAGCTGGATTCTCTATAAATACCTTAGTCCTTACCTCATTTGGAGAGGTGAAATCTTGGACAAACGCCGTCGTGCTGCCGGATTTCCGTCTTGGTGAATCAAACTTAATTTACTCAAGAACATACACGAACACATAGTACTCAGTGAGGTTGATGCTATTTAGCTCCCTCGCCTGTCACACGTGTGTTAGAGCCTATTGAGATTGCCTACTCCTCCTCCCTACACAAGACTCTCTTGATCATCCTATCACGTGTTGTTTCCCTAGGTCACGCGTAGCGCGATAGTCACGCGACACGCACGTGATCGTTGCATCCGGATTCATACCCACACATTTTTGGCGACTCCACTGGGGACAGGGAAATCAACACTTGTGTGATGGCACCTCCAAGGAAGAGACCTACCGATCCCACTGAGGGTACAACTCAAGAACTTAATGTTGATCCCGAGGCTACTGAACATGACATGCCAGCACTTGAGGATGTGAACCAACCTGCTGGTGCTCAAATAGACAATGCTACGATCTTGCGTGCTGTGCAAGAAAATACCAAACAAGTCAATCAATCAATGCAAGAGTCTGCAAAACAATTCCAACAATTCATGACAATATTTGCTCAGTACCTGCCTGGAATAGCTGCTATTGCTGCTACGCAACAAGGTGCGACTTCGTCGAACCCTGTTGTTGTTGCGCAACAACGCGCTTCTCAGGCACCTCAAGTTGCTCGACCTGTTGATCCTCTTCCTACTCCTGAACATGACACTATTGGAAGTAGGGAGCAAGCCCCTCCGTTGGAGCCTATAGTTACACAATTGCCTGTACCTCAGGTAGTGAACACTGGAATTCAGCTAGGAGGACCCTCAACTTCCCAGCCTACAGTACATGTTCAACCCGGAGGATCTTCATCCTCACAGACTACGCCACAGATTGTCATTGGTGGACCTGCTGCTCAACCAAATACAACTCCACTCCAGACTGTCACTCCTGCTACACCAGTTGAAGTTACTACTTCAACTCCTAAAGTTACTTTCGTCACAAAGGAAGATCTAGACGTACTTGAGGGAAATACAAGCTAAGTCTGATGTGGGAGTATTGGATCTCAAACTCCCATACAATCAACGTATTGCTGCTAAGCCATACCCTCAAGACTATGTGAGTCCCAAATTCATGCTATTTAATGGTAAGAAAGGAAGTGCCAAGGAACATTTGTTGAAGTTCATTGAAACGCTAGAGGTTTACGGATTTGATGATGATCTCAAGTTGAAAGAATTTTCTAAGTCCCTTACAGAGAAAGCGTACACATGGTACGTTAACCTTCCTCCTGGATCAGTAGATTCATGGGCAACTATGTGCAAGATGTTCCTAGAGAAGTTCTTCTCCACACAGGAACGAGTGACCTTGACTGATATGGGACGGATTCGCCAGAAGCCCAAGGAAGACTTGATGGATTATATTGAGCGTTTCAGGGAACGTTCACTAGACATCCAAGACATATGTGACGAAAGAGAGCTGGTGAAAATTTGCATCCAAGGCATGTTCACCGAATATGCGGTACACCTGGAAAATCTCTCTTTAGCCTCATTCTCCACTTTGGTTGAGAATGCGCGAAGGACTAATAATTCTGTCATGAGACAGAGGAGGAAGCGTGAATTTTAACAAAAGAGGACCGTCTGTGAATGCAACTCAAAGTGAGGATCCCAAAGATGAGAAGAAACGAAGAGTTGAAAAGTCTGGACGTGAGAGAACAAAGGAAGTGCCAACATATCCTTGTTCGATGGGAAAAGTGCATGCTATGCTCGATCAATGGTTGAGAGATGGAAATCTTAAGCTCCCGAGGGTAGAGCGTTTACCAACCAAGAGGAGAGGAATGATCCCAAGTTTTGTAGGTTCCACAGGATTGTAGGCCATCCTACTAGGGATTGTTTTACTTTGAAGAGAATTTTCAACGAAAGAGTGCAGAGTGGAGAGCTTGTTATTGAAAATAATGATGTTAGGAACAATCCACTTCCAACCCATAACAATCAGCGTGGTGCTGTCAACGTCGTTATTCATGATCCTGCCATGGTCGAGGCCAGTGATACACCACTTACTGAGGCAAGTAACACAAAAGGAAAACAACATGTAATTGAGGAAAATGATTGTGCACCCATTGCTGCGGCGCTTTTGAAGACTTCAAATTTTAGAAATTTCTTTGATCTACTTGGCTTTGATGAGAAGGCAAGGCTTGCAGCAGCAACTATGCTCGCGCAAATTTCCGAGGGACAATATGCCGAGTGTAGTGCAGCGCAGCCAGTCAAAAGAATGGCTCGAGCGCATGAAAATGCAATCTTGTTCACTGATGCAGATATGTGTGTAGACGGTCCAAATCACAATCGACCATTATATGTGGAGGGCACACTTAATGGCTATCCAGTTAAGAGGACATTCATTGACGCTGGTTCTTCTCTCAACATCATGCCTAAGACTACATTTGAAGCTGCCGGTATTGACTATCGTCGTTTGGTGAGGCAACCCATTTCAGTTAATGGCTTTAGTCATACTACAACAAAGACCATTGGAAGAGTTAATGTTGATCTTAAGATTGGGCCTATCCGTGGTAGTGTTACTTTTCACGTGATTGATGCGCCTGTGTCCTACCACCTCTTGATAGGTAGGAAATGGCTGCACGATCACAATTTAGTGCCATCAACGATGCATCAATGTATCAAAGGACATTGGAAAGGGAAGGATGTATTTATTCCTGCTACAAAGAATCCCTTCGAGCACGATGAGGCAAATTTCATTGAATCTACCTTCTTCAATGAGTACTCGGATGAAGGTGAGACAGCTATTGCTAGAGCTTCAGGTGTACCATTACCCACTTGGGAAGAAATTCAAGAGGGTCAACAAAAGAAGAGAAAAATGCGTGGTTGTCGAGGAGGTAAAAAGAAGAACAAGCAAGCTGACGCTGTTGAAAGTTATGTTAGAGAGGATGGGCGAAGAGTATATCTCTTATGACGGTTTCCAGGGTCTAAGGAAGTTTGTTCTTCTTCAGACCCTGTACCGATTCAAGAAATTCAACCCGCCCCTCAACAAATGCAAGATCAAATAAAGCCACAGAATGAAGAAATTGAGGAATTGGATCTAGCGCGACCAGGAGAGTCGCCGCGGCCAATTTTTGTCAGCAAAGGTTTGTTGCAAGATGTTAAAAGTCCTCTCATTGATTTGTTGAGAGAATATAGGGACGTGTTTGCTTGGGCATATGATGAGCCAGGTTTAGATCCTAGTCTTGTAGTGCACAGACTAAATATCGCCCCGGGCACTACTCCTATTAAGCAAGGACAACGAGTTTTCCGTCCTGAGGTTGAGGTTCAAATCAAACATGAAATTGAGAAGTTGCTTCATGCAGGCTTTATCAAACCAATCGAGCACCCTACTTGGCTCGCAAATGTCGTACCTGTTAGAAAAAAGAATGGTCAAATAAGGGTTTGCGTGGATTTTCGTGATTTGAACAAGGCTTGTCCTAAAGATGATTTCCCTTTGCCAAATATAGACACCTTAGTGGATGTCACGGCAGGACATGAATTATTTTCATTCATGGATGGCTTCAGCGGGTATAATCAAATCAAGATGGCGATTGGAGACGCTGAGCGTACTGCCTTTCGAACGCCTGTTGGGAATTTCTATTATACTGTCATGCCCTTTGGACTCAAGAATGCTGGTGCTACTTATCAAAGGGCAATGACAGCCATTTTTCACGATATGATGCATGATTTCATGGAGGATTACGTGGACGACATAGTCGTGAAATCAAAACATGCACCGGACCACTTGGTCCATCTTCGGAAGGTTTTTGAACGATGTCGATTGTATAAGCTTCGCATGAATCCTTTGAAATGTGTCTTTGGAGTTGCTTCGGGAAAATTCCTTGGATTCGTGGTCCATAGGAAGGGAATTGATGTTGATCCTGCAAAAATACAAGCTATATTGTCTATGCCCTCGCCAACTACTTTGAAAGAGTTGAAAACTTTCATGGGGAAAGTTTCATATATTAGGAGATTCATGCCTGCACTTGCAGAGATTTCGCATCCCTTACATCAACTTATGAAGAAAGGAATTGCATTTGAATGGAAACAAGTCCATGAAGATGCGATTCAAAGAATTAAGGGAATTCTCACTTCTTCTCATACCATGACTATGCCTGTGAAGCAAGTACCGATGATATTATATCTCACTTCTACCAGCAGATCAATCGGAGCTTTACTTGCACAAGAAATAGACGGCCAAGAACGCCCGGTCTATTATTTGAGTCGCTCACTTCAAGGAAGTGAGGTCAAATACCCAGCTTGCGAGAAGCATTGTCTCGCGCTGGTGTTTGCAACTCAAAAATTACGTCACTACTTTCTGGCACATAAGGTTAACCTTGTCACACGGTCAGATCCTATCAAGTATTTATTGTCACGACCAGCATTGTCTGGGCGTATTGCAAAATGGTTGTTGCTTCTTGGAGAGTTCGACATTACAATACAGACTCCTAAAGCTGTTAAGTCACAGGCCTTAGCTGATCTCTTGGCTCATTTTCCGAACGAAAGTGAAGATGTGATCACAGATACTATACCAGCAGAATTTCACGAGGACTCACTCATGATCGAAACAGAAGGAGAATGGTCACTTCAATTTGATGGCTCATCAGGAAGTCAAGGGTGGGGAGCAGGAGTTGTATTAACATCACCTAATGGCCAAGAAATACCTTTGGCATTCAAACTTGACTTTCATTGCACTAATAACGAAGCCGAGTATGAGGCATTGTTACTCGGGATCGTCTTTGCCTTGGAAGCTGGAGCAAACCACTTGTGTATTCGTGGCGATTCGAATTTGATCATTAAGCAGACCAATGGTGAATATGCCCTCAAGGAGCCATCACTTGCGCCTTATAGGGCTGCAGTGCAGGCTCTAATTGGGAAGTTTGAAGTCGTAAGGTATGAACATACCAAACGATCTACGAACCGTTACGCAGATGCATTGGCAACATTGGCATCTAAGATTCCAATGCATGCTTCAGATGAAAGCCTAGATGTCAAAGTTATCAAGAAAACTATTCCTTGCACAACCTTGCAATTGTTGGAGGAAGATGATGAAACAGGAGATGATTGGCGTGTTGGTATCAAGAATCAATTAGCGCAACCCAATGCGGCCTCCATCGTAACCTTGAAGAATTTTATTCGTATCAATGGCGCTTTGTACTTTAAAGGACCGGAGGGCGTTCTATCGCGATGCATTTGCGCGAAACAGGCTCGGTTAAAATTAGACAAGTATCATAAAATCTGGTGTGGGGAAGAAGGACCCCCTTTGTATCGTCGCATTCAACGTGCAGGGTATTATTGGCCCTCAATGGCTAAGGATGCATCTCAGATGCAAATGCATTGTCCTAAGTGCTCTGAGTTACCAGATGCAAAAGAATGTAATTTTGTCGCAAGTGCTGGAGATTGGCGTCGTCCGTACATTGACTATTTGAAGAATAACGTGTTACCAACTAATAGTACGGATGCCAGATTAGTAAAAAGGAAGGCACGCAAGTACCTAATGCATGAGGATGAGTTGTATAGAGTCTCATTCATGGGAAAGCCTCTCAGATGCATTACATCTCCTGAAACAGAAGAGATATTAACCGAGGTACATGCTGGAGAATGCGGTGAGCACCAAGGCGCAAGGAAGTTGTATTATCAGCTACTAGACATGGGGTACTATTGGCCAACCATGGAATCAGATAGTTCCAATTTTGTTAAGCGGTGCGTTCCTTGCCAAGAACATGGAGATGTGATTCATGCTCCTGCAGTTGCACTTCACAGCTTAACAACACCATGGCCTTTCCACACTTGGGCGTTTGATCTAATCGGTCCTATTCACCCGCCATCTAGAGGTTGTATTTGGATCCTAGTTGGAACTGAATGTTTTACTAAATGGGTAGAAGCCATTCCTTTAAAGAAGGCGACAGGACCAATAGTTGCAAGCTTCATCAAGGAGAACATTATATGCCGATTCGGGATTCCAAAGCGTATCCTTTCAGATAATGGCACTCCTTTCATCAATTCACATGTTCGACAACTGTTGGAATCATATGGTATTGATCATGTAAAGTCAACCCCTTATTACCCTAAGGGCAACGGCCAAGCGGAAGCTACGAACAAGACTCTTTTAAAGGTTCTGAGTCGTATGGTACACGATAACCATAAAGAATGGCACGATAAACTATCCCTAGCACTTTGGGCTTACAGGACTTCAAAGCGGCGACCAACACAAGCAACACCTTTTTCGTTAGTATATGGTGCCGAAGCAGTCGTGCCTATAGAGGTTCTGATCCCTTCAGCACGATTAGCGATCAATGCTGAGCTTGAGCCAGATGCTTTACGCATAATAGACTTGGAAGCCTTAGATGAAAGACGAGATATGGCCAAAAACAACTTGATCAACTACCAACACAAGCTTGGTATGGCCTACGATCGGTTGGTGAAGAAAAGGTCATTTCAAGTGGGTGATGTTGTACTTCGTGCAGCCGAGCATGTGCGCCGAAGTATACCTGCGCCAAAGTTCACGCCAAAATGGGAAGGTCCCTTCATTATACATGAAGTCCATGATAGCGGGTATTGCAAGCTCCTCAATCCAAAGACTGATGCTATTACGGCTCCTATAAATTTTCAATATGTAAAGAAGTTTCACATGTAATAGCATGATCAGTGATGATGATGACTTGAATAATATGGGCTTGCTTTCACATGATTCTTTCACCGATCAATTTCATTATACATTATATTTATATGTTTGCTGCTTGGTAAGAGACTTGTCTCCTATACGCGCGACATTCGTTCATTCATTCATGCAGCTTGTAATAGTTCAAATTTACTAAGCGCGTGGCATAATACATGCATATGAATTCTTGTGAAATCAAGTAGTGGGTAATACCCCCTTGAGAATTCTTATGAAATCAAGAAGCCTTTGCTCGCGAAAGAAATAATAATTTAAACGCGCAAAGTCATAACATATAATGTGCCGCTACACATGAATCTTACATTCTGTAAAGCGCACGAGTTCATCGTACTATGATACGATACCAAGTGAAGGGAACAAAACTAAGAGAAAGTAGCACCATGTGAAATATTGTGCATGAAACATGAAACAAAACAAAGACAAAGTTCATGAAGTTACATAACTTAATGCAATAATCTATTCTGCTATAGAAGCAGTATCAAGACCCTCAAGAGAATTCTCCAATTCGAGTTGTGTCGCCTCAAGTTCAGCCTTGAGCCTCTCGTAACGTTGGATTAATGGTCGATGGTGCAATACCTTTTGTGCCTTGCTAGCAACACTCTCCAAGCTATCAATTTTAAACCCCAAGGCACGAGCACTATTAAAAGCTTGTACCAATAACTCCAAGTCAGCTGAAGAAAATGAATTCCATGGTCTACCTAGCAGCATACACGCCCGACCTAACATCACAACCATAGCATTTGTGACTTCGGAACCAGGACAAATTGATCCTGCCCAAAAATCCCCATCACGTGCATGCAACCTCTTTAATGACTCCAAGTAAATAGGGGGGACCAGGAATTCATAAAACGAAACACTCTCCCCCGAAGTTATCATATGCGGGTGCTGTTCTCCCCTCCAACTTGCTCTGGTATTTCATTATTTGGAAGAGTAGTATCCTGATGTGCCGGGGGTTCGGAGGCATTATTACAAGGGACATCATCAATTCCCTCACCGTGAATCTCTGCAGCCAACGCTTCTGCATATGCATTAATATCCTCCTCCTGTATGCTTTCATTTCCATGATCGCTTCTGTCGCTTCCAAAGTCGTCAGAAGCTTGCTCCTCACCGGCCATGTCCTCATCATCATCATCATCAATCACTACAGCAGATGTATTATCACCTCTTGCTTGCAATACCTTCCCAACACCATATCGATTGGGATAAGGGTGAGTGTTCGGCGAAGAAGACTTAGATGAAGCAAATATTCCAGAAGTGCTGGCGTTTCCATCGCCAGAAATATTTTTGTTAACCTCACTTTGGCTTGTGACTCGGCTTGTCCTCAACTCGTCCTGAAAAGAAAAAAAGGAGTGAAACCATGGTTAATGACATATCAATAGTATGTAAAGAAACGATAATATAGACAGCTTAAGTAACAAGATTTAATACCTCACAAAGGCGAGGACGCTTGATTTGACTGATGATTGATGCAGGAGGCATGGTCCGCCCAATCACCGCTTTTCCTGAAGTGTTATTCTTGTCATCTTTCGGAAGTTGAAAGTGGAACTCATGCTTATAAATGATCGACTCTGGCAAACTGTCATCTATAGCTGAAAGAGTATATTTCTTGAATGCCTCAAGACACCCTGTCCAATACGTTAACCATCCACTTGATGCAACACCGGAGCGATTGATAGATGGAAAAAACATCTGTCTGACAGAACAATAGAGCTCATGGCGTTTCTCAAGACTAATTGCCTCACAGCATCTATTGAAATCTGTGTCGATAGCCACAATAGGAGGCACACCTTGATCAAACCCAAACTGACGTGCAACCCGATGAGGTGAGTACAACATTACTCTATGCTCCAAGAATTCAGTAGAAGAATCACACCAATCGTGAAGCGCAGGCAAACCTCGAGGTGTACACCAGAGAACATATACTACTTCAGCTTCAGAAAGCTGCTCACCACATTCCATCAGATTCACTAAGGTCTTGGAACCCGAAGGGTAATATGTTGTGCACCACTCATATCCCTCCAATTCCTTTGTATAAGGGCGAAAGTCGACCTCATGAGCATCATCTATAATATCAAGTAATGAACCCAAAGGCTTCCTATCAACCCAAGCCCAAGCTCGAGGTTCAGGAGGATCAGGTTTTGCAACAGGTACACCTGGATATCTTTTGTAATGTTCGCTGAAAAACAAGTGTAGAAATCCCAAATCTACATTTGATACGATGATATATCGCCCCTTTGATCGAACTGAAGTCTCACTATAAAGGTCCAAGCGCCGATATAAAGACCCTAAATAAAAAGGCGCCAAGGCAACTCGTTCTCCACGAGCAAGACGAATCGCCAAGTTAAAAAGTCGCGGACTGACACCTTTTCCTGGCCCGCCGGGAAACACGTACATGGATAACCAACAAGCGATGAAAGCTTCTAACTCATGCCTGAAATGAATCGTAAGTCATGAGTAAGGTTAGATTGAAGTGATGACAATCAAGCATAAATAAACAAAGCAAGGAACGCATACTTACTCGCATCCATACCGGGGGCCTTCGGATCGAGTCCTTTCGTGCTCAAAAAAATGTCTTATCCACGCACAAAATGATGCTTGTCTACGACTGTCTCTCGCTTCTTGTCTATCAGCTTCTAGTACTTCCACCAATTTTTCATCCTCTTCTGAAATCTCAGCCGTGACAATATCAGTTGACCCAGAACTAGGGAAACTTAGCAATGTGCACACATCTTCTAAGGTTGGAGTAATCTCACCCCATGATGTCACAAAAGTATGTGTACATGTACTCCAACGTGCCAATACAGCTCGCCATGCTTCAACACTTTGAGAACGGATAACCATTTTAGAAGAAATCCATATAGCAAAATTGATCCCTGCACTTTCTAAACGAGACCTATAATGAGAATTCTTTACAATGTAATATACCCATGACTGCCATCCTTGCAATATCTGTTTTGGGTAACTGAACATTGTCTCTGAAAGGGGAAGCTCCTTTCTTTCATTTCTGAAACGTAAAATGGAATTCTCATCTATGTTCTTCCTATCGCTTACTCGGGGCTCTGGTTGGATGAAATGAAATTCACCATCTTTAGGAGGATGAGCACACAAATCCCTCTTTTTGATATCTTTCCAGAAAAAATCATTTCGAATGGTAGCATCAAGCCATTTACTACGTGGCAAGGGAACTTTCGGCACATGACCTGAATTCGCCAATATTTCATTACTTTTGTCTGTATGGTTGCCACTGCGAGATCGACCCTTTCTATTTTCCCTCACCATCCTCAAGATGTTTATTTTATGCACACCTACATGATAAAGGAGTTATATGCATATACAAGATCAAAAGAGATGCTAATATCATGAACGCAAATATGTGACATGAGACATATGCAACAAGTGCATCGGCTACCGGAGTATCTCATTCATTCACCAAATGACTGGGTGCACAAGATAAGAAAGAGTCTCCTCTTATAGTGGTGCGGTTCCAAGATCGTCGCACGGGCAAGTGAGACACAAATAACCGAGGAGAGCCTCTCTCATAGCGGTGCGGTGCCAAGATCATCATGTGAGGAATGGAACACGGACGCAATGTGCGGTTCCAAGATTGTCACATGAAGTTTGGGACGCGGACGGCTGAGAGTGTCATCGTACAGTGTATGGTCTCAAGATTGCCATTTATGCGGTCGGAACATGGACAACAAAGAGCTTCGTCTTAAAAATCATGAGGCACCGTGGTCATTAGATGAATGAATGGAACACATGATGAATGTGAATGATGAATTTGAGTATTCTTCTTGAACGCAAGAATCATTAATAGTTGATGACATTAATATGAGTTCATAAAACAAGAAAATCATGCTTACAAAAGCAAAGTCAAGAAGATACGCGTGGAGATTCAATACTTCAATCTAGAGCCCTGCATTACAAGAAAATGAGATGAGTTAGTTTTACAAATAAGAAAGGTTTCACTCATGCTGACCATATATAATAAAAAGCACACACAAAATGTGGATATTGGCAGCTCTTATTGAGGGAAAGCAAGCCTATGGGTTTGTGTTGAAAAATGGTTTTGATACCAATATTGTCGTGAAGAAAGAATGTTGTTTCAATGAATGCAAAGATCCCTGGTTTTGCAGATTTGGTGAAGTTCACGAAAATGTGGATATTTCTCTCATATGAGCTCCGTTTAAGGCGATTCAAAATTCCTTAGAAAGCTAAGAGGGAAATCTAAAACTTTTGTGTTTTGAGTTTTGGTGGATTCAAAACGAATCGATACAGTTTTTTGTTATAAAGTCGCTGCATGACAGCAAAGATCCCTGATTTTGCAGATTTGGCGAAGTTCACGAAAATGTGGATATCTCTCTCGTATGAGCTCCGTTTGAGGCAATTCAAAATTCCTTAGAAAGCTAAGAGGGAGATCTAAAACTTTTGTGTTTTGAGTTTTGGTGGATTCAAAACGAATCGATACAGTTTTTGTCACAAAGTCGATGCATGACAGTGAAGATCCCTGGTTTTGCAGATTTGACGAAGTTCGCGAAAATGTGGATATCTCCCTCATGAGAAGTCCTATTGAGGTGATTCAAAATTCCTTGGAAAGATAAAAGAAAGAACTACAACTTTCATTTTTTGAATTTTGATGGATTCTCGACGCATCAATACAGAATTAGCTATGAATATACGGGATATGTAGTGAAATGTTCTGATTCACAGATTTGATGGGGTTGAGTAAATTGTGGATATTTCTCTCACCCGTACTCCTTTTGAGGTGATTCAAAATCCTATAGAAAGCTAAGGGAAAGATCTTTAATTTTTATGTTATGAGTTTTGGTAAAGTTGGAATGAATCAAGGTCGAAATCAACCTTGAAGATACTGCTCTTGCACTGTGACTTACTGACCTACACTTAAAGACAATAGCAGCTAAAACAAAGGATGAAGATCCATCAAGAGCCAATAAAATTTTCTTGGAATAACCTCAAAGCAGAAACAAAGATCCTATTGTGTAAAGCTGGTTGTACTCCTCTTGTTGCTACATATAATCCTATATTTGAATATTCACGTAGATACTTCTTACGCACAAATGTCTACAGAGGATGCTAAAGAGCTCCTACCATCCTAGATCATCAATATATCATTCAATATTAGCTGAACTACTAAAGAAAGATTCTTCCATTGAATAAGCCAACTTAGTGATGTTGATGTTAGAAAAATACATTAGACAATATCCTTCAAAAACAGTAAGGCTGCTCTTTGTTTGTGGTAAAAAAAAAAAAAGATTTATGAACCAACAAAAACAGAGATGATGGTAGTGGAACTGCATCAACAACTCTTAAACGCACGCATACAAAAAGGATGGGGTCAAAGAAACCTACCAAGTATACAGCAACAGCATCAACAAAATAGCAGCTGCACCGGTCTTTTAATTCCGATTTCTGAAGTTCTCCGTTCTTCGCAACAAGATTCGTCTTCAAATCCAAGCTGCATTAAAAGTAAACGGTATTGTAAGGAGAATATATATATATCAAGCAACAAGACAAGCAAAACAAAAAAAAATTTTGAAGGCCCTGATGGCACGGCTTTATGCATAAAGCATACTCACTGCTGCTTGGAAAATTGAAGGCCTGGATGCCACTTGCAACAAATGTAGGTTCGTTGATGGTCTATTAGCAATCATTGTTGATCATGAACTCCGTACAGAGAGTGTAGAGGAGACACATATTGTGCATAAGAGAGTTTCTGAAATGGATGTGAGATTGCTCGGTGTGAGTGGACAAATGGGATCTCCGTTCGGGGGCAATTTGGTTGAATAAACTGGAAACAGAAAAAAAAAAAATATGAAGATGAAGCAGAGAGGAAAACAAAACTGCTGGAATAAATGGGGCAAGGAAAAAGAAGGGCAATGAGGACATATATATAGAAGAAGAACGTGAGCAAAGGAGGCAAGGAAGCAAAAAGATATCTTGTGTGCTGAAATAAATGGAGCAATATATTGTACTAGACATGACGAAAATTTGCAGGCCTACAAGTGTGATGAAAATGAAAATATTGTGGGTTGCTGTTGCACCATACACATCATAGTTGTCAAAATCACGATTTTACCTATACGATTCTACGAGTTTACGATTCTAGAAGGCCCTTCCGAGTTAACTCGTAGGTAAAATCTTTTTTTGATAGAATCTTACGATTTTAATCGAGTCTACATGTAAACTTGGTAGAATCTTACGATTTTAACCGAATTTACCGATTCTACATATTCGAGTCAAATAAGCTAAAATATAAAAAATACAACTGTATATTTACAAGCTCATTAACTATTAAGAATTAAAATGATATATCTTTCTTATTGTAGTTTCTATTTGGTTTCCATACACTCTTTCTATCTTGTTCCCTCCCTCCCCTAAAAACCCTTGTTCTATATTTATGAAATTCATTTAGGCTAAGTTATAGCTATAAAGTTTACAAGAAAACTTATTTATTTCATTTATATAATTAAACATTTAATAAGTTGAAAATTTTGATTCTTCTTCAATTTATCACTTATTTCAAACAAAATAATAGAAAATACATTAATTTTGACTTTATTCGCACTTTTTTATATATGTTATGTTATAGACTAATAGTTACTATGAAAAAAAAAATAACTTAATTTCTTTATTTTTTAATATCTATTATGTGTTCTATGTTTTCTATATCTTCTATAAGCATTTCTATAAATTTTCAAAACTATTTTGCAAATGTTGTAGAAACTTACATTTCTACGTTTCGATTTTACGTTCCGATTCTACCGACCCCCTAGCGATTCTACATAGAATTGCGAGTTTGACAACCTTGATACACATAGCCAATTGTGTCTATCCCAATGAGGAAAACAAGACTGCTGTACCCAGCTGGCATTACACAGCAGCAGCAATATGTTTGCTGATATGGCTCAACAACAGGCTTCACCACAGAAGGCTGCCCTATTCAGAAATATTTTAGCAGAAAAGGAAAAATAGTGTCGATGGCAGTTTCGTGATTTCGAGATGGCAGTTTTGTAATTCTGGAGAATTTTGAATTTTTACCAACCGAGACCCTATTCTGAAGGGAAACGGCCCAACGAGCAATACTCATCAGCTTTGCTCATGACCCAAGCCGGTTTTCGGTCAAATTCCTTCGTTTAGGTCTTTAAAACCGCGTTTTTACTATTTTTAGTAACTTTTCTTCATGTCATATCTTTTCATAGGATAATCTTTTTATATGCCGTCTGTGGCATTAATCTTGTCCGCTCATCTATTTTCACTCTAGGTATTATTTAGATAGGTTTCCTTTTTTGGTAAAAATTCCTTTTTTTGGTAAAAAAAAAAGAAAAAAAAAAGCATATTATACATTCTAGGGTTTTACGGGAAGGTTCTATGATCTTCTCCAACGAACATCAACGGTGGAAGTTATAATCTACATATTATGGGACTATATTTTATGGAAGATCAATGTTCAACATCATTTTTCTGCAAGAAGCCCGAAGTGCTCCGATACCCTACCTTATAGGAATGATATATATTGCTCTTCACTTTGATTCGATTGAGACAAGTATGAATGATGATATGGTAAAGGGCTTCATAAGACCCAACTCAAGCAAAGTCTTTATTAGAAGAGCAAGAAGATTCAAAAAATCGATACAGGCTCAATCGGGCTCAATTTATGATAGTATAAACTATTCATGCAAAGTAAGCGAGGAAGATTTATGTCACAAGCATAACATACTGTTTTGGGAATAAAGGAACAAGATCACTCAAACGAACGAAAACAATGCGGTGAATAACAAGGGCGTGAAAGCCATTGCCAGATAGTCATAAGCTTCTATCAAGATTCTACTCCTATAGGGTGCAACAGAGTTCTCAAATGCAAACAATTACTGGAAAGTTGATTCGAAAAAGACAAAGAGCCTTTGTTACAGGCTGCAGCTTGTCGAGTATCTCAGGCTTTGTTCCTAAAGAAGGAGATTTATTTGACAATGTTGCACCAGATTCCTACATTGCAAGCCATTAAGAAATTAACACACCAAGCAGCAGTGCAGCTAGCACACATGCGCTGGATGAGAGTTTTGTCATTTGAAAAGGGCTTGATTAATGCCCAAATCCTTTCGACATGGCTCGAAAGACTTTGGTCAGGGGGCAAAATGTAGATGTACAAGTTTGATTACAAAGGCCTTGAGCCTAATTCTTATTTGGATTTAACTATTTGGGCTAATGTGACAGGGCTTAAAAAATTAAACCCAATTCAATTGGGATGATCATGGGAGTTTTGGTATGGAAGGCTTGGAGTAGGGCCAGTTGGAATTGGCCTGCCCAATTCCAACCTTTCTCAAATTGGCTCACACACATTACTATGAAGGCCTCAATGGGCCTGGGTCCATAAGGGAGCCCACAACCATATCCATAATGAGAGGGACTCATCCTAGCCGTTGGTCGTCTGTCGCATCCGACGGACAACATCGACAGCTGGATTCTCTATAAATACCTTAGTCCTTACCTCATTTGGAGAAGGTGAAATCTTGGACAAACGCCGTCGTGCTGCCGGATTTCCGTTTTGGTGAATCAAACATTTAATTTACTCAAGAACATACACGAACACATAGTACTCAGTGAGGTTGATGCTATTTAGCTTCCTCGCCTGTCACACGTGTGTTAGAGCCTATTGAGATTGCCTACTCCTCCTCCCTACACAAGACTCTCTTGATCATCCTATCACGTGTTATTTCCTTAGGTCACGCGTAGCGCGATAGTCACGCGACACGCACGTGATCGTTGCATCCGGATTCATACCCACACACGTACACACACACACATATATATATATATATATATAAAGGAAGAAAGAAAGTGACCGGAATTTACAATTATAATTATCCGAAAATTTTTATCTTGGTGAAGCTGTAACCATAATTTTCAAAATATTTTAATATCCCCTTAAACTTTAAGGGTTGAGAAAAAATATACATGTATATATTTAAAAAAATTACAAAAAAATAATCCAAAAGATAGATAATTTAACAAGACGAATTTATATTGTATTGAACTATGATATTCAAAGAACATATTTATTACAGTTGTTTATCTCCTAAGAACATGAGTTAATAAATGAACTCAATTATTACAAACATGAGTTTAATTTACCTATTTTTGAATTATTTTTTATTTAAAATATTTTTGTAACTTTAATTAAAATAATATTTCTTTTTTCTTATCCCTAAACCTGAAAAAAAAATGGATAAATAACCTTTTAACTAACATTACATAAACTTTGATCTTTTCTTCTTAAACTGGAAAGGTATTTATCTTTATGTTGCCAATTTTTTGATCTAGAGATCTCTATCACACTTTGAAAGTACAAAGAAAAAGTCCGCACCAAGATAAAAATTTATGGGATCATTTGCAATCTCAATTTATTTTTGCAATTAGTATAATGTAAAAAAGAAAATTGAAACATTATTTTAAACAAATTTAATGACCTTAACTGAAGCTTGTAAAACTGAATTACGTTAATATAGAATAGTTGCAGAATCTTGTCCATAAACAACCCATATTTTAATCCATTTTAATTTTAAAAAGAGAAGTCATTATTAATTAGGAAAAAGACAATTGAGCCAGAAAAAATAATCAGGAAAAGGACAAGTTAGTGTTGGTTGAGTCGCTAATGGCTTGCTTGGCACTTTATGTGTACGTCGTTCTCATCCAAAATTTCCAGAGATTCCTTGTGTTAATTAGCTTTCTAGTTGACCTGATGTGCTGTTCTCTGAAATCTGCCCAAAAACCCAATGATTTATATAACACACTGAAAAAGCCTCATGTGTCATATTTGTCATCCTTAAACACAAAAACCATGAACAACAACCAAGTTAGTATGCTGGTGTTGATCTGGTTATGTTGTGTTTTGGTAAGAAATGGAATCGAAGTTAAAGCATCCCAAAACTCTTTGCATGAATCCGTGTCTGAAAAGCAGCCTTACAGGACCTCCTTTCACTTCCAAACTCCCAAGAATTGGCTTAATGGTATTATTCTTTACTTAGTCCTCCCTCTCTATCTCTGTATGAACTGTTGTGTTTATACTATCAAGTCTTCACTATTCACTTGCTAGCTCAATAGAGAGTTTGATTTGTTACTTTGTCATGATCCTAATAGGAATATCTTAATCTTGCCATATCACGCATATCACGTGTGCAATTGTAATATGAGAATCTCTCTGCCTGTTTTATCTATTCATTTTATACAATTATGTGAATATATATAACATTTTTTCGCTTTGATTTTGTTTCTTCTTGATGCCGGATATCGTCTGCTGGAAGAAAGTGTAAGGTGCTCTTGATTTTACAGATCCTAATGGTAAGTTCCGACATGGGCTTAAACTGTGATTCAGAATTTTTTCTTCCCTCAAATGATTTTCATCTATATAATATAGGTCCAATGTACTATAAAGGAGTATATCACTTGTTCTACCAATACAACCCCTATGGTCCTCTCTTTGGTAATAAGATGGTTTGGGCACATTCTGTTTCTTATGATCTTGTCAATTGGATTAATCTCAAAAATGCACTTGAGCCATCCACACCATACGACATCAACAGTTGCTGGTCCGGTTCTACCACCACCCTTCCAGGAAATAAACCAATCATTTTCTATACCGGAATAGATTCAAATAACCGTCAAGTCCAGAACCTGGCACTTCCTCGGAACCTGTCTGATCCTTTTCTCGAAGAATGGATCAAGTATGAGAACAACCCTGTTATTGATCTTCCTGGAGGAGTTAAGCCAGACAATTTTAGGGATCCAACAACTGCTTGGCAGGGTCCAGATGGTAAGTGGAAAGTGATCGTTGGAAGCTGGAAGGATGATCAAGGAATGGCATTTCTCTATGGAAGTGAAGACTTTTTCCATTGGAAGGAATATGACCATCCATTTTATGCGTCAGTCAAAACTGGGATGTGGGAGTGCCCCGATTTCTACCCCGTGCCTATTAACGGCACAAATGGAGTGGATACCTCAACTCAAAACCAGAGCGTGAAACATGTCATGAAGACAAGCTTTAATAGTCATGACTACTATATCCTAGGAACTTATGATTCTGAGGAGGAAAAGTTTATACCTGACATTGATTTCACCGGAACCGCTTTGGACTTGAGGCATGATTATGGGAAATTTTATGCTTCAAAGACATTCTATGACAGTGGAAAGAACAGGCGTATATTGTTTAGCTGGGTTAATGAATCAGATAGTACTAAAGACGACATCACAAGGGGCTGGTCAGGACTTCAGGTAAATTTAAATGATTCATATTAGGATTAATTACAAAAATTGCCTAAACTTTTCCCTTTTTTCAGATAATGTATCCGAAAAGCAAAAAAATAGCATAATATGTCTTTCGTGATTAGCCCTTCGAGTTATTGAAATCACTAATGTTTTGTTTAGCTAGTATAGAGAGGAAACATTAGTTTTAGTGCATTATTGCTTTTAATTTTGAGCATGTTGGGACATCAACTTAAAGAAGTTGTGCTGCACTTCATTGCAGTCAATTCCAAGGCAGGTATGGCTTGATAGAAATGGAAAGCAACTGATTCATTGGCCTATTGAAGAGATCGATATTTTGCACGACAAGCAAATAAGCATCAATTCATTTACACTTGAAAGGGGTGTGGTAATGGAAGTTCCAGTTGTTACAGCAGCCCAGGTACATAATTATAACTGCTTAAATCCACCATTATCTACTACTATTGAATAACTGATTTATCAAAACCTTTACTGATAGCTCCCGATTGGGTTTGATATGTCCAGGTGGATGCAGAGGTTGTTTTTGAACTACCTAAACTTGAAGAGACTGAGCATTTGGATCCAAATTGGCTGGATCCGCAACTTCTCTGCAGCAGCAAAGATGCATCGCTACATGGTAAACATGGACCATTCGGATTGTTAGCATTGGCAACAAAGGATTTGAAAGAGCAAACTGCAATCTATTTCAGAATATTCAGACATCAAAACCGATATGCTATCCTCATTTGCAGTGATCAAAGCAGGTAACAAAGCATAAACCATTTTCATTTTGTTAAGTTTTGGCATCATAATATGATTCTGATGAATTTTGCCGTGTCTTGACTCTCTTGTCTCTAGTATGTCCTATCAATTGCATCCAAAACACCTAATCACTGCTTATATGTGAGTTTACTTTTGGGTGAGCATCCACAGGTCTTCTTTAAAGACAGATGTTGACAAGACTACATATGGAGCTTATCTCGATTTAGACCAAAATGCTGAACATATTTCGTTGAGAAGTTTGGTATGTTTGTTCATCAGTTAGGTATACTGGCTATCATCCATTCCATTTAACTTGTATTGTCAAAATTTTGCAGATAGACCACTCAATCATAGAGAGCTTTGCTGATGGAGGGAGAGTATGTATCACATCAAGAGTCTACCCGACATTGGCTATTGACAAGGCAGCACATTTGTATGCATTTAACAATGGAACTGCAAATGTGAAAATATCAAATTTGAATGCTTGGACTATGAAGAATGCACTTATAGTTATCAATGATAGTTTTGGGCTTATTGAGGATCATATTTTGAAAGAAGATGATGGCATGAATACAGCACGGTGAAAAATTTTTCCATGGCTAATGTCATAGCCATAGTCCATTTATGCACTTTGATTCGTATCAACCTGAAGATAAGCTGTGAGCTACACACTGATGTATACCAATCATTCACCATAATGACGACTAAAAGATCAATCAACCATGATGCAGGCAATAAAAATTATATCAGTTGTTTATCAAGATGTGGAGTATTTTCCACAATATCTTCAGCCGAACTTGTGAAACTGTTCTCACATTTTTACAAAAAGTGCCAATGTACTTGTTAATATCTGCTTATGCGAGGAATGTGAAGTCTCTATACATTATACATTTTTTGATACATAATTGGATCTTATCAGCTTGTTATATGGAATGGTTGACTATATGGTTCAATTCATAGCCACGTTGCCTTTCCACCTTAAGGATGGTTAATGATTAATGAAAATCATCATGAATCGTTTTTCCCCTGATGCTGCTAAATAGAGAGTTCAACTTTCAGATATTACAATTTTTTAAAAATGGTTTTATGCACACTATTACCATTGCTGTCTAGAGTTTGACCGCGACATTCAAACACAATGACTTTGTTGGAAATTAAACACAATATTAGCAAGTTCTTTTAAAAGATGCTAGTGTGATAGGAAATTAGCGGGTCATCATCTCATGATAAGAATCAAGCCAAAGGAGGAAATTCCACAATCCTATCAGTGGGATCGTTCAATTCATCATCTAGCCATTAAAATAATCATAGAAGTGATTATTATTGCAACAGGTGCTTTAATGGTCCAAGGCTGGTTCCGCAAAAAAATGGATGAGAGTATAGAATTTTCTACATTGAAATTATGGAAAGTACTCATTTTGCTTGTCATGTAAAGTGCATGCTATAATAGGCTTGCTTGTTATGAATAGCCTGATTTCAATCTCTATTTTATTACTTTCCTAGTTAGTATAGGAATTTTTTTTTTTTTGGCTAGTTTATTTAGAATTTCTTTCTCTATTAGTTTAGGCTTATAGTTTATTTCCTAGTTTATTTTTTCCTTAATTGGTTTATTTTCAACCTATAGATAGGCTTAACCATGTAATAATTAAACAGCCAGTGAATAATATTGAACATTGAATTTCATAACTCTGAATTTTCTATTTGTTCTTTAGAAGAACCTCTGTTTCTTCTTGCTTTCTTGTAGCCATATGGTGAAGGTTTGTGAATCTAAAAAATAATAATAATAATAAAAAAGGGCATCAAAATGATAAATTTTTCCCTTTTAGTTTTTCTGCTGAATAATTTATCACAATGGTCCCATGTTTCCACTAAAAGCCAGAAGGCCTAGTAGAATTGACTCCATTGACATACTTATATAAAGATGAGCTATTTTTACTGCTGCTATACTATAACCAATGCCATGTGCTGAATATAAATAAATCAATACTAGTTGAATAGATCTACTATAAAAATAATAATAATTAATTCAACTAAGCATTTCTTTGCAACGTAGGAGTTAGGAATGACTATCATAGAAAATCCTTCCCCCAGCCCTTCCCCAAACAAAATATAGGCCCTATAGAATATTATTCTTAACCCTCTGTCTACATCTGGTTCTGCAATACTTACATAGAAAACTTGCAAGTGAAAAGCTGATAGGACCACTTGCAACTTTAGTTATATTATTCAGCAGATAAGTTTCCTAGTTTTGCAGGGAAGACTAGATTTTCGGCATTAAGGACTTTGACTTGGTGGATTATAATTCACAAGTCATGCCATGGAGATTTCTCTGATGTGGATTGTGGTACCAATACTACATATTGTGCTTGTTCTACAGGCAGTTGAAAATGTTGCTTCTCATGATGTTCGAAGAAATCTTCAATCTCAACAAGCAAATCAGCCTTACAGGACCGGTTTTCATTTCCAGCCTCCAAAAAATTGGATGAATGGTACTCTCTTCTGAATGTTTCTAGTTTTTCTTCCTTTCCTAATTTATTTTTTTTAGCTCGTTGACCAATTATCTTCATCTCATTTTATTGGTTGTTGGGGTCATCTAATGGATTCCTCCATCACTTATTGGATGTGCTGATTGTTGCCCGCAACAAGATCCAAATGGTGAGCTTTCTATCTCACTAAAATGTTTATGTGCCAATTATTCTTCTACCTCATATAGGTTCAACTCTTCAGGTTTTCCTATTCCTAAATGATGTCCTCATTCATGTTCTCTTCAATCATAGGTTCCCATGTATGGAGGAAAGTCAAGGTGGGAAATATATGATATATGCTAGTATATAATTGAGTAGAATACAGACTTGCAAAACCTATAAGAATTGGGGAGTCTCGGTTGACTGTTCAAGCACCTACAAGCTCAAAAAGGAATCTAAACCTTATAACTAAATCTTGTTGTTGCTAGTTTTAGATAGGCAAAAGTAAATGATCTTAGATGCATATGTGTCTTTTATATTATTCTGTACAAATTTTCAGAACAAATGGTATCCTATACATCAAAAACCATGTCTTCTGAGGATTCTCATAGTTATTGTCATTTACAGGACCAATGTATTATAAAGGACTATATCACTTGTTTTATCAATACAATCCATATGGCGCATTTGGGGTAACATTGTGTGGGGTCATTCAGTATCAACAGATCTTGTCAACTGGGTGCATTTCAAAGAGGCAATCTATGCAACAGGATCATTTGATGAAAATGGCTGTTGGTCTGGTTCGACAACCATCCTTCCTGGAGGAAAACCTGTAATTTTGTATACAGGAGACAGTGCCAACCACACTCAAGTTCAAAATTTGGCAATTCCCAAAAACGAATCAGACCCCCTTCTTCGAGAATGGACTAAATCTCCACACAATCCTCTCATAGTTCCTCCTGAAGGGGTTAAGCCAACTTTCTTTAGGGATCCAACAACTGCTTGGCAAGTCCTGATAAAATATGGCGTGTCGTTGTTGGTAGTCAAATAAATGGGCGTGGTACTGCAATTCTTTATAGAAGTAAAGACTTTGTCAAATGGACTAAAGTTGGCAGTTTGTTCAATTCATTAGCGGAAACAGAGATGTGGGAGTGTCCAGACTTTTATCCCGTTAACATGAAAGGTAAAAATGGACTTGACACTTCGGTTCAAGGAAAATTTACCAAGCATATTCTCAAAGCAAGTTTCAAGGATCAAGACCATTATGTGTTGGGTAATTATGATGCAAAGAGGGACAACTATTTGGTTGAGACTGATTTCCTTGGCTCAAATTCAGACTTGCGATATGATTACGGGAAGTTTTATGCTTCAAAAACATTTTATGATGGTGCAAAGAAGAGGAGGATACTCTGGGGATGGATAACTGAATCTGATAACCAAACACAGGATGTTGAGAAAGGATGGGCAGGACTTCAGTAAAGAGTTCTCATAGAACATGTGAATTTTTCAAATGTTGCGTAATTCTTAATAGTCCTTTTTATCCGTTTTGAGAGAACTGCTAAAGAGTTTGCATAGAACATGTTAGAAAGCACCCGGACTGCTGCTCATTGTTTTTTCATGTTTCGTAGTCCATTCCTAGGAGGAGTGTTCTTCTAAGTAAATCCGGAAAGCATCTGGTGCAATGGCCAATAGAAGAAATAGAGAAACTTCGAACTAACGAGGTGAAGTTTCAAAACCAGGACCTCCATGCTGGGTCAATACTTGAAGTTTCAGGTATTACAGCATCGCAGGTAATTCATCCAACCTTTTCCCTAACCGAACCAACCTAACTTACTTGGATTAAGGAAAAAAATGCTAACTTTAAAAAAAAAAAAATTACACAAATCAAAATAAGAAAAAAAAAATCCAAAAAATAGACAACTTAAACTCGTATTTTGAAGAGTTGAAGACAGAAGGAGTTGTTGTAAAAATACATAACCTCGTCTCTTGAGGTCTCCTCTCTTAAAGAGACGAGATCAACTTGCCTAATTATGAGATTATTTTCATCTCAGTAGTACTTCTATAATTTTTTTAAAAATATATATACTAATTTCCTTTTCCCTATCTTACTTACCATTACAATGATGAGTAAGCTTGAAATATTGTCCGTTGTTGAAGGCGGATGTGGATATTTTGTTTGAAGTTCCAAATTTGCACGATGCTGAAGTGATGGATCCAAGCTTGGACAATCCTCAACTAATTTGTAGTAATAAGACTGCAAATTTGAAAGGCAGACTAGGGCCATTTGGTTTTATTGGTTTTGGCTTCTGATGACAAAAGAGAACAAACTGCAGTCTTCTTCCGGATTTTTAAAAAGAATCATAAGCTTGTTGTGCTCATGTGGTGACCAAAGCAGGTTCAGCTTCTTTGCAACTCTCTAATCTTAAGATTTTTTTAATTTATGTGTACTTTGGTTGCACAGGTTTTGAAATTGAAATTTGGACAGGTCATCTCTAAGGGAAGGTCTTGATAAAACAGTTATGGTTTTTGTAGACATAAACCCCTATCAAGAGAAAATTTCTCTAAGAAGCTTGGTATGTTTTCCCGGTACAATTTTTCTTAAGGGCGTATATTCTGATGCATGTTGAAAACAAATGAAGCCAATTAATGTCTTCGAAGACTTCTTTAATTGAGCGTGTGAAATGCATAACATTGATGCAACTTTTCTTTATCCAACTCCTGAAATCATGCTACATTGGAGTTTCTGTTAATATTGGCTAAAGACAACTTGCTTTTGCATTTCAGATGTTCTGATTTCCTTTTTCCATTTATCTTTGCCAATCTGGTATCATGATTATGCTTATTTGATAATCAATTTGCACAGATCGATCACTCAATCATCGAGAGCTTTGTTGGAGAGGGGAAGACTTGCATTACAGCTAGAGTGTATCCACTATTGGCAATTGCTGACAGAGCACATCTATATGTATTCAACAATGGGAGTTCAAGTGTAAAAATAGAAAGACTTAGTGCCTGGAGCATGAAGAATGCTAGAATTGTATCGAACAAAACAAAAAAGCCACTACTTAGTTGACCTATATTAGAGAATGACTTGTGAAAACTAATAATGATATCATTAATCTTTCGTTTTCAGTAAGGAAAATACCAACCGGGTTCTAAAAGTTCAGTATGTATTTACTACATATGCAATGTCTTTGTTTTTTGATTCTAGTAATAGCATTACACAAATCAAATTACTAATATTTTTAGAAAGAACAATCTTCTTTCCTGGTAGTTATTGTTGTTCCATGAAATGAACCAAGGACACTTAAATGGGAGTAATTTATACTGGCTCTATTTTTCTGTTGGTACTATAGAAAAGGGCAGTTAGTGGTACCATAAAATACATATATCTTCAATATCCTTTTCTAAGTATTCTGCTATTAGGGGTAACTGCAGAGTCCAAGGCAAGTATGGCTTCATAGAAATGGAAAGCAGTTGATTCATCGGCCTATTGAAGGAACCAATAGTTTGCGCGACAAGCAAATGAGTATACTATTAACTCATTCATGCTTGAATGGGGTGCGGTAATGGAAGTACCAGCTGTTACAGCAGCCCAGCTATAATCACAAATGCTAAAATCCACCATTACTCGAATCATTAAATCATTGATCTAATGAAACTGCTACCGATTACTTTCAATCGGATTTGATGTTTCTAGGTGGATGTAGAAGTTGTTTTTGAACTACCTTTGCTTCAAGATACTGAGAATCTGAATCCTCATTGGTTGGATCTGCAACTTTCGCAGCAGCAAAGGTGTGTCACTAGACTCAATGCATGGTAAACATGGACCTTTTGGATTGTTAGCATTGGCAACAAAGGATATGAAAGGGCAAACTGCAATCTATCTCAAAATACTCAGACGTCAAAACAGATATGTTGTACTCATTCACAATGTTGAAAGCAGGTAACAAAGCATAAGCTATTGCCTTCATTTTGTCCAGTTTTTGTATAATAATAATATGATTCTGATGAATTGAATTTCGCTGTCTTGACTTTCTCAAAGAGGGTAGTTGACAAGACTACATATGGAGCTTAACTTGATTTAGATTTGAATGCTGAGCATGTTTCATTGAGAAGCTTGGTATGTTTGCTCATCATTTATGCACACTGACTAGGATTTCCATTGCATTTAACCTGTACACTATGTTTGGGAATGGTGGAAACTCGAGGAAAGAAAAACAAAGCTGCGGAAATCAAAGGAAAACTTCTGTTTGGCTATTTAATGAAAGTTGAAAGCTGTTGAAGTGGGATGGAATCTTTGTGCTGTTGAAGCTCGAAGTTTTCTCTTTAAATTTGGAGAGAAATGGAGGAAATGAAGAAACTGATAAATGTCCTTAAAAGTGAAGGGAAGGAAAAACAAATGAAGGTGTTTATTATTCATTTTCCTTTTTCTATTTCCATCCACTTCTACCAATTTCTACCTTTAGTATCTAAACACAAGTAAAACTTCCTTTCCTCCAATTTCTTTCCCTCTTTTTTCCTTTCCGGTAATGTCAAAATCTTGCAGATATTCTCACTCAGTCATACAGAGCTTTGCTGATGGAGTCAAGAGTATGTATCACAGCAACTGTCTGCTCGACATTGGCTATTGATGAGGCAGCACATTTGTATGCATTTAACGATGAACTGCAAACGTAACAATATCAAATTGAATGCTTGGATTATGGAGGAAGCACTTATATTTAGCAAAGATACAGACGACGGCATGAATACAGCATGGTGAAACATTTTACCATGGAAAAATATCAATAGGTAATACATACCACGTGTATGTATACCTAGTGTGTCACCATCAAGTATATGTACGAACTAGTGAATAGTTTTCAAGGTAACAATAGTTATGAATCAAAGTTATTAAAATAATATTTGGCAACTAGAATAAAGTAGACAAATTCTTCATTGAATCAAAGATTATTACAACTTCTCAAAATACAAGGAGAAAATAATAACACCTTTCTTGAAATAAGAAAATACATACAAAAGAAACTCTCAAAGAAACTATTTACTAGCTTCTTATTTGGTTTTTATTATGAGAAATAGGATGATATGACTAATGTAAAATACTAGGTATTTATAATTAACAACATTAATTTCTAGCCTCTAATATCAATACTCAAATTGTAGGATGTTTCTTTTCTTTCTCAAACATTAATGGTGGAAAATATTTTGTAAGCCTACACCATCAATTTCTCCTTCTACTTGACTTATTTTATGCCACAAAAGTGGCTTTACCAATTTTACAATCTCCCACTTAAAGTCACTTTTGGTGAGCTTTTCAAAAATCTTTCCGATCTTGCCAATTCCATGTCGCTCACATTTCTGATAGGCCACATGAGCATCGATACCATATAAACTTGTCAGTGTTAAGTACCTTTGTCATTGCATCTGCTAGGTTCTCTTTGGTGTGGATTTCTGCATATCTACACTTCCTTCTTCTACTACTTCTCGAACAAAGTGATATTGAACACGTATGTGCTTTGTCCTAGAATGAAAGGTTGGATTCCTTGCAATGTGCAAGGCACTCTGACTATCATAATATACTGAAATCTTCTGTTGTTTGTGCCTGAGTTCCTCAATTAGCTTTTGAATCCAAATTGCTTCCTTGCATGCTTAGGTAGCTGCCATGTATTTAGCTTTTATAGTAGATAGAGCTACAACAGATTGTAACTTAGACAACCAGCTTACCACTTCTTCTTCAAGTGTGAACACATACCCAATAGAAGATTTTCTTTTATCAAGATCACCTGCAAAATCTGAATCAATATATCCTTTGACAACAAGCTTTGATCCTCCAAAACATAATGCAACACTTGAGGTTCCTTTAATATATCTTAGGATCCTCTTAACGGTATTCCAATGCTTTTTACCAGGATTCGCCATAAAACGATTGACCGTTCTAACTGCTTGAGCAATACCTAACCACATACAAATCATTGCATACATAAGACTTCCTACTGCTGATGCATATGGTACACGAGACATTTCCACCCTCTCTGCTTCATTGCTAGGAGACATACTCGAGGATAATTTATAATTAATAGGAAGTGGGTTGGATATTGGCTTATAGTCTTGCATGTTGAAATGTCGCAAAATTTTTAGTGGGTAATTCTTTTGAGAAAGCTAAATCTTCCTATCTTTTGTGTCTCAATGAATTTGCATCCCTAAAATCTTGTTTGTCAGTCCCAAGTCCTTCATGTCAAACTTCCTAGCCAGTTGTGCCTTTAATTCTCGCATCCATCTTTATTGGGGCCTACAACCAACATATCATCCACATATAACAGTAAAATAACGAAGTCTTATATCTCCAAACTTTTTGTAGTATGTGCAATGATCTAAACTTAGTCTATTGTATCTAAGGCTTATAATAAAGGAATCAAATCTCTTGTATTAACACTTTGGTGCCTGATTCAAACCTTATAGAGATTTGGTTAACCTGCAAACCAAGTTTTCTTTTCCTTGCTCTTCAAAGCCTTCTAGTTGGAGCATATATATCTCCTCTTCAAGTTCTCCATGAAGAAAAGGGGTCTTTACATCCAATTGTTCAAGATGTAAATCCAATACAGCACACATAGCTAGAAATACTCTAGTAGTGGCAAGACTAACAACTGGAGAAAATATTTCATTAAAGTCAATACCTTCTTTCTGAGCATACTCTTTAACCACTAGTCTTGTATGATATCGTTCCACTTGATCATTGTTGTCTCGTTTGATCTTACAAAGCCATTTGTTGCTAATGGCTTTTCAACCTTTAGGAAGGGCAACAAGCTCCAACGTTTTGTTTCTATGTAAGGCTTCTATTTCTTCTTGCATTGCTATCATCCATAGAAAAGCATCCGAACTACCCAAAGCCTCTTGATATGTTGATGGTTCTCTTTCCTCCGTTAGAAGACAGTAAGCATCGTGACTTGCCATAACATAGTCTGAGTGCTAGGATGGTTTCCTTATCTAATGTGTTGGTCATCGATCTTCAACATCATTGACCTCATTTGGTCCTTGTTCTTCGTGCCTTGATTCTATTTCAGGATAATCATTTTCTCCTAATTTCTCATTTATTTGAACAGTAGTAGTCTCTTTAGTAGTCCTATCATTTCCTCGCTTACTTTGCAATTTATTTTCTGCAAATATCACATCCCTATTGATAATTACTTTTTGGGTAGTGTGATCCCATAGGTGATACCCATTAACATTATCAGCATAGCCCAAGAATATTTATTCCTGGATTTTAGATCTACCTTTGTTCTTTCTTGGGAGTTGTACCTCACGTACACAGGACATCCAAACACATGTAATGAAGAATAATCTATTGGTTTTCCTTTCCACATTTCCATTGGTGTCTTAATGTCAATCGCAGTTGATGGTGATCGATTTATCATGTAACAAGTAGTTTTTACTACTTTCCCCTAGAAAGGCTTGGCTAAACCTATTATTCTCAACATAGCTCTTGTCCTTTCTAAAAGAGTTCTATTTATTCGTTCTGCTACATCATTTTGCTAAGGTGTATGAGCAACTGTAAATTGCCTCTTAATACCCTCTTTCTTGCAAAATGCTAAAAAATAACCATCTATATATTCTCCTCCATTATTTGTCCTTAAGCACTTAACTCTCTTCCTAGTTTCAAGCTCAAATTGTGCTTTAAACTCCTTGAATACTGGAAACACATCTGACTTTTTCTTGATTGGGTATACCTATAATCTCTTGGAATAATCATCAATAAAAGATAAAAAATTATTTTGCTCCTCCAAGGGATATGTATAGTGACTCCCACACATCATAATGAATCAAGTCTAGCATGTGCTTGCTTTTAGCAGTAGAACTACCAAACTTTAACCTATGTTGTTTGCTCATCACATAATGCTTATAGAAAGATAAGCTTACTACTTTGAGCCTGGGTAAGAGATTACGCTCTGCAAGAATTTTCAAGCCTCGTTCTGACATATAGCCTAGTTTGCAACGCCACATCATTGTTGTTTCTTCTTGACTAGTTAATGCAATTATGCATCCACTTGCTGTAACGTATCTCTCATAAGCATGTATAGATTAACTGTAACCTTCTCTGCTTTCATCACTACAAGAGTGTCTTTTACCACTTTTAAGATCCCTCCTTCAGTATGGATCTTATACTCAAGGTCATCTAATTGCCCAATAGACAATAAATTCTTCTTTAAACCCTTCACATGTCTACCCCTTGGATTGTGTGAATATACCATCATACATTTTCAATTTGACGGTACCAACTCCAACAATTTCTAAGGCATAATCATTCCCCATAAGCACATATCCTACTGAGATAGGCTCATAAATACAAAACCAGTTTTGGCGAGGAGTCATGTGCCAAGTTGCACCAAATCCATTATCCATACATCTGTAAGATGTTTTTCACCTACAAAACCAATTGTTGCTTTGTTATATAGAATTTCTCCATCTTCTGAGGTACTTGCAACACATCCTTGAGAGGTTGTTGCCTCAAGAGTCCTGTTTATATTCTTCTTATTGTACCAACAATCTTTCTTCAAGTGCCCTTTCATACCACAAGGTAGCATTTGCAATTCTTCTTTCTTTGAGATTTTGAATCCCCCTAGAGCTACGCTCCATTGATTTTCCTCTTGTCATCGTTAAAGCCTCTACTTGCTTTGAACTTTCCGCTCTTTCTTCCTTGTTCTTGTACCTAGATTCCTCTTCAAGAAGAGATATGGCAACATCATCAAATGATAGAGCATCAACAGTATTATTATTTGTTATATTGATGATAAGTTGATCATACGAGTCTGGTAAGCATCGAAGTAGAAGTTCTGCATGCTCATTTTCTTCTATTTTAAGATCTAATGTTGAGAGCTGAGAAAATAGCGTATTTAGATTGTTGATGTGATATGTCATTGGTGTTGCTTCACTCATTCGAAGAGTATAGAGTCTCCTCTTTAAGAATATTCTATTATGAAGTGATTTGACCTCGTACAATTTACTTAACGTATCCTATATCTTCTTTGCAGTCTTCTTCTCTACAACACCAGACAAAACTGAATCCGCCATTGCTAGATGCAAATTGGCAACAACAATGTCATCTATCTCCTTCCATTTATCATCAGTTATATTGGCGGGTCTCCATTCAATTACTACTAAACAATGATCCTTCCTCAAAATTGCCTTTATCTTCAATTTCCATAACAAGAAATTATTCCAATTGAACTTCTCAATCTCAAATTTTGCTGCCATATTTTTTTTATAAAACAAAACTAAATCAACTTACATAATTTCCACCATAATTAATATTTGGAGCGTGAATGATGACCAACAACATTTGGCTTTGACACCACTGTTTTGAACTAGAGTTATTAAAATAATATTTGGCAACTAGAATAAAGTAGAGAAATTCTTCACTGAATGGAAGATTATTACAACTTCTCTAAATATAAGAAGAGAACAATAACACTCTTTCTTGAAATAAGAAAAAATACATATAAAAGAAACTATTTCCTTGCTTCTTATTTAGTTTTTATTATGAGAAATGGGAGGACATGACTAATGTAAAATGCTAGGTATTTATAAGTAACAAAATTAATTTCTAGCTTCTAATATCAATACTCAAATTGTAGGATGTTTCTTTTCTTTCTCATTGATGGTGGAAAATATTTTGTAAGCCTACACCATCAATTTTTGCTTGACTTATTCTATGCCATAAAAGTGGCTTTATCAATTTTACAACTACCACCCATATGACCATGTGTCAGAAAATCCTTAATAGTTACACACTACAGTGTATAATACCTACCAAATCCTCATTTTTCTTTTACAATGGTCTTGTTGATCACCTTTAGTCCATTTATGTGCTTTGTTTTGTATACTCTCATGTCTCTTCTACAATTGAATTTGAACTCTATTGCTTTGATCTTGGTCTTCCTGATGCTAAATAGTGACCTAGATACTGATTGACACCAATCATTCACCTCAATAATAAAAGATCAACTATGATGCGAGCATTGAAAATTACGTCAGTTGATTATCAAGATATGGAGTATTTTTCCTCTATATCTTCGACAAAACTTGCCCAACAGTTCTCACTTTTTTGGAAAATGTCAAATTACACTAACTTGTTAAGCACTGTTTATGTGATAAATTTGAAATCTCTATACTTAAAAAAGGAAAATGACCTTTTCCTACATGATTAGATCTTTTTCCACTTCTTATTTCATAAAATAGTTGTAAGCATTGCTTTACATGACTTTAAGATTTTACTTGTAACTATTATTAATTAATGTTAGGGAATCTGTGGGTATCCTACTTCATTTTCCCTAGGATCCCATCCCAACTGGGTTATGTTTGTGGGTTGTTTCTGTCTAAGCAAGCCCAACATGGATCCAGATTGATTAGTATAGGCCTCCCACCCCCTTGAGGATAATTCTCATTGGGAGGTAAGGCACACTATCCTATACTGTAGCCTTTTAAAAACCTGCTCAAGTCCTTTTTTTTTTATATCTTTGGAAAAACTTGTCCAATTGTCCTCACTTTCTTGGAAAAATGTCAAATTACACTAACTTGTTAAGCACTGCGTATGTGATATCTCTATACTAAAAAAGGGAAAATGATCTTTTAGTACATGATTAGATCTTTTTTTGCTTCTTATTTCATAAAATAGTTCCAAGCATTGCTCTACACGACTCTTTAAGATTTTATTGTAACTATTAAGGTTAGTTCTATAACAATTTTTATCTAAAACTTTAAACTTATTTTACCTTAAGAAAAGTTCATGTGCACTATCCAACTATTTCATCCACATTTAATTTGGCCAATTTGGATAGTCAAATTTTTATCTATATTAGATTTGTATTAGATTTACATCGTTAACTTATTGGTATCGGATCAATTTAGTCAATTTATAAGTAAAACTATCAGTTTTCATCAGTATGATATATGTATTAGTTTAGTATCGGTTTGGTTTGAAAATGAATTCAAAATAATACCAAACTTGATACACAAACAGACACTACGCTTGAGTCAAAATATAAACCAAGTTATTATAGTATATTATTAATTTTTCATTATATAAGGGTAGAATAATATTTTTACTTGTGTATTCCTTATGTATTAAGGTTTCCCATTGTATATATACTGTGTTGTACATTATTCTTCATCATTAAGATAACAAAATACAAAAACCCTATTCATTCATTCAATACAATACAAAAACCCTATTCATTTATTCTCATGGTATTAAAGTAGGACTAATATAAATCCTAATTGTTTAAATTTTGTTTGTTCTAAGAACGGGTCACAGGAACTTCATCTTCTTCTCCATCCTCTCTCTCTCTAAACATCACATACCCAAAATCCAAGTCTTCCATCAAAATCAACATAATCCCTAAACCACAATCGATGAACTCACATCAAGTAGCTCGAACACAACAAAATCGATCGCCACTAGAACCTCTCCCTCTGTCATCTCTAATATGTCATCCACAACATGATAGCAACTCACCAAATCAAAACATCAAGCCCATCTCCATCATTAACTTCGTTAGAATCCAAATCGTCATCTCTCTCTCCAATGACCCATATGAAATCCCCAAACCTTAACATCGGATTCCACCTTCAAATTCGCTCACATATCTACCTACTCTTCCCTATAGTTCCAACTATGACCCAATATTACCCTCTCTATCTACCCATACTCAATCTTCCTCTTCACACTCTCTTACATCCACACCACAAACCATCGCATCATGACAAATAGATTAAACACCATGTGATAGATAATAGTTGTCAGATTTGCGAAAAATCTAAACATTCTACCCTTTATTGTTATTATAAGTACAATAAGTCTATTGAGACCACACTTTAACTAGTTGCTGCTCTCTCCATTGATCAAACTCGTAAATATACCTGGTACGCAAACTCTAGAGCCACACACTATATGACTCCTGATGTAGGTATACTCACTAATCTAACTATATATATATTGGTTCTAATCAGGTATCAGTAGGAAATGGTGCCTTTATATCTATAACCCATACATGTGATCTCTCTATACACACTAGATAGACCCTTACATCTTAAGAATGTACTTGAAGTCCCCTCTCTTATACATAATTTTTTATCTGTCATTAAACCGTGCTCTGACAATAATTGCATTGTTAATTTTGACAAGATCTCTTTTTGTATCAAGGATTGTCAAACTGGTAAACTTCTCCTTCAACAACAGACCAAACATCACATCTGCCCTATTAAGCTTTACACTACTAGATCTTCATAGACTCTTTTTGCATCTGTCATACTGAGAGAGATATAGCATACTCGGTTATGCCATCCACATTTAGTCGTCCTTAATCATCTTGTTAGAAGTCATCACATTAGTGTCAATTCGTCCTCATCCCCCTCCAATCCTTGTCATGCTTGCAACGTTGGCAAGTCTACTCGCTTGCCCTTTTAGCACTCAACTCATTATGCATAGAAACCTTTGGATATTATCTACTCCGATATCTGGCAATCACCGATTAGATTTAATTTAGGGTTTCTATACTATGTTATCTTTTTTAATGATTGCACTCACTACTCTTGGATATTTCCAATGCACAAAAAAATGAGGTCTTCCCCAATTTCCAAAATTTTAAATGACAAGTTGAGAATCACTTCTGTAACCGCATTAAAGTCTTCCATTATGCTGGTGGTGGTGAATTCATAAATAATGTCTTCACTAATTTCCTTTGTGTCAACGACATTTTACCTTCAATTTATCTTGTCCTTACACACCACAACAAAATGGTATTACTGAACACAAACACCGTCACATTACAAATCTTGCTCACACTATCTGTTGCATGCCAACTTACCACCTACATTTTGGGTTGATGCTGCCTCAACTGCCATTTATGCAATTAATTTCTTATCCTCGGCTACACTCAATCACAAATCACCATTACAACTATTTATGCACATTTGGATGTCTCTGTTATCCCAAGACCACACCTCAAACTCCCCATAAACTCTTCCCTTGTTCATTGCCTTACATTTTTATTGGTTATTTTGCGCAACATAAAGGCTATAGATGCTTGGATCCTATCTCAGGTCTTGGTCTACATTAGTCATCATGTTATCTTTCAAGAAAATGTTTTTCCCTATAGCAATCTTGTTGTCTCCTCTGATACTCCATCTGACCTGCCCCTTCTCACTTTTACCATCTTTCCCCATCACTTACCAAACCAATTCCTACATCCTAACTTGACCCTTTCCCGAAGAAAGCCCCATCGAATCATTACCCTCTACACTACCTCAATCCCCAAATACTACCCTTGTCACTACAACTAACCCCGTTTCTTCCCTTGCCCCTAACTTTACTTTTACGTCTACCTCCAATCTTGCCCCTACTACTTCTATCAGTCATCATGAACCCCCACCCATCACACATGTTTACAAACTCACTCATTTTAGGGCCCACCCTTCCACCATCTACCATATATCTTTCTTCCTCCACTACCTCATCTGGCCCTCTACCTTCACCATTTCTCACCACAGCATCCACCTCCACATCGACTTCTCCTTCTAAACCCACTCACTCCATGTGTACCCGTTCTTAATCTAGCATTAGAAAACCAAAAACTATCCTTAATCTCCACATGCATAAAACCTCCCTCAAGCTCCATCACTATACCGAAGCCCTTTGGAAGCCCACTTGGGTTACTTCCATGAGAGAAGAATTCAATTCCCTCCTTCGAAACCAAACTTGGGTCCTTGTCTCAACTCAACCCAATTAATATGGTTGGTAGTACATGGAAAATTTCACATTAAATACAAAGTCGACGGCCAAGTTGAGTCTTATAAAGCTCATCTTGTTGCCCAAGGCTTCACTCAGTGAGAATGTATTGATTATAATGAAACATTTAGTCCAGTTGTCAAACCCAACAACATTTACTTTGTTTTCTCTCATGCAGTTTCCTCTTCATTGACCATTCGTCAACTTGATATTAAAAATGCCTTCTTACATGGTCACTTAAATAAGACAGTGTTTATGAAACAACCTCTTGGGTCTATTCATCCACGTTATCCCCACCATGTCTATAAACTCAAGAAGTCTCTTTATGGTCTCAAATAGGCTCCTCGTACCTGGTTTCATTGGTTCAATACCTTTCGTTCTTGCATTGGATTTTACCAAAGTAAGGCTAACACTTATGTGTTCACATTTTCTCAAGGCTCAGACATGCTTGTCTTCCTTCTCTATGTTGATGACATCATTCTTATTGGAAATAACCCCCACCTCATAGTACATTACATATCTCTTCTCTCTCGACAGTTTGCAATGAAGGATCTTGGGGATCTTCACTTTTTCTTACATGTTAGGGCTAGCCACAAACCTTAAGGCTTACACTTAAGTCAATCTCAGTTCTTTCATGACCTCCTCAAACACCATAACATGTACCTCAATAGACCAGTTCAAACACTAATGTCCCTTCGCAGTCATCTTAGTGCCTATGGGTTTCCATTACTACCCAATCCTACTTCCTATCAAGAGATCATGAGGGCACTCCAATATTTTACTATTACCAGACCAAATATCAATTTTGCAGTTAGATAGTTGAGCCAATATATGCATTAACCAAATACTAACCACATGAAGGCGGTTAAGCGAGTTCTTAGATATCTCCACAACACCATGATACTAAGTTTACCTATTATTCGTACATCTTACACATCTTTGACTACATATGTTGATGCTGACTAGGCTAGTTGTCTAGATATTCGCAGATCTACCAGAGGGTATGCCATATTTCTTAGACAAAATCTAATTGCTTGGCATTCTAAGAAACAACCTACTGTCTCTAAAAGCTCTATTGAAGTAGAATACAGTGCCCGCACTTATGCATTTGCAAAACCCACTTGCATTTGTCATCTCCCACATGAATTGCAAGTCTCCATCCATCGCCCTAGCATTCTATGTTGTGACAATCTTGGATTTGTCTATATGACTAGAAATCCTATCCATCATAACCACACAAAACGCATTAACATTGATTATCATTTTGTGCGTGAACAAGTTGCCACAAGTTAAATCTTAGTCAGATATACTCTTGCTCGTCATCAGCGCACAAACATCCTCATGAGGAATCTTTCTGCATCCACATTCATTTATCATTGTAACAATCTCACGTTGTGACCAGCACCATGAGATTAAAGGGGCGTATTGTAGTATATTATTAGTTTATCATTATATAAGGGTATAATAGTAATTTTACTTGTGTATTCCTTATGTATTAAGGTTTCCCATTGTATATATACTGTGTTGTACGTCATTCTTCATCATTAAGATAATAAAATACATAAACCCTATTCATTCAATCTCACATGTGAAGGAGTAGAAATATGATGTATATCCATTGGTAATTAATATTTGAAAGCATAGAATCTAGCACGATAAAGCTGTCTAGATACATCCACTATAAGGGGATTGTCGAGTAAGGTTATATCCCCATCCACCAAGGGAAGAACTAATAGAGGAAAAATTGTCTTCTTATTTTAGATTGTTGCACATTTATATGGTGTATTACACCGTAGGTTAGGTTGTGGAAAAAATCAATCCATATAAATTGAACTGAACCAAATCAAACTAAACCAAAATTTTGGTTTGTCTTCAAAATGGTTTGGTTTACGGTCCTATCAGTAATGAGTAAGTGGTGGTAGTTCAATTCGGGACCTTAGATCGATCCATATGGTTTGAATAAAACCGAATTACATATTAAAAAAAATAAACATAAAGTCAAACACATTGTCTTTTTTCGTAAGTATTCTATTAAGATTTTTTTTTTAATTTTTTATTCAGACATGTATTCTTCATGATAGTAAAATTAGATTGGTCATGTTTTATTTTGATTATTTTGGTGTATCTACAAATAAGTTAATTTTTAGTTGTTAGCCTCTAGTGTTTAAATCATTCTTTTTCTTTTCATTGTTGTATTGATTAGTCAATTTATATTATCTAGTTACTTATTGGTTTATATAATTGATGATGTGTTGATTGAAAGCACAATAGATTGAATTTTTGCCTTATATCGAGATAGTATATTTTAATTTTATCAAGCCTATTATCATTGTAGTTCAAAATAATTTAAAAATCGAACTAGTATAGAACTATAGTTTATGATTGATGAAAACCCTCCCTCTCTTACTATAAGTTTTACATATTTATTTGGGTAAATAATTAATTTCATTTATCATTATTTGTATTTGCATAAGAGATAAGAACTATATAATTAAAATCTTTAAATGAAATGTATTTTATTTTAAAAACAAAAAATAGTTTGAATTGCAAATCAAACTGAATTAAACATTTTTTTTCAGTGGAAAAAATTATATCCAAATTGAACCGAACATCATCGCGCCTACCCCTACAATTGGTCAAAAAATAAATATGAATAAATTATACAGACTTATTCGAAAACTTGAAATTGTACTAATTTCGTCTAATTGTTTAATATTTCCAACTCCGGACATATGTGAGAGAGAGAGAATTAAAGGTCAAAACGTCATACTCAGTTCAACTGGGATCGATAAAAAATATAAAAACGATTCATGTTTTAATTTTAAAAAATAAAAAACATAGAGTTACATTAATTATAAGTTCAAATAAATTAAAACTTAAGTATTTACTAAATAAATAACACCAAAAGGTATAATTAAAAGTAACTTCAGTTAATGTATCAATATTTCATGTGATTAAAAAAATAAATCAATATTCAAGAATAAATTCATTTAAGGTATCATATGATTAAAAATAGGAATCAAATCAACATTTTATAACATGAATCAAATAAGATATTAATAATTAACCATTGATGAAAATTAAGAAAACTTATTAAAAAACTAATTCAAATGTTTGGTACCTTAAATAATTTTTCTACAATATTGATACTCATTTGATTTTCTTTGAGAAACATTAATTCTTCTTTTAAAACCATTCAAAACATTGATAATATAAATGAACTTATCCATAAACATTGATACCTTTTTATATGAGTTATCATATACTTGTATAATTTATACTGATTATGTTTTATTATAGAATTGATCAAATTACAAGATTTTATAATGAATAAGGGTTTTTCATGTTTCTAATTGAATTCAATCAAGTTTTTAGAATTTTTTTTAATTTTACTTGCATTCTTAATGTTGATTTATAGGACAAACACAGTTCTTCTCTCCCCAAATAAAGTTCAAATCCTCATTTCACAATAAAAAATGAAAATTAAATTAAAATAAAAGTAAAAGAAATCATTTGTATCTTCGATCAACAGGCACCTTCGTTTTCCATAACTTGTCTAATGAAATTTTGACTATACTAGAGGGCGTTTACATTTTGTTAGGGAATATATAGTATCAGGACGAAAAGGACTCGTTGTGTGCTTTTTGTGTGTGCACCACTCAGCCCTTCACTAGGAAACTTGGAGCATGTCCACATGAACCTATGATTAATTAGGGCAGTAGGTTGTCATTTATACGGGAACAGACTACATAGACAAAGAAACGTGGAAGAGACTATGAAGAACTGCAAATTCGTGGTGAGTTAATGGTATGAGGAATATTTTGGTAACTTTGAACAACAGATTTTCTTGATACAACGTAATTTCTTGAGAAGAAAAGCAAAAATTACTCATTATATGCTGAATACATGTTATGTTTTATCCTGTTAAAGCAGTTGATAAACTTCTCCTTACGTTTTCCTACTTACAAGTTGCCACTACTAGGATGGCTAGCTTGAGATATTGTCGTTTTTTGGTGAAGTCAAATGTTGATATTTTGTTTGAAGTTCCAAATTTACACAAGGCTGAAGTGATGGATCTGAACTAGGTCGATCCTCAACTTATTTGTAGTGATAAGATATTGCAATTCTCGAAGGTAGACAAAGGCCATTTGGTTTATTGGTTTTGGCTTCTGATGGTAAAAAAGAACAAACTGCGGTCTTTACTGGAACATTAGGAAGATTAAGCTTGTCTTTTTGTGCTCATGTGAAGTGATTAGAGTAGGTTTAGTTTGCAACTAACTAATCTTAAGCATTTTCTAATTTGTGTTGCATGGTTTTGAATATTAAATTCGGAAAAGTCATCCCTAAGTTGTTAGGGCTTGATAAGACAATTTATGGTTGACATAAACCCCTAGGAAGAGCAAATCTCTCTATGAAGCTTGGTATGGTTTCACCAAACGATTTTTCCTAACTAGTCCAACCTAGTTTCTATAAAGCTTTGCCAAATTTTTTTCAATTTAGAATGTCTTTTGGTTTTTCCCACCTTAAAAAGAAAGCACCAATGTAATATAAAATCAAACATAAATCCAAGGACAACAAACGGTAAAAGATAACGTTGGCACCTCTAATCATTACTGTTTATCTATTTATCCATTATGCTAATTTGACTATCAAAGTGGCAACAGTGAACATTCTTCTAGTATCTGTCAATTTGTTATTGTTTTGCAGATCCATTAATTTGAAAGTCCAAATCCAACGGTACATAAATTTGTTGTTTAACACTCATAACCAAGTTAGCTAGATAATATATCAGCCATTGCTTTGAACTCTAAAGTAATGGATTCTTGGCAGATTGCAGTACCGCTGAAACGCCATGATAATCGAGCAAGTTTTGGAACTCTTCTTTGAAGTTGGGACTGGCTGTCGACCCTCGAATAGAATTTGAAAAATAATAATAATAATAATAATAAAACTATAATTTATTTCGTATTAATCTCTCGTGTCAAGTATATCCTTATTTCATCATCAAATATTTTATTAAGTACAGTTGTTACGGTAGAACAAACTTATGCAATTTTTTTTTATATAATTACACTCTATTTTGGGAAAAATATTAGGATCCGACCAGTTATTTTTCTTTTTCTTTTTTTTTTCTATAACATCAGGTCGGGTAGAAAAAATTTAAACCTAGTATTTTCATTTAGAAAACTAATACTCACATGATTAAGTATAAAGTTATACGTTAGGCAATTCATTTTTGAAAAGTTCAAAGTTTAGTTTTATTTATTTATTTTTCTGAGAACACAATTTTTCTGACGAGATAAGGAGCCATCACTTTACAGCGGTAACTACTAGTATGACGATAAATTCTTCTTTATTCGCCAAAATATTACGCCATCAATAATTCGCCTGATGTGCATTAGACCCATATGGGTAATTTTATTTTCTTTTCTTTAAAAAAAAATACAAATAACTTATAAATTTTGATCCGCACTTCAATTTCCAAATGTTAGAAATGATCATTATAGATATACCTCTTTATCTTTGGTGCAAGAACGTATTTTTGAAGTGCCCTTTAACAGCCCGCAGACCTTGATCTCAGTGCATTTGCTATGAATGAAAGAGGAGGGGGGTGGGCCGTGGGGTTATCAAATATTCTACACGTTGCTAACTTATTAAAATCAAACATTCCGGGGAACTTGATATGTATTAAATTTATATTGTTCAGTAGTGGTTTGGTATTGATATTGTTTTAGTATATTATCAGTTTTTTATCAGTATCATGTATGTATTAATTCAATATTTATTTGATTTGAAAACGATACCAAAACAATATCAAAACAACGATCCAAAAATTCATAAAATTTTTCATAATATTCAAAATTTAGAAAGCATATTTATTTATTTCATCAGTGTACCAATGAGACACAAACGTTTTAAAATAAATATTTTTACAAATAAACGAATCGGAAACATATGCAGATACATATAAAAATCCGGACATCCAATCAGACTATAAAGTTCAACACGTAGCGGAGCCATTCACAATATGTGGAAATAAAAAAGTATATGTATATTATAATTAATTTTTTTATATAAAAAAAAAGTCATTTGTAATTTACTGAAACTTTTTACACGCCTGCCTTGCGTGTGTTGGCAAATCTATGGAGATCTAAAACCGTGGGCAGTACGCCAATATTTCCGGGAAGTTTTCTGTTAATTCGCCTAGATTTTTCTAAACAACATTGATGTTTTAGGAAATTTTTCCGGTCCCATATATGCCATTATGATTCAATTATTAAAATAAATATTATTAGTGTTGTATTAAGTATTTTAATATTATAATTAATAATAAAATTTCACCGTACAATGTTTCTCTAGTTTTGTTTATTGTATTTTATAGAGGGCACTTTATAAGCTTTGTCATGTACCGTGCTGACGGAAGAGCATCTTACCAACAGTTCTCATATTCCCTTTTTTTTTTTGCTTTTTCATGTGATGTAAGCTGACATATTATATGTCGTCCTTACAAAATTAACTAGGGTAGGTGCTAACTCAAAAACAGTGCCCAAAGCTTAAACAATGGGCTTTTAAAACAAGCCAATTTTCTTGCTTATTAAGCATTAAAAATATATATATATATACATGTGAAAAGAAAGAAAAAAAAAAATATATATATATATACATATATTTTAAGTGGAATCCCCACAAAAGCAAAAGCAAACTATATGACTTCACATTCCTCAAAAGGGAAAATGAAATTTTAACTGTTAAAGTGCTTAAAGAGACCTCTGCACCTTTAGTCTTAAGTATTTAAACTAAGTGGAAGCCCCCTAAACCCTACCATGGACAAACTTTTTGGTGGGGTTAGTAATGATTTCCTTTGAATTTATTGAAAACTACAAACCTCATCCTGTAATTTTATTTGTTTAATTAATGGTGTGCCCTATCATTCTTCTATTGCAGAATCATTGATTAGATTCTAATAGGTTAGGTTGCTAAGATTCTTATATGGGTACAAAGTGGTGTAATATCAAATGTCAAATTAATTGATACTTTTATGGCATTATTTTTGTAATAAAGTATAATTTTTGGTCAAGGTAGTCATCCTTTCAATAAAAAAAGTGAATAAAAATTATTTATTTATTATATATCACATAAAATAAATTTTTTCTTATAAAATTTTTACAAATCAAACGAAATAGTAAATATAATTTTATTCTAGTGAACCGAATATGCCATTAAAATACTTCTTAAAGAATCTATATAAAAAATTTATTAAAATTTTCACCATGTGTGTGTATATAAAGTGAAATATTTGGTTATTTAGTGTTTTTATGAGTTCCACAAATTACAATTTTTTTTTTTTTTTGCTATCACAGCCACTACATGAGTGCCACTTGTAGTGACAAATGAAAAAGTGATATTAAAGTTAAACCCACTCTTGGAATGTGGCTGCCTATGTAGCTATTGAGGCAATTGTCACATAGTGTCTTTTCCAAACACAAAGGAACATGGGCCCATTGATTTGAAGTAAAGTGGGGTTTAGGCTTCCAAACCCTGAATTATCACCTCTCACATAACATCTTCTTTTTAACTTAAAAGGGAAAAGATCTTTGAAGTGGAAACGTGGTATCTTGGACGACTTTTCGATGGAAACCTTTACCTTTAAATTGCTATGGTAGTCTGTTTATTCATTTCATACATTTATGAGATTAAATGAAGTCTCATGTCCAGGGGAAAGATATGCGATTTTGTCCATTGGGAATTATTCTGTTGGATGATTTATAAATTAGCTACGTGAAGAATTTCTACCTCACATCCAATATCCAAAAACTAAAATAAAAAATTCTAGATTTTAATATAGTGGATATTTTGGAAGTACAATAATGATGTGAAACAATTAAATGGCATATATGTGTGTATCAGTAGTAATTACCATTAAAATATTGGCATATATAACACGTCCAAATTACTTACGATAATTGTTCTGATAAGATCATACACAATGGTCTCGACTTCATTTAGTTTTTATGTCCCATATAACTTTTTAAAAACCTTTCTTTCTTAAGTACCTTTTTGGCTTAAAGAACCCGTTATTTAATCTAAGATCCTTCATTTTGAGATCTATAAATACTGTTTAATACCTTAAATGTCATCGATTTTTTTTTTTCTATTAGTTTGTAATTCCATTTGTTAAAAATTTGAAAAAACAAAATAAGGATTATAAAGTATAACGAAGAATCTTATTACACTGGTGGAAATCTAAAAAATAAGATTCTTAATCTAGGAAATTATATCAAGGACATCCATGGTAGATGTTTAACTATGATTTCTTATATTTTGTGTATCAAAACTTTTTTAGTTTACATGAAATGTGCTTATACATGTAGCATATAAACATGTAATATGAAATACCTATTGGATTTCTTTTCAAAATGGCATCCTTTAAAAATGTGTTCTAATGCTATTTCATATTGTTTATAGATCATGATGCTTCTATCATTTATATATACATATATACACACAAATACAGAGACAAAATAAAAAACCAAAACTGTTGATTTATTATCTTGTTTTAAGATTTAAATTTCCAGGATTATTTAGGTAAAGAAAAGAATCTAAATTGTTATGTAGTTAATGGCTTACTCTTTGATGGTTTCTTTATGTCTAAGTTATTTTCCATCATATATTAGGATGCGGACATTATGCAACTCTCTCCCTATATATACATGTTGTTTATGTCTTGGGTAAAATAAGTAAGAGTAGCAAATGCAAGGGATCATGGTACAATTAGACTTAAAAAGAAAGCTTTGAATAAGCAATTGAAATTCATGATGAATACGAAGTGGGTGCAATTTGATACGGACATGACACAATCTAGTTAAATATGACAAAATAAATATTGCAGGAGATACCGAAGAAGAATATAGTTGCGGGGTTGTGGTTGTGGAAGAAATTAAGAGTTGTATTTAAAATGTATATATATTAAGATTGAGGACAAATTCCAAGTAATGATCCTCTTTGTTGTCCATCTTCTACATTCTATGTATTCAAGAAAACTAATGATATATGGAAATGACAACACGACCAATTAGACCACGCAATATATTCAAAAGAGAGGTGTTCCAAAATTTATAATCATTGTAGTCAAGTAGTAATGGTAATTTAGTGGGAGAATGTCGAAGTTGTGACATAATCTATTACCATTAGAAGCGAAAAAGCTAATATCACGTTTGGTACGCAGGAATGATTTAGAATAAAGTGAATTTGGGAATGAAAAACCCAATCCTATGTTTGAGAGATTACATGAAATGGAATGGCTAAAAGTGTAATTGTCGAGAATGCCTTTAATAATAAATGCAAAATATTAATACATGATAGGATAAAAAAGTAACTACACTCATATAATTAATGAGAGTTGATTGAAATCACGATTCTACCTTCTCAAAAGTAGAATCGTATTCTTCTTCAAAGCCGAAATTGTTGATTATAATGAATCGTGATTATGGCTTCTAAAAACACTCCCAAACAGTGGGAAATGGAATGAAAGTAGAAATCGCGACTCTATTCCAGTCCATTCCTACGTACTAAACATGCAATAAGAGGATTGGGCTCTCAAAGTGGTAGAACCAGTACCAAACATGAAATGATTGAAGTAAAGTAGTTGTTGGAAAAATCAGTATTCATGTTATTGCAATGATACCAAGCTAATTTTATTGCATTCAACATTTACTACCTAACTAAGATTTGGACCAATAATGTTACTACCTCTCTCCCAAATGAGTTATGAGGAAAATGATACTATCAGTCCAAACTTCAATTTAGCAATAAATATCACATGCTATAAGCTCACGTTAATAATTACAAGTTCATTTGAAAGTTAAAGTCCCAAATATAAATCACTCCTAAACATATACTCAACCATTATTCATGTCAAAGACTGGCCATTCGAAGACTAATATTAGCAGTACAAAATACTACCAAGTCCTAATGCTGGACAGGATGAAAATGGGAAAGTAATTACAATTAGATAGTGACATAGAGAATTTCTTTCTAATAATGTTATTTGAATCAATTGCTTTCGGGCTAAAAGCTTTTATTGATAATTTAGTTTTTAAACTTTCAATTTTAGTGATTTAATATATATAGTTTCAATTTAATGTGTCCATTAATGAAAAAGTAACGCGGTTGCACTTTTTGGTATTTTAGTGTGTACTTTAGTTTTAATTGCATTATGTTGTATATTCTTTAATTTTAATGTAGTTTAGAGTCCATTCACTAATTAATTCACTAAAATTAATATTTTACTTTTCTTAAATGATATATTATTCTAAATTTTAAAAGAAAGTTATGTATTAATTCACTGAAAATTAATTTTAGATTTTTAACTGATATATTATTTTTAGAAATAAAAAAAAATTATTTATAAATGATAAGTTTGTTCGTAAATAATTTTTTGCATATAATGTTTAATTTTTATGAAATATTATATCACTAGAAAACTCTCTACATCAATTTTATTTAGAAGGGTAAATGTTAAATTTAACACTTAAAATTTACATAAAAATTTTAATTTAGTATTTAAACTTTGAAGTGATTAATTAAATACTCAATCAAATTTTTTGCAACTATTTTTATTACCTCTTTAATATTGTTTGCTCTATTTTTAGACATAAAATAAGCAATATATCATTGAATTTTTATTAACACATCCAACACCATTTAGTACTGATATATGTGTCTTTTATGCTAGAAAACAGATCAAACGTTTTTAGTGAGATAGTAAAAAAAGTAATGAAATCTTTGATTGAGTATTAAATTGATCACGTACCCAATTAAACTTAAGTGTGAAGTTAAAATGTCAAATTAGACATTTTTCATATTTAGAAATAAGATCTCGCTATGTATTCCAAGATAACATAAGTAAAATTTGAAAATGATTATTATTTGTAAATCATGTATTATTTTCCGTATAACATAAATTTTTAAACTTATTAAATAATATACCTCTATATAATGTAATATTTCTTTAGATTTTCTTTCCTTTTTTTTTTTTTTGTAGTGTCATTAAAAAGCCTTTATCAAAATTGCTCAAAAAGTCATCCCATCAATTTTGGGATTGAAAGATTTATATTGACTAACTCATATGCCTAAATTAAAGAAATTTTTTTCAATAATCTAATGAAAGATTTTTTAGGGACACTACAAAAGAAAATATAAACAAATGTTATAGTAAATAATGGTGAATCATTCAACAAATTTGAAAATTCACGTTATAAGGCAAATGACACTTGAATTATGAATTATAACCTTTTTCAAATTTTACCTGCTCTATTTTATTATGAAACACATAGTAAGATCTTATTTTTGAACAAAATTAGTTTTGAGAGTTTTCTAATGATATAAAATTTTATAAAAATTTAATATTAAATGCGAAGAATTATTTACAATCGAACTTATCATATGTAAATAATTTTCTTTTCAAAACAATATATTAGCTAAAAATCTAAAATTAATTTTCAATGAATTAATACATAACTTTCCTTTAATTTTTCAAATAATATATCACTTAAGAAAAAAATTAATTTTTAATAAATTAATTATGGAATAGACACTAAAGTACATTAAAATTAAAGTAGAGACACCAAAATGCAATCAACACTAACGTACAAACAATAAGATGCACAAAAAATATAACGGTGTTAACTTTCTTTTATTTAGAGATACTAAATTGAAATATAGATACTAAATTGTTAAAATTGAAAATTTAGACATTAATTTGCCAAATACCAGTGCCTTTATCTCATTGTTTTCTTTTTAAATTTTTTATGGTGGGTTCTCTTTTTGGTTTCGTTACTCAGATGTTCATTTATTCTTACGTCACAGAGCTATCCCAACCGAAATAGAAAGAAATCTTACAAGCAGTTGGACAAAATATAAAGTAACTACAACGTTAAATGATTTTATTTGAAGTCCAAGAACTGCATTCTTGGATAAGGTTAGATAAGTCTATGTCTATTAAATTCTATTGTTAATTTGAATTTTATATGGTAACCAAACAAGAGTTTGAAGTTTGAATCATTAAAAAAAGTAAACTAATAAAGTAAATGGCAAAAAATTTTTTTAAAAAGTAAATTATCAGTAATTCTAATAGAGTAAAACAGATTTAACGCCAATTCTATATCTTATTAATAGCAATTCTAATAAAGTAAACTAATAGTACTACGTCTGTTTGAATTCTTTTTTTTATCTATATTTTATTTGTATTTGATTTGTATTTGATTTGTTTAATTTATTTATATATAAAAATATTTATTTTTTATTTATATTTATTTATTGATGAATATTTCGTATAAAAATAATAAAAATAAAATATAAAAACGAATAGAAGGTAGACTAACCAATCATACTCACATAACTCGTGCCCCTAAAACAAAAACCTCCCATGCCACAGGGTTAGATAATTAATTACAGTAAAATTCAAGTGTACGTACCAAATAGTTTTATCTTTATTGGGTGAATTCAGAACATGTTAACAGGAACCAGCAAGTTCCAGAGTACGAAACCGGCTCCCAAGGAGCATCAGAAACTAGCTTGTGCAGGCTACAACAGGATCAATATCCGGTCTCCTCCGTACCAAAGGTTATAGTATCTCAAATTAAAGGATAAGATGCAGATAGAGATAAGAGGTACTTTAATAGACTTTAATTTTAGGCTCAATTTATCATTGACGTCCACGATAAACTGTTGTTTCAATTAAATTGTTTATAAAAAAGATTCAGATAAAAAATAAATATTTTTAAATAAATAATATAAATAAAAATCAGACAATTCAAACAAGATCTCAGCATAACTTCATTAATTCTCGATGTAACAAATAACACTCAAAATATAAATACATTAGCAACTAACCACAGAGATTGCCGGTTATCTTTCTAAGATTTCATCTTAGTATGAAAATATCAACTTGAATTTATCAAAGCTTACACTATGTTTGATTGAATAAAATGAAATTAGTATTCCAGCTTTATTCTTACGAAGTATCTTTTTTTTTTATTTAGTTTGTGAAAAAATCTATCAAAAGAATATCTATTTATATGATGTGGAATAGATATGGAATCCTTATTCCTTCCTTTTACTGGAAGAATAGTTGCTCCTGATGGAAAAATATGTTTTGTTCTAAAAATATCACTAACTATAAAATGAGAAATCTCTATTCTTTTTTAATCTTATTCCATTCCAGTGAATCAAGCATGCTATTTGTGTATTTGAACTTTGATCTTCGTTTTTTTTATTTATTTTTTGAAAATACAAAAGTTGACAACCTTTTGTGTAATAAGTTCATCAGAATTATGGAATTATTCGATATATTTCGAAATTTATTGCATTAAAATTTAATCAAGTTATTTACAGTTTTGCCATGTAAATTTGGAAAGTGGAATCCAAATAGCAAACATTTATTTCCCTTTTTAAGGGTATGGAATCTAAGAAATCAGCTTTAGGCATACCTAATATTACCTCAAACATCGAGATTGTTTTGACTTCTTCTCCTATATTACTTATTGAATTTTTTTTTCATGAGGGCACATCTCAACATTGATAAGTGATAAGATATTATAATAAGGCATGATTATATAATTTATATGGACACGGGTACGATATAATTAAAAAATCATTTCAGTAAAAAATTAAGTATGAAGGTTACAAAATACATAATAAAAAATATAAGTTATCGTCTTCCCAGATCGTCACGGGCCAGAACGATGACGTTTGGTTTCTCTTTCCCTTTTCTTAACACAAGGCTTTTTATAGTCATGTCAATGTTTCACATAGGTTCATATTTCTCTATAGTATGTCCGTTTTCGTACTTCCCTCCCACTTGCCTTGCAACTTGTATGTATTCTATATATATATTTGGCTAAAAAGGAATTGCTTTGTGAATCCAAATTATTAAAAAAACATATCATGATCTTATAAACACCATAGTTCCTTTTTCTTAAAAAAAAAAAACATAAATTATTTGACCCTATCAATGGTATAAAATCGAATATTTGCATTATCTACTATTAAATGTCTCTTGTATTATAACCATTATTATAATTATTTGTTGTATGTCTATTTATTAACCGATCCAACATGTAATGACAATTTAATAAATAAATAAAAAAAATTCACCTAATGAGATGATGATATGATATAAAATTATTAGGCTTTGTATGGTTAGTTGCCGTGTCGATAACACCTTGTTAGTTCGTTTTAAACTATTTGTTAAAAAATAGATATATTTTTACTCATAAACAGATGAAACAAATCAAATACAGATTATATATAAATAAGTTATAAATGCAGACCAGATACAAATACAGATAAAAATTAAATTAGATAACCTAGAAAGACCTCAATATAATTATGTATTACTATATGAATATTTTTTTAGGCTTAAGTACTCTTTTTTTTTTTTCCTTGTATGCTTGATAACGTGATCATATTCAAATTCTCATTAAATATAACATTAGGAAAACTAAATATAAGAATGATACTCTGAATGATACTCTGTTATCTCTACCACAGTTGCATTAAAACATTGAAGAAGTATTAAAATCCCTAATATTAACAAGTCTTAGTAATGAAGTTGAAAATAAATGGAGTAAATGGTTTTCATGCGTTTATTAATTGTATTAACTTTTACCAATATAAACCTATTTATAATAGAATCATTTACATTTTATTTGATTGAATGGAATGGAACATTATTTCAACTTTATTCTCATGGATTATATATTCTTTTGTTTGATTTACGAAAAATTCTATCAAAAAAAGGTTTATTCCGTATGATACGAAATAGACAAAAAATCCTCTTTCGTTTTCTTTATTAGAGAAATGACTATTCTTAATCAAAAAATATATTTTATTCCAAAATACTCTTAATTATAAAATAAAATATTATTATTTCTTTCTAGCCTTGTTATCTTTTGTTTCAAAAATACTTTTAACTATAAAATAAAAAATTGATATTTCTTTCCAGCTTTATTCCATCCCAGTGAATGGAATAAAACGTATTATTGGTGTTTAATTCACTGGGATGGAATAAAGCTGGAAAGAAATATCATAATCCGGTGCCAAATCAATTGTGTCCACCGTCCGTTTTTCAACTATATTATTTCTTTGATTTAACCAACGTACTTTTAATATTGATTTAAAAAGCGTTTGTTTATTAAATATCAGCATATTCAGCTGAAAATAAATCTGACGGTGACCATAATCATATATTTTCCCATCAAAGGCACTTAAATTGTATGTGAGTGTAATTACAAAATTGGGGATGCTTAAATTTTTTAGAGAGATCCACAAATTTGAAATAATTATAATATAAATATATATATATATAGGTTTTGTAAATTTATTGGTAAACACGTAGCAAAGTTACAATAACGATCATCGTAAAGTAGCCAAGAGCAAAAGAATACAGGGAAAAAAAAAAACATAGAATTCTAATCATTTAAAGTGTAGCCAAATATTCCAGAAGAAGTATATGCATCAGCATCAAGAAGATTCCAAAGCGTGTTACAACCACAAAAAATGAGCTCCTTTTGAAGCTTACAAGCATGAATTAACACAACACAATTAATCACTACTTAGACTGCCTTTTTTTATTTTTTTTTTCTTTCCTTCATGGTCTAAGAATCTTTGCACGCAACTTGGACCTCCTCCTATTCATCATCACCATCTCATATCCCTCCATTGAATGCTTTTTCCAGCAAAAAGAGCACCACAAAACTAATTCATCAACCTTTTACTTTTGAGCAATGATACACAGAACCCTTTTTTGCAATTGGATCGTCTATATAATTTATAAATATTTTCAATAACCGATTCCCGATTACTTACTAAGGGTTTAAACGAAAAATATTTCAAATTTTTACGTTAGCCACACACATTAATGATAGCAAGTGTTTTTTTTCAAACCTACCATTGGTATATTCCAAAATCTTCAACAAAATAAAATACTATTAACATTTAATTCACGTGACATCTTAGTATTATTAAAACTTTTTATTCCCAAATTGTGCCCATACCTTTGCAATTTTCCAAATATGAGTATAAACTAGAGTTTCCTAATGGGATTTATGCCCCCGAAAGGAGGATGCACTTTGTCTCCCTCTAAGCAATAAAATAACTTAAATTTATGTCCTCAATTTTTTAGTATGATGTGATGTCATCTTAAAATATGTTTGTTTCATTATATTCTGATCATTTTGATATTATATTTTTATCATTTTTCAAATATATATTTATGAAAAAATAGATACCGATAACAAATTGACACTTTTACTTATAAACTAGCTAAATAAATACAACATAAATATGATACAAATAAATTATAAATATAAATAAGATACAGATGCAGATACAATATAAACAAAAATATGACATTCCAGAAAAACAAACAATTAACTATATGTGTGTGTAGTAGTTTCTTTGTTTGCATTTAATCATACCATATAGGTTATTTTACAAAATTATGGCTAAGTGTAGTAAAAACTTGGCAATTTAATATTAAATATCTTTTTGCTAAATTAGTTAAGAATCTTCCAACGTCAAGGTACTAAGTTGGAATTTCATTTCCTTTTTCTTTTTTTCTTTTGCAGAAATCAGCAAAATTTATATGGCTTAAACATAAAGTATCCTTGGCCCCAAAAAAAAAAAAAACATAAAGTATCCGAAACTAGAGTGTTAACCATTAAATTGAAAGTTGGTCGCAGAAATTTGGATGACAAGTGTCAGAATTTGTTTGATACATACAGCTGCACTACCCCCCAGTTTCTGACCCCAAAATCTGTTGATGTTAACTTAAGAATCCAAGTTCAAGAATCCGCCGAGCAAATTGTTCAACACACATAAATGAGATGGACCCCCATGACCTGATCTATAGGTGCCTAAGTTATTTTTTTACCTCTGATCAATGCAGATATTTTAATTACTACAAACAAAAATTTCAACTCCACCCCCCAAAAAAATAAAAATCAAATAAAATAAAAAGACACCAACATATTCAATTCAATAATAAATTGAGAAAATTTAACTTAAACTAATTCACTAATTAGCTCAATCAAGATCCTACTAATAAGATTGTTCAAAATATTAATTTAGATCCCGTATCAATACTCTTTTTGACTAGTTTAAACACCAAAAAAAGTGCAAATTAGGGAAGAAAATTGTACAAGCAGATGTTGTTTATATAAATTTGATGGAGTGGAGGATACATACATACATACAATCAAACTCAAAACCTAGCTAATTGCTCAATAATTGGGTATGGGACCCAATCCAATTCAAACTTAAGCTAATGATTTAACCAATACACGTATTCTAGCACACACACGTGTACATATTCTGAAATACAGTACCACTGACCTGCCAGGTAACTACACTTAAACTTACTCCTGCTTCTTCAGCTTCTTCTTCTTCTTCTTCTGCTTCGTTTAACCCCCACAAAACAGCAGCTTCTTTCAGTGTTGACCCATCAGGCTAAAAGACAAAAACACACTTCCCCATTTATTTAATCCAATTCCCTGTTTTCAATGTTCAACTTTAATATTAAATATTTGTGTAACCACAATTGAACATAGTCCTAGGAAGTAACATAGACCATTTTAATTCGATATTATCGTTAACGGATGCTCTAAACACTTGATGTTCTTGATCGGAAAATCATGTGTTTAGGCACTTCGATAATACCTCATGTGTTCAGACTCTTGGATAATACCCATGACGAAATGACTTTTTTTTTATTTTTTATAAACTAGGGTTTTCATTATTATTAGTATTATGATGACAGCTTATTATCAATAGCGTACCCATGGAGAGCACCGACTTCAGCAAGCTTAGCCTTGAGGTGTCCGCTCAGGTGGAGCGCCACGAGCGACTCCAACCCTCCCAAGGCAGTACCACCGATGAAGACGGCCGGCGCGTAGGCTCTACGCGCGGAAGGGGGAGCGTCGTTGGGAGTAGGGAGGGCAGTGATCTCATCGTCGTCCAATTCGATAACGGTTGGGGTGACACCAATGGTGGCGAGGAGGTTCTTCATGGCATGGCACATGCAGCATGAGGATTTACTGAAGATGATCACGGGGTGCTCGGATATCAACCGCTGGATGCGGTCCTCGGCTGATTCGGCCTCGTCGATGGAGAAAGAGGTAGACAAGGCCCTGTTGTTGGCGGTGACGGTGGCAGTGGTGGTGGTGGTCGTCGTCGTGGTGGGGTTGAGGTCTAGTTGGAGGAATTCGTTCGGACAACGTTGTTGGATGCCTTGCATCGCGGGAAGAGAGAGAGAGAGAGAGAGGGGGGGGAGAGAGAGAGGGAGAGAGAGAAAGTAGGGGTGATGTCAACGAAAAGGAAGCGAGTGGGGGAGTATGGGAATGGAGGGAGTTTAATAAATAGAGAGAGATAGAGAGAGAGAGAGAGGGAGAGTGGAGAGTAGTGGGTGTGTGTGTGAGGTGAGGTGGTGGTGGCTTACATCACATATAGTACTGTGTTTAATGAACAGGGTTCTTGGGATCCGGAACTACTGGGGGACTTTAGAACCTCACTCGCTTACCACTTTGAGTGTTTTACACGCTAATGTCCTATGAAATTAAAAAGAAAAAAAAAATGAAAAATTATTAGCTATCATGTCAGATGCACACGGACAGAAATATAATAGGTATACATTAATAAAAACTTCCGTTGCATTGGGTAATTTTTTAAATAATTGTTGACCGAAAATCTACGGTTTAAAACCTTTATGTGGTTTTTAAAATATCATATAAATTTAAAAAAGAAAATTTAAACAAAAAATTTATCATTTTATTTTTAAGATTCGTTACACGAGATTTATCACATATTTTTAAGTTATGTGTGTGTCATATATTTTTATATAATATATTTAATAAAATTAAAAAAAATATAAAACAATTATCAAAACAAGCGATCAATATTACTTTTTAAGATGAAAAAGATCCTAAAATATTTAAATGATCTTTTTGATTGCTAAGGACATGAAAAAGTAATGCCCTTAACATAGTGATCCATGTCAAACAATCTCTAATAGAATACTCTTAGTATTTCATATAAATGTCAATTATAAAAAATATGACTTATGTTTTAGTAGTTTTACAAACAAACTATTTGACTTTTGATTTTTTTATAAATACATAATATATATTTTAATATTTTAGTAATCAAGTTATCTGAGTTTTAATTTTGACAAATATATAATCAATGTTTTTTACTTTTGCAAATAAGTGATTTTGGTTTTAATTGTTGAAAAATACATAACATGTATTTCATTATTTTGTGTTATTAATAGATTAGGGATATGTAGCTTTTTTCTTCATTACTACATAATATTACTAAATTTACTTAATCAACCAATAAAAAAATGTTATGCATTCTTAATATATTATTAGCATAATGTGACAAAATATAGATTATGTATTTGTCAAAAATCAAAACTTGAATCACTTATTTGTAAAAAAAAAAAAAAAGGGTCATTTATTTGTCAAAATAAAAACTCAGATGATTTAATTACCAAAATATCAAAACACAGGTTGTACATTTGTTAAAAATCAAAACTTGTAAAACTATTAAAAACAGATCATATTTTTGTAATTGACTCTTTGTATAATATATATATATATATTATATAATTTTTTAAGTATTTTTACTTTGACAAAGTATTCTAATTTAAAATACCAAAATTTTATTTGAAAATAAACTTTTAAGTAAAGTGGTTAATGTATATCTCCCACTTGTCTTATTTGTTGCTTTTTCTAGCAATCATGAAAATATATAATTCCAAAGAATATAGATTCGAATAGCAGTTACAAAACATTTTCTCAAATATAAATATAAGATTTTTTTTTTTTTTAACCATATAATTGGTCCTCGACATACCAAGTAGAAGATCAAATGAGTCCAACAAGTCTAGTAAAAGATAAGGGGGAAAAATGACATCTGGGGTGACGATTCATTTTTCTTTTCTTTTTATTTTTCTTGTCTTTTTCCCCATGTAAATAGATATCCATTACTTCAACATTGCATGGAACTACAACGCAGCTAAAACTTCCGACACGAGTCCAAAGCGACCCAATTATTCCAGAAGAAAATACACAAAAAGGAGCTGGAAGGATGCGCCAGGAGCAGAAAAACTTGATGGACAACACCCCCTCCAAACTGTACAAGCACAAATAATTCACAGCTTGATTCCATTCTCTCATAGTTGTTTGAATCTTGAACATGGAAAATCAAGATTTTTCACCTGTCAAAATATTTTTGGAAAAAAAGAGAGATAGAGAGCCTTATATGTAGACACCTTCTCTACGGGTTGGGGTCCGAACGAAGACCTGACTTATTAGGTCCAGGTCCATCTTTTAGGACCCATAATTTGCTTTGTATAGGGTGTGGCGCGGATCCTTGAGTGGATTAGAAGGTTCCAACCCATTTCCTCTAAAAATATATAAAAATATGAAGAATTTTTGTTAATTAAAATAATAAAATTTTAAATTTTAAATATATAAAGTGTGTCTAAAAAAATTAACTATTTTTAACCCTATTCATTGATACCATCAATGATGTTTAATTATTTATACACAAGCCAGTCCTATAGATTTGAAACATAAGTAATGTTGGACTTAAGTAATACATTAAAAGAGTAGAGTTATAAAAAAAAAAAAAAAAATCTCACATTTTTTTAGATTTGTGAATTTCTCTTGATGGAACTCTATATAAAAACATGACACATGGTGATTTTGAATTGTATTTAATCACATGTTGTTGGCAATAGCACATTAAATATTATAAATAATTAATTAATAATTTCTATTCACAGGAAAGCAGTTTAAAGATTACATATTATTACTTATTTATTTTATACATTTATTTTTTTAATATTTCTTCTTTTCTTGATAATAATAACACTATATTAATTTTTTATTTTTTTAATGAGGGAGACTTAAGGTTCTGCTATATCCATTAGTTTGGTCAGTGTAGAGGTCGCACGGTTCGGACCCGAACCGGAACCGAACCGGAACCGCCGGTTCACGGTTCCACATTTTGTGGAACCGGAACCGGAACCGCGAGAGCCGGGGCGGTTCACGGTTCCAAGGAACCGCCGGTTCTGGCGGTTCCGGTTCCGGTTCCACGTGAACCGTTTTTTTTTTTTTTTTTTTTTGGAAAAAATAAAGAAAACAAAAATCATAAAATCAACAAAAACAATTATAACTTATTTATACCCAAAGTAAACATTTAAAATTTTTTAAAATAAAATATAATGGTTAACAAATAATAAACATAATTACGGAACACATAGAAGTCGATTAACATATAGGCAAACGATGACGAATAAATTTTATTGCGCCAAACATTACATATTACCTCTACTACAACATGAACACACTAACTATTACAACCACAAATAACTAACTAAAATCACACAGTTCATTCATCTTGACTACAATACCAACACTCATAGTAGAATAATATCAATCGAGTAAATGTAAAGTTAATGCTCATTGGCCTGGACTAGTTCCCGGAGAGGTCGCAGCTGTGCTTCCCGCAGATGAGTTGAAGTCACTGAAATACTCGTCTTCCTCACTTGAGTAGTCTTTCAAGTCTTGTTGCCGTCGTTCTGCACGAGTCCAATCATGGTTGCAAGCTAGTGCCTCAACCGTCGCGGGACCATACCGGGACCTATGCTCATCCAACTGCTGCCCAGCAATGCTGAATGCTTGCTCAACTGCCACAGTTGAAGCAGGTGCAGCCAATACTTGTCTAGCGATTCGAGATAGTATTGGAAACGTCTCCTGGTGACGTTTCCACCAGTCTAAGATGTCAAAGTTGTATGCATCCACCATGTCACCAAACTCGAATGCCGTGTTCAAGTACTTGTCAATCTCAGAGTCTGATCCACTACCGCCTATGCCACGGTGCTTTTTGAACCGCCGATGCTGGAGCACCACTCCGGGCTTCTCCACGGTGGTTGATATGGGGGCATTACTTGGGGTTGCTGGACTGGTGGGTATTTGTCCACCATATGTGCTACTAAATTGAGAATATAAGTTCAACAGCACATTACTTGTCTCTTTCACGACATTATGAGCAGAAATTGCATAAATGTCTTGAGTGTCTGACAACTTGTCCACATGATCGTAATAGTAATCCAGGACTTCGCGAAGTCCCTCAACTTTGTTGCGTGGGTCCAACAACCATGCCACGTTGTATATCATAGGAATTTCCCTATAATACTTCAACCACTTGCGAGTCATATCGTTAACACACATTTGCAAAATTGGATCAGATCTTACCTGTTGGAGTGTCCCGATGATGTTGCAGGCCTCCAGTAAAAAGAGATGGACACTGGGATTGTACACACGGGAGAAAACATTTGTGCAGTCATAGAAGACCTTCAACAGCTGCAACAAGTTGCTACAGAAGTTCCATTCATTAGGATGCAATGGTATGTTTGGTACATGTGCAATGGCGAAGCTACATAGCAATTCCTTATATGGTACCGTGCTAGCTAGAAGCTCGTACGTCGAATTCCATCGGTGTTGCACATCCTTTTTGAATTTTCTCGGTTTTTTGCCATGCACACCACACCATTTTCGCCATTCTCTGTTAATAGATGGATGGTCGGTAATGAAGTAGAGATGTACGGATTTTTAAAGAATCCATTCCATCTTTCACACATAAATTTAAGATGTGACATGCACATCTTATGTGGAAAAAGGTACCCCCAAGCGTTGGTTGGCATAACGATTGAAGATCAGAAATACTTGCTGTATTTGCTGCAGCATTATCGAATCCAATTGAAAAAATTTTTTGTGTCAACCCGTACTCATCAAGAATTATCCGTATTGTGGCATATATGTTTTGAGCTGTATGGGATCCATCCATTTTTCTTAATGCAATTAATCTCTTTTGCATTACCCAATGTCTATCAATCCAATGAGATGTAATCCCCATATACGAACTTTCACCCCATCTATCAGTCCAAATGTCAGAACAGATGGACACACATGTATCGAGATCAGAAAAAGTTGCTTGGAGCTGTCCCTTACCCTTGCGGTACATTTTTAGACAATGTCGTTTCATTGTCGTAGCACTCCATTTAGGTGCTTGTGGCTGCAATGTTTCTTGGTGGCAATAGACAAGATCTGCATTTTCGCTTGCATTAAAACCCAAATGCAACCCGCTTATCATTTGCACCATGGCATCACGATATTGTTCTTCATTAAAATGCCACAGCCTTGCTTCTTTCTTGGAACTCGATCGTGATATTTGTTGTTGTGATGGATCCAAACCATACTCACTAGGATGCTTTGACTTTAGATGTTTGGAAAGACTACCATATCCATCTCCCTTGGAAAAGGCATAGTTTGCATTGCAATAATTGCAATGCGCCCTAGTCTTCCCATCTGGCCCTTCGACCTTCCTAAAATGTTTGGTGAACATATTAGACTTATATGGTCGAGGTGGCTTTGTGGATGGATTTGTCTCAATGGAGGGGTGTATTTCTTCACCCAAACCGCCATAATCATCGGCTTCATGTTGTGGTAGTTGTTCCATTTCCGGATCTTGGGAGTCATTATCATCATTTCCTTGTTGATGGTAAACTGGATTGACTGTCTCGAAACCTGGTGGAATCGGAGGGAATTGTTCAGGTGTGAAATCAAAGTCGGATACCCGAGGCTCATTAAAGTCATAGCAGTCAGCATCCTCATCTACATTGATAGTAGGCTCTTGCTGGCACTCTGGTATCTTCGCCTTTAATTTGTCTTTCTTTGCAGATTTTTTTGATGAACCACCAAAGAAAAAGGAAGCCATCTAGCCTTTTTATAAACAAGTACGTACTAATGTGAGTGGTAGTATTAGAAGAATTGAAAATTTAAGAGCAAACACGATAAATAAGTGTTGTTGGATAACTCCTTTGTGCGAGATAGTCTACAAAATAACAAGCAATATCAAACACATGAATGTCTGATATTTTTAAAACACGGGAATGGTTGATAATTTAAGAAAACTCAATCTGTGAAGGTTGTAATGAGCTTTTGAATGTTTCGTTGTTTTTTGAATGAAACTCTTATATTTATAGAGCTCCTTACGTGCGTAAAATATCAAAACATAGTTGCCTGATTCAACTCTCCAACTTTCCCCAGCCGTTGATAATTTTTCAACTCTTCAACTTTCGGTGATTTTGTTGTTTTGCTTTTTTTTTTGGACATACTACTGCACGGTGCAAGGCCCCCCTCCTCATTTCTTCATTTGCGTTGCCGACAATATTGACTTATTCTGTTTTGTTTGGTTTTATCTTTTTTTTTTTTTTTCTCCCCCCCAAATGCTGCCCCTGCCCCCCCCCCCCCCCCCCCCCCCCCCCTACACCCTACCTACCCCCCCCCCCCCCCCCTGCCCCCAACGCCCCTGCCTCCCTCTACCAGGCCCCCCCCCCCCCCCCCCCCTCTCCCAAATTTCAAATGCCCGCACGCTCCGCATTTTTCCTTTTACGTTTTGTTTTTTTTTTTTTTTTTCTCCTTCTGGCGGGTTGGAACCGCCGGTTCCGGTTCCGGAATAACGGTTCCGGACCCGGTTGAACCGACGGTTCCACCACGCCGAACCGTTTGGACCCGCCGGTTCCGGCGGGTCCTCCAACGGTTCGGAACCGTCACCCACGGGGCGTTCCCGGGTCCGGAACCGCCGGTGACGGTTCGGGGCGGTTCCCGGTTCGGAACCGCCCCGTGCTGATGTCTAGGTCAGTGGACCCACAGACCAAGGCAAGTCCACTTGGTGGGTTAGACCCACCTTGCCGGGAGAGTCCATGGCTAGACTTAGTGTGGCGAAACCAGGTCGAGTTCGAACTTGTAAGATCAATATTTTCGAATACAATCTAGGGTAAAGCTTTCATGAAATCAGTTTCAAGAATTGGGATTTTAAATTTCAAATTAACAGCTAAACTATGTCTCCACAAAATACTTCGAAATTTTGTTAAAAGAGGCAAGTGAAAGGCTAATATTGTTAGATAACTCAACTATTAGGGCACTATATGTGTCCTAATGATTTCACCAATGCGAAATGGTCAGATGAACAACACTGTTGCAATTCACTTGAACTAATTTGTTTTCGAAGACATTAGAGTTTCAAGGATCAACTTGGTTGATTTTTTTTATATCTCTTCCCATGTGATGCATAGTATTTAGCGGCTTGGGCTAATAACAAGCACTTATTACAATCGAACTACAAACATAAATGATAAAGAAGAAAAGAGCATAACCAAGGAGGTCTCATGATTTCATTGACATCCTATTATTTGGCTATCTTTCTTAATCCACTTAGAGATTAGTATATTTTCAAACCAAGAAGAGCCCAATTTCCTGCAGACTTTAACAGCAAAAGAACAACGAAAGAACTGATGATGGTAATTATAGCCCTCAGCTATACTTAGTATAAGGTGGGTTATTAAAGTTGGTGTTTGATCCTTTCGCAAAATTAAAAGTCGAATACCCAATTCTACTCTACAATCAATTTTAGACAAGTATATATATTTTTTCTATGTTATAGCACCAAGCAATGTTATAATTCCCATGAGATCACTAATTACTAATATTACTCCTATTCTTGTTATCAAACCAAATGTATCAAATTCAACTAATTAATTAACTATTTACTAAATAGTTTACAATTCAAGAAGACCTTTCCTGAATAAAATATTAATTTGGAGGATTACCTAAATCTCATATCAACACTAATCCTAACATGCAACTTATCAAAACCCTTTAATAAGTCATATTTGTTTTTTTAAATAACAAAATTCCTTAATTAAACTGATATTCGGCTCAAGATTATCAATTCTTAATTCAAGATTGATTAACAGGGATCTCTTCCTTGTTGAAACTCTTACAATTGCATTAAAAACAATAGCTTCTTTAATAAAATTGATTCAACAGTTCATTATTCTATCTCTAAAACTACTAGAAAGCTTTTTTAATTACACAAATCTATCAATAAAAGCAATTTCTCAATCAACTTCTACAAAATCAAACAAGAATTCATGCGCTAGCATTATAACTTCAAGATAACGATTAGAAATATGTAACTGAATTCAAGAAAACTAATATTCATCCATGAAATCTCAATCTCAGTTACATGTTAGAATTGTGGTTCCTCGAAATCTAGATAAAACTATAAACTCTTTCGTAGATTTGACTGTTAAATCATATAGATAAGAAAAGTAAAAAAAAAAAAATTCATAATTAAAACCCCTTTCCAAAATTGAATCTTGCAATCCTGCATTATCTCCTAGTTTTCTTGACTTGTTCATCCCAATTTCTCTCTCTGAGGTGTTCTCACATCTACCAAAAACTTAAATATAATAAAACTATAGTGCACTATTCATAATAACCTTTAAAATTGGCTCACCATGTCTCCTAACATGGGCATGTCTGGCCCCAATGTTTTCTACATCATATGAAATCAAATATCTTTAACTATTTCACAAATATTCATTAAGCCTTTTGAACCAACACAACCTTCCACCATAGACTTGTTTGCTGCCCATGTTGATTTTGTATCCTTTGCTTATTCACCGTGGCCTTTGAGCATGGTAATGTTCATTGCTCATCAAATTCTTCTCTTCAAATCTTCAACTAGGCATGCTCACACCAATGCTATTCCTAATCTCTTTAAAGCTCATCAAATTCTATCAAAACTTCATCCAATTGGCACAAAATCCTCTTTTTATCTCAAGAAATCTATAAATACTTGAAATTCGTAATTAACCACCAAAATCATTAAAATAAAGTTCAAAGTTTTACTTTAAATAATGATCTCTTAGCACCTATCAATTGGAATTAATTACACGTCCTAATAGATTCAATCTAGCATAATTTCATGGAGAGACTACATCAAAACAAAATCTAATTTTTTTATATGTGCGTGTCTTTTAGTTCCATCTAACCATGATGGTTATGTTTAAAAACCATTTATATCTTTATTCCAAGAGTTTTATATCCATCCATGCATCAATCCTTACAAGAAGTAGAACTAGATGGCTATTTGTTTCCCATTTAAGTGGTAAGAATGGAATTTTCATGTATCCATTTACTAACTTTACAAGTTTCCTTAATTAATTTAGTGCTATTCCTAAGAGGAGTCATCAAGTGTTCTAATTTTATTTTAGCTACCATAAGCCTAATTTAAAGAAGTTCTTTATGGTTGAAATTCCATGAGAGTTTTGCTAAGAAAGCTTTATTTGCTGGCTCTATACTTCACTAAACCTAATCCATCATTCTTTTTCTCAATTTCCACTAGTATAAGATTAAGATCATCTATGAAAAGTAATGTAATACACAAACGGTAGGGAGCTTAAGAATGATGCAAGTTTCCACGTATTAAGATCGATATGATATCAATGTACTCCATATTTAAAATGTAATTAGATAATTAAATTTTGAAATAGATCAATTTTAGTATTTGAAAAAAAATAAATTGTTTATGTCAATAGTACTTTCATCAAATTAAATAATATTGTCATCCGACGTGGTATTTTTGACTAATATGACAAAGATACTATTGACCTATACGAAAAGTTTCTTTAAGTATTAAATTGATCAATTTCAAAACATAGGTGTTAAATTGATCAATTTCAAAGTACAGATACTAAATTGATTAATTTCAAAATTTAGGTATCTAATTGTATATTTTGTCAAAATTTAAGTATTATTTGTAATATTTACCATTGGAAATATGCCCCTCTATATTATTCCATGCAAACTTTGTCCATATATATTTAATATGGAGTGTTTAGAACTTAAAAATTGTTAGAAAATTATATTTAAACTCTTATATATGGCTATTTTGCCCTTAATTATTTATATGCATATATATATATATATATTGATTTTAAGTTCTTTTTATTAGTTTATAAGCGCAAACTAGTGGAATACATGAAAGCACTCAATATAAAAACATTACTAAGATAAATATTAAATATGCATGAAGCTGGTATAAAGTGATCTACTAATAATTTACTCTATATATAGTTTTGGAAGTTTCTTACAAATGAAATATGTCTTCAGAATAACATATTCTTTATGCAAAACATCCATAACATGGTAACACATTACATTTGCATGTTTTGAAGAATTGCGCCTTTTTCTACATGCGAAACACGATTTCTTCGATACATAGTATGTTAAAAACATAGAATGACATTATAATACAAGATAATCAAATTGTCGTGTTCACATTATATTTTTAATAATTTGATTACAAATATACATTATTTATATGTAAAATGTGATTATTCATCATTATTAACGAGATATATGCATGGCTGCAAACATTTTTACTTAAAGAATAAAATGACCCAAGTTTTTTTTTTTTTTACTTTTTAATTTTTCAATTTAAAACATATATTTTTAAAATTTTCATTTAAGGACCTAAATTTTAATAAGGGTACTAAACTTTGACAAAATATACAATTAAACTTATGAACTTTGAAATTAATTAATTTAGTGCCCTAACTGTAAATTGATCAATTTAATACTTATAAAATTTTTCGTATATACCAACGATACCTCCGTTGTATTAGTTAAAAACATCATATAAGACGACAATATTAGTCAATTTGACAAAGGTATTATTAGCATACACAAATAGTTCTTTCAGATACTAAATTGATCATTTCTAAACTTCATATACCTAATTGCATAATTTGGTAAAATTCATATATCTTTTACGACATTAACCTTTTTAATAATGAGTCAAAATAGGTTCTCCATCACTCTCCATTGCAAGGCTGTTGGGCTAAGTCTTAAAATGGAAAAAAAAAAAAGAAAAAGGAAAAATGAAAACATAGGTTATGAAATGAAAACTAAAAACAATAAGACTTAACCTTTTTCATGCTTTTTTTTGTTTGAGGATTTATATTTTTATGATTATTTTTAATAATATCTTTTTTATTTTAGAACCTATTTATTATGTCTATCTTCATTTCAACACCTAACTTTTTAGTGACATTCATAACGGAGAGTAACAAAATTCTTATTTTGATTAATTTATTATAACATAAGTCCTTAAAAAAAATGAAAACATCTAAATAGAGAAAATGGACAACCCTTATGTGTAGTGTTTTTTTTTTCCCTTAAAAAGGTAAATTGGACCTTGAGAATTTAAAAGAAATGAATATTTATAGATATATAATAGCTAAGATGTAGAAACTATGTGGCTTGTGAAATAGGAATTAACTTTATATTCATCAAATTAAAGGGAATACAACATTATTTTTACAAGGATAAATTCCACGAATGGTATTGAACTTTAGCAAAATATCAATTAAATATCTAAACTTTAAAATTGATCGATTTTGTATGTAAAAATTGTTTTTATGTACGGCAATGGTAATTCTATTATATTGATTAAAAATGCTAGAGTGACAATGTTAATCAATTTAATATTATTAACATGTACGAAACGTTTTTTTTAGATCATAAATTTATAATTTCAAAGTTTAGCTACTTGATTGTATATTTTACTAAAGTTTAACTATCATTTGTGATATTAATCCTTTTTACAATTTATGATTACTGTGACTGATAGCAAATTTCACCATAGTCCTGGTAAAATTTATTCAAACACTAAATGATCATCTGAACACTCGCAAAGAATGGACTTGAAAACAAATTAAATGCATCATAAGGAAAGCACCTAGCATTTACCTAACTAATAATTTGCCATCGACGGCTTTCTGTTCAACGAGAACATGGGCATGATGAAAGTGTTGTTGGTTTTGACATGAAATGACTTGATTAATTACACTTGCACACGAGGAGAATGATTTCAGTAAACAGGAAATTGACTGTTTTAAAAGAAGGAATGTACTAGGACCATCATGACTTTACACATGCCATAACTGGCTTCTTTCGTTTTTTATCTCAATGTTATAATCTTATATTGCTTTTATACAATGCCAAAGCAAATATATATATCAACCAACAATCTGCAGCAACATGTCCTTCTTCATGAAGCAACTCATATAATGCTTCGTGTTGAAACACTTATTGCGATTAGATGATAGTACAGGAATAAATGATCCTTAAAGAGATATATATGATGCGTAGCGAGTAAACAAAAATTCACTGATCAAACAAAACAGTCAGTCCTTATGAGAAAAACAATGCATTCATTCAAACCAATTAACAAGTTCGCTTCCTTCTAGTTTTTTAACCTAATTCTCTCTTAGCCATCAGGCCATGGACCATATTCAGTGTTAGCGATATAATCAGATTGGGTTTCAAACGGATCATATAAACTTGAAATATAACCTACTACTTTATAGAGTTTACCATACCCGACCATATAATCCTGTAGGGTTTTGATACTATATACAAACCCGCTCTATAAGGTTTGACTTAGAGTCTGAAACCCGATCCTATAACCCCATAGCCCCTTTTTTTAAAGTTATTTTCAAATTTTAATAATAAATTTAAGAAAAGCTGGTGCTTTGACTCAAATTCACTATACATTCAAAAATGAAAAGATACATTTGGAATTAATAGTAATTGTTGCAAACCATATTCATTATACAATATTTAAAACATATAAATATACTTTTTCACAATTTATATCTTAAAAATATGGTTAAATTGAACCTCCTGTTAAGACTAAAATATAATAGAAAACAAATAATATTAATCTCTACAACAAACATGACTTGAATAAAATTTAATAAAAGTTCTAAAATTTGTAGTTAGTCTTGCAAACATAAAAGAAAAAACATCATTGGGAAGTAAAAAAGAGGGTAACTCCTTAATATCTTCTTTCTCTCTTTGTCCCTTTAGTACTGTTTTTATTTATTTAGTTATTTTTAATTATAATACCAAGTTTTCGAGTATCCATATATTGTTATGTGATCCAAACCCGACCCTATATTCCTATAGGGTTTTTATTAAACCCGACCCTAAAATGCTATAGGATTGCACTCTATAGGATTTTTATAGATTCAGATAGGTTGGAAACCCTATAACAGTTTATCCAGTTACATCCCTATTCATGGTAAGGTATTCTATAACATGTAAACACACAGTAATAACAAAACTTAGCATATATGTACGTTAGTTAAGCCTATCCTATTCAACTATATGGCTTTCATTCACACGGGCACATTTATAAACAAATGACATTTACAAGCACAAGCAACAAAATAATTGAATGTCATCGCTTACTCTGGTAGGACATGCCAATTAGACATTGATCCTATCTCTATGTGTGATTAAATTGGCAATGATGGATGATTCGATTAAAAAATAAGAGAAGGATTTAGTCTCCATCATGAAGTTCGATCAATTGATCATAGTCATGAAGTTTAAATTTCAAACACTACCCTTTAATTGATTGAGTTTTATCTTTTACTTAAAGTGAAGTCAAAGAACAAATCTAAGTTTGGTTGAGTTCAATCAACTGTTTTTGTAGTCTAGTCGTTCAAAGTAGGATAGATTTGAGACTAACATCTAAACTAACTAACCTTGTGTTTTTTGAATTTCAAGCTTGAATTTAATTTCAACCTCTTATTATTTGGTTTATTATTTTCTATTTTGAACCAATAATTAATTTTTTTTATGTTTATCCTTTGTGATTCTATTTCTTAATTAGATTTCCATTTCAACTCTTGAATTGATTAAGCCATCGATATCCATTAGCCCAATTTATATACTTTTATCTCTTATTAATCTTGTGCAAATCTATTTTCAACTCAACCATTTTCACATTAATTGCTAATCCAAGTTTGCAATTCTTTTTTGTTATAATAACGCAGCCATTAACGCCATCACAACACGAAATCCAACTTAGTATACAAGGATGAGGATTAAGACAGGATGCCTTAGCTAGTTTATAACTTCTAACCTTGATTTTTGATCCTGCATCAATATGATTAAGTGCGAAAAAGAGAGAAAATATATGAATTTACTAACATTGGGATAATGAGTTTCTGATTTTATCATCCTTCTTAGATCGCAGTAAAATCAGAATAACAAAAGAAAAGTTTACTCGTTGATTATAAGATACTTGGGTTAGACGATTGCATTAGTATTTCATTTTGTACATTTATATTGTAACATAGCCAATTTGCCTTTTAACTTCCTGCAAGACTATTAAAGTCTTTCTCTCGGTTTTGGTTTTATTATCTGGAATATTCTGCAAACCGAGGGGATTCACATGAGTGATAATTTAATATCAAATCTTACCTCATAGAAGCAGAATACAAAGAATTATTATTGGTTCCTAATGATTAAAGTATCCTTGACAATTTCGATTTAATTAATTATTTGAAAAATCGATATCTCGCCACATTAAAAAACTGAAATAAGATAATTAATTTCTACTTACGAGTAATAATAGCCTTTCTCCCACTTAGAACTTTATTGATAGACTTAAATATATGGGTAGGTAGGTATGTTGCTAGTGCGGATGCACTCTTCTCTCCATTTCAAATTCATGTATCTTGTTTCATTGTTTGTTTCGTTGTATTCAACTAAAATAAGCATTCTCAAATGAAAGCAACGCCATAATTGGCTGAACGAATTAATTTGAGAACAGGAAACAAGCATTGGCTTTCTTTCAAAAAGAATCATAAATAATCTTTCGGTTAATATCACAAATGGTATACTTAAACTTTGAGAAAGTATGTATTTAAGTATCTAAACTTTGAAATCGATCAGTTTAGTATGTGAAAAAACTTTTGGTGCACATCAATAGTACATCTGTCAAATTGGCTAACACTATCATTCTAGTGACATTTTTAATCAATATAACAGAAGTATCATTGGTATACATAAAAAGTTATTTAAAGTACTAAATTGATCAATTTCAAAGTTTTGGCATCTAATTACATATGTTATTAAAATTCAAGTATTATTCGCAATATTTACCCATAATCTTTTTAAACATCGATCTAAGTATGGATATATCCCTAATTTTATAATATTTTTGATAATCCCTCTTAATTTTAATAAATCGATGACATGAAGACATTTGTTTCCTATTTTAACTTTATAAAAATACATTAGACTGGAGTTTTAAGGTTGTTAAAATACACTTCGATAAATATAATAATTGTTTTTGTGACAAAGCCAAAGTTAAAAGGATTAAAAAATGAGAATTGATCACTGAACTATGTTTATAATAATTTATAAGTAATATAGTCCTAAGACATGCATGAGGGCGTGTGTCCATTAAATTATTATCACCTCTAAGAAATACTAAATAGAAGTGGATGATTTATAGCCTCACGTAAGGATGAACAATCAAAGGCCTGAAACTAAAGAAACTTCAATGCATGATATTAACAATTATTTCTTGTACGTTTCTACCTTAAATGTTTTTATCGGTCATTATCTCTAAATGTTTTAATATTCTTGTCACTCTAGCTTGTACTGCTCCTGAAGAAGGTGTTATATGATTGTTCGAACAGTCAAAATCGAGCTCCTGGCTTTTCAATTTTTAAATCGTTTATGGACCTTAATGAATTGTCAGAAAAATGCACTCAAGGTCACCGCGTCAATGCACATGTGATAATGACAAAAACGTTTTCGATTTAATTATCGGATAATTGAACCATTTTTAATTGCAATAGTGACGGTAGTGGTACTTAAATTTTTAATTAAAAAAACTAAATACTTAAAGTTTAGTTTTGAAGACACTTGAAAAAAAAAATTATTGGAATTTTTTAAGTTTAGTTTCGATAATTTTGGTATCTAAACAAAGTTTTTGTTAACTTTTTTTTCATACATGAAGCAAATGAAATTAGGTATGAAAAAAGTTCATTAAAAGTTTGTTCGAATACTAAAATTGTCAAAACTAAACTTCAAGTATGAAAAAAAAACATGAAATTGTCTGGGTATCAAATTATTCAAAATCAAATTTTAAGTACCTACTTGTTCTTTTTGTGAAAGTTCAGATGTCATTTTTGTCATTATTTCCTTTCAATTGATGCACACATATTCGACAACCTTAAACTTTGGTGTGACCATTTCCATATTGGATCGATTCAATGCTATATACAATCATCAAGAAAGATTGAACCATTTTAAACGAGTATGGGTATATATAAACAGAAATGTAAATAAGTAAAGCTTTTGAATATTCAAGCTTGGCTCATTTCGAAATTATCAAATTTAAATTTGAGCAGAGGTTCTTAATCTCAAGTTTATTTCATTGGGACAATTGAGTATTTTCTCGAAGTTAACCTCAATTCATTTAAATAAAAGAACTTGTTTATTGAGCTCAAGTTCAAATAGCTCTTGACCTTTAACGATAATGTAAATTTTAAGAAATAGTATATACAAAATAAATATATAAATAAGTAGATCAACGTATAATGAAGAAATATTAAGTTATGTATACATATTATTTATAAATTAGTTTTTAGTTTAGATAAACAAGCTATTTATTGAGTCTGTCACACTTCTAAACAAGTTGCTTATAAGTTAACTCACAAACTAGATTGAAGCTGAGTTTTACTCGTTTACCAAACGAGATCAAGTCAAGCCGAACTCAAATAACTCGACTCATTTAGAGCCCAATATAAGAGCAATTGGTCGATCTCTATCCTAGTCAATGAGTTTAGCTAGTCAACTAGGGTCATGTAAATATAATATATTTAACTTCTTATTTTGTCTTATTTTTTATTTTTTATGTTATCTATCTTTTTTATCGTTCCCTACCCTAGCTAACAGTTACATAAAAGGGCTTATGGTTTAATTTAAGATTGACTAAGGTTGGCTTTTGTCCCACAAATTTTGGCTTAGAGAATAAAAGTAAGTTTCACCATAACAAAAATAGTCTTTGGAGGAAGAAATTTTGCAATGGAAATTTTCTATTTTCCAAAAAGTTAAATCAATGACATATTCACAGTGAATTCATAACAAAAATTATGACAAATCTTGAAATTCATATATATTTTACTAATAGAAACTGTGATGGATTGCAAACAAATTTTTCATCTTTAATCACTTTGTCTCTAAATGTTAGAAGAAAATATGATATTTTAGCATTATCTTGTCACATTTGAAATTCTATAATTAATTTGTCTCTATAAATTAAAAATATAAACCAAGATTTGAAGACAAATAAAATCTATCTCTAAAAGAAAATTTAATATGAAAAATATATAAATAATTAGATATTTTATGTTTGTATATCAAAAGATACTTTGATCGCACGTATTATATATAATACATCTAAATATTTAGTTTTAGATAATATCTTATGTATAATAACATACTACATAGCAAAAGACATAATATGTTACTTATAAGCATAATATAAAAGAATAGTACAAAAATATGATAATATTAATTAAGGTATTATCAAATTTGGTCCCTGAAGTTCACACAAAAATTCACTACAAGTAATTGAGTTTGTTACAAGGAGAAGACATGATCACAAACCCCAAAAACTTCTTGTAAAAAGTGTAACGCCCTAACCTGAAGGCATTATAGCTCGCCACGTGTCCGTCTCCTCATAAAAACAACACCAAGTCTCTGAAATATTAATCCACAAATTATACCAAAAGATAATCATCAAAACTCACATGGTTAATTTAAAACATCACATAAAACAATCTTTAAAAAAAAAAAACATGAACTATTAGAATTCAAAAAACATTTATATTATCAACCAAATAAAACCTAATAAACTAGTCTCATAAAGTCTTCTATAACTGATAACATTCTCAAATAGAACTCATAAAGATCTTCAATATCCCTATCTTAATTCATGCTTAAGATCTACTAGTTATCAACTGGATAGTCAAATTCACTATCACTATCCCCATGATCAACATATATATCATACCCAAATAAGTCATAAACTATCTCATCTCCACCTATACTTGAAAAAATAAAGGAATGAGCTAAAACGCCTAGTACACTATACCATAAACAAATACATATGAACATGCAACATACAAATATCACATACAATCCTAAAACTAATGTCGCAAGCACAGGTTATTATCTTTGATTAGTCAAGCAAACAACACAATTTAGAACCACTTGCAATTAGTTCTAAACCGAAGCAACCCATGACTAGGAATGCAACTGGGACAAGTTTGGGACAGGTATACTAAAACCCGAACCCGAACCTGATACCCAATACGATTCCCAAACCCTATAGGGTTTTTGTCCATAAACCCAAAACCCGCTAGACAAGCCCTATAGGGTACCTCAACCCGATATAAAATGAGAATCATTACATAATAAAATATTTAAAAACGTTATTATAAAAGTTTTTTTTCATCTTTTTCTATTTCCGATTCGTTCCTACTTTATAAGCCAAGAAAAAAAACTCTTATTATTACTCATGCAATCCTCTTTATAAAATCTCAATCATTTTCATGAGAAGAAAATCATTAAATGAAATAGTGCGGCAACGGGAGTGAGACGCTTGAATTTGACGAGAGTGAGCCAAGACTAAGACTGAAAGTGGAGACCATAGAGTATTAGTCTATTTTCCTACGTTTTTTTACTTTTTCTAAATGATTTAATAAAAAAAAATAGCTTTACAATTAATGGAGCACAGCTGGTTAATTTCAGAGATTGAGGCTAAACATATATATATATATAATATATATATTTAAACGGGTTTGGATTTTCCAACGGGTTTTATGCTTGTCCCAAAACCCATTCCAAAACCCTATAGGGTTTTATTATTAATCTCAAAACCCATCCTAAACTCTATAGGGTATTACCCTATAAGGTATTTATCGGGTTGGGTAGGTCGGGTACTCTATAAAAACCCGCCCGCTTACATCCCTACTCATGACCCCGATTAAAACAAGCATTTACCCTATAAGGTATTTATCGGGTTGGATGTGATCCACCCACCCTTGCATACCACAATTAAGCTGGCACAACTCCTAATCTATCAGAATCATCTTTAGGTGTAACTCCACCTAGGCCAACACTATACAATGATCATCAATTTTTCAGCGTTAAAATCATACTCTACATGGTCTTTACTAATTGCAGCTAAGCACAAGCAGCAAAGTTTTCAATTATAGGCCAGATAGTAATTAATTCAATTTACAATTCTAAACCTACCCACACAAACAACAAGTAAAGTAAGGTTGTACTTGTTTCACTTCCAAAACTCTAATATCAACAAGCTACAAACCCTAATTTCACCAGAATCCTAATCATTAACATATATCAAATCAAAATTCGATTTCACATTCACAATTAAACCGTAACCCTAAAATCCACGACCTAAAACATAAAATTACAACATTAGATCCACACACTTGTCTTCTAGGATCACCAGACAACGAAACCCCAAAAACACAGATTTCTCCAAAATTCCTCCAAATCCTAAAATCTTCAATAAAAAATTAATCAACTATCAGGAAAGATTTCATTTTTAAAATAACAAGAATTGCATGAATTCATACTTACCTAAAGTTTCAGATTTCATGCCTTCTTGATTGTAAGACCAAATCACCAATCACAACTTAAGGTTTTGATCTCCAACGAAGTCATCTCCACCAACTTGATTCCTCAAATCAAAGAAACAATCTTTACTAGAGAGATCATGCTAAAAGATTAATGAAAAGACTAGAAAAGAACCCACTTACCTAGGGTTTACACTTAGGAGAAGATGTGAGGAATGAACAAAAGACCTAGGCATTATATATAGGAATTAGGAAAACCCTAGCAAACAAGAAAAGATGTTATTTTTCGTGAAAATATAGGCTGGTATAAGGATGGCGGCTTAGAACAACCTCCTCTCCTAGTTCTTCATGAAAACCTCCCTCGAGTCTAATTTCGTTTGTTACATGACAAAATTAACCTCTTAAACAATTGTATATTACAAAGACTACCCTTCACTATGATCTATTTATTTGTGTATTACAAAAAAGGTTATTGAAATGAGTTATTTCATCACTTGTTTTTATCTAGCCAACATCGTTTTTAAATTAATGTAAAGAGCCACTCACTATAAGAAGCTAGGACTAACAAGAGGCTTCTTGCAAGAATATGACTTTTTGTAACAAGTTACTCCTTATAAAAGTGTAGCATGCATGTTAAAGAAATAATAAGTACGTCGTTCTCGCAATGTTTGCAACAAATAACTTCTTGTAGGGAGCTATTCTATGCAATAACACTATGGCACAAGTTAGAAACCAATATAAAGGCATATTTGTTGCAAGACATTACTTTTTGCATAAAGAATCTCTTTGCAAAATGTAATTCTTTTTCTTAATTTTCATTTAACTATTTTTATAATCATTATATGCTTACGATATGAAATATTTGAAAACTCAAAACTATATTTCCAATTTCTATATTAGATTTTATGCGAATCAATTTAATGCCAATAATAATAAATAAAATTTTCAATAGCCACAAAAATCATCATATGTCTAGGTTATAATCAGGGGCGGACACATGATTATACAAGGGGAGAACGGACCTTAATTAAGTTAATTTTAAAATTATTTATTAATATTCACTCGATATTATAATTAGATTACATCTTATATTTATGAGAATTTTATAATGATTTCAATACAGTATTTTTTAAAACTTCATTGAAAAAACAATCAAACAATAATTAAGAGTATTTAGTGCATTTCATAGGGGATGATATATATGTCACTTGAAAATGATTTAGTAATAAAAAATATATAGTTAATATCTATATAAAATTTGTATTTAATAAAAATAAATCATAAAATATATCTAGATAGGATATGTATTCAATATTTTGTGTTCATTTTCCTAGCATTACATATAGAAAAAAATAATGTTACTAAATCAAATTATATAATTAATATGCATATGATTGCTCTTAGCATAGATAAATCATAAATATATGTAGATAGGATAGTTATTCAATAATTCATGTACATTTAAATAACATTAATTGAAGGGAAAAAATTACTAAATCAAATTATATAATTTGTATACAATAATATTTAATTATAATATGGATAATAATAATTATTACCTTGTGGTGTACTTTTAACATAAAATAGTTATCAATAAGAATTTATTTAATTTGATAATTTTATGATGAAAGAATTTAATATTATTAGTTATTGTGAAAGAAAAAAGTTAAAAAAATACACACACACACACAAACGTAGAAAGAGAGAGAGAGAGTAGTTGTATAAGAGAGAGAAGTAGCTAGTGTATATTGAAAAAATTAAAATAAGTACTTCATGGGATCTAAACCCATGACCTATGCATAAAAAATTTATGTTAACCACTACACATATTTAGTTTTATGTCATTTTTCTCTTTATAATATACATATAATTATTTTTTTTTCTTTTTAAAAATTTAATTTCTCGAGTCGGGGCTAGCGGCCCCACTCCCCCTTAAAAAAAAAAAATCCACCCTAGTTATAATATTCTTATCTAACATCAAGTGAAAGAAATTTCCTCAAATCATTAACACTGTGACATTTAGTATACAGATCAAATAACCCTATTTCCACAACAGCATTATCACAAATTCTCATCTATTTAAACTTAGATCATAAATCCATCTACTAAAGAAAAAAAATGACTTTAACACCACACACCTAACCAAAGTAATCAAAAACTAAATGGTGTTGGAAAACCTCAAATTGAATCATTTGTAGAAACGGATTAAATTACACATTCAAAGTATTTTTAAACCAAAAGTTAAAATAATAATTATGAAAGTAAAAAAGAATAAGAATTGGTGGATAAAAATCATACCTTGATTGTGTCCCTCAATGAAATATTTTTTTTGGAAAAAAAAAAAGAAAACAAACTCAATTAACTTTGTTGGGAATAATAACGAAGAAGACAATAACAAAGACTGAGAAGAAATTACCACAAGAAATTGTTTCTAGCAATTTCGAATAAGGATGAAAAGAGAGTGTGAGACAGATGAAAAGAGTAAGTGCAGAGTAGGAGAGAAGAGAGTGAAATTAAAATAGATAGACCTGATGCTACAGAATATGGTGGATAAAATGGGCAAAGATTGAGTTAACGGTTGAATCCTTTTTTAAGGTGGCTCCTTGCAAGAAAGATTATTTTATTAAAAAATCAACGTTATATCTTATTATTTATATCACATATTGCAAGGAGGCTTCCTTTGTATCATATAAAATTAATTAATTAATAATTTGGCCACAAAGAATTACCCTTCATGACAAATCAATTTCTTGTAGTGATTAATTTAATACCGGAATTTGAATGGTCATTAAACACACAATTAAACTTTCTATGGCTAAATTACTATCTCACCTATATTGTTTATCTTGCTTCCTAACATAAAAAAGAAACCTATCAAGGCTTTACAGTATTAGGAGAAGAGAAAATTTTACTATCCCGTGGCAATTATAACAAAACTAGTGTTGTTACATTATCAATCGATTTAGATCAATTCCAACTGTAATGGAAACTCTTAGATTTTTTTGCATTAATTTTTTATAATAAATTTATTTATAATATTAATAGCTATACAATCTTGTGATAAGATTGTAGAAGTTCACTAGGAGAAGTAGTAAAAATAGGTTTTTTTTTTCCACATCAACAAATAGTATTAAGGAGGTAGTAAATTGAGTATTAAATTGTTCATTTTAAAGTTTAGGTACTAAGTTAAATTTTTGCACAAAATTCAATATTTACCCTATCGATTATATGCATTATTATTAAATTTATATTCATATATATATTACTTATAATACATTATTATGTACATGTTCTATATTATTTTATGCATATTAAATATTTGATATAAGAAGATATAATATACTATTAAAAAATATAAAATATTTCAATAACAAAACATATAAAATAATTAGTATAAAATTTAGACTAAGCATGTATTATGAATAAATGATAAATATTATATATTATTTTTCATAAATATATTATAAATGAAATTTTCTTTAGAAAAAGATAAAATATAACTGCAAAATAACGATTGGACATTTAAGTTAATATTTGTCCATCAAAGATATGTAAAAGGTTTTACAATAACAAAATTGTAAAATTATGATAGCTTTGAGGTAGAAAGGGGTAAAACACTAGTCTTGAAAGGCATTAAATGGTTTAATGACTTCGAGTTTAATAAAACTTTAAAGGGTGCTTAGTGCAAGAAGAACATTACATCAATAAGAAGTGATGGAGCTAAATAAAAAAATTTAGTTACAAGTAATCCCAAAGTAAGGACGATGTTTTTTTTATTTTTATATACATTTATTTATAATTTATAAGGAACTAGAAACAAATTTGAAACGATTTTTTTTTCAAATTTTACACTTATATATTTATCTATAAGGAGTTAGAGACATATTTGCAATGATTTTTTTTTTAATTCATACATCTTTTTATAATTTATAAGGAATTAGAGACAAAATTCGCCATTATTAGAGATGAAAATTTGGTTTTTAAGAAGTTAGAGACATATATTTATTTATAAGAAGTTAGATACATATTTGCAATGAATTTTTTTTTAGTTATATATTTTTTATAATTTACAAGGAATTATAGACAAAATTCGTCATTATTAGAGATGAAATTTTGTCACACATTTTGGATGATAAATTTGCCCCTCAAAGAATTAAGATTTTTACTTTTAGGGATTGAAAAAATTTCTGTCCGCAAAATCAAGATTTCTTATAGTATTGTTAGTGAGTTCTAGATTTACCTCTTTTAAGTGTTTATTAAGAGAGATCCTTACTCTTATTGGAGTTTTATATAAAGATGATCTTTATGAGTGTGATTGCATTACTTTGTCAGAATTTTGTATATCACTAATTTGTATTCTCTTAATTTTTTTATTAAATGTCACCCTTTTTGCCATGGTTTTGTTTCACCATTATTGGATATTCAACACAAAATAGTAGTTTTTCGACATTTTCTTCTATATATACTTTTGTTTATTTTAATATTATCCTTTTCTGCTTTCACTCCGAAGTAATTTTCCATGAAATCGTAAATATGGTTGGGATTGAAATTCTCTCAATTGATAGCAAGAAGCAATTCTCGCATCTTCCATTATCTTGATTTTCATTGTTTTTTAAATTAATGGTTAAATTTGTTTAAATTTTTTAGCTATCTTATAATAATTTGTAATGTAACATTTTTCCTCATAACTTTAAATCGTTAAAAGATGGGACGATGTTAAGAGTAAATCAATATCCAAACTTATATGCCTATTAAGAAACGACATCATCAAGACATCTCTTTATGTATTTCTTTTAAAAAACTAATTTCATAAATAACACAATAAAATTATGTATCACAAAATCTCATATAGCGAAGCGTAGTGTCGTAATTTTTTCAATAATATGCAGTAATAATTGTATTTTCACCGCCATAAATTATAAGGGGTACCTAAGATTGCTCCTCTTGAACTTATGAAAGGTGGAATCCATTATGATTGCAATTGTTAAGTGCACATGCCTCTTTTCGTGAAAAGCACCAGATAGGTGCCTCATATAGACCCAAAAAAGAGCCAGGTCTAGGAGTGAACATTTCTCCTCTCATTATTACTTAACTGAAAGAATTTTTGTGAATGATAAATCATAAATCAAATCAAACCAAACTTGAACATTATTTTCTATCTTTATATTACATAAAACCAAAAACTAAAAATTAGATGTTAAAGGCAAGAACATCCTCCGTAAAGTAGAAAATAGTATAAGCTCTAGTCTGACTCAACTTGCTAAAAACCCTGGAGGTCACAAATTTTGTTGAATTAGATTTCTCCTATAGTGATATGATGATCAGTATGGTTTACAATTCTTGGACCCAATAGACCAAATCATCTTTTTGTCTTTTTAATGTTTTACTATTTCTAAAAATTTATACATAATATTTTGCCATTATGAAGTGTGGTAGTGCTCTGACTATGAAGTTTAACAGTCTTGCCGAATGTATCAAAGACAAATTTGGAATTCCAAATGCAAAAAACTAACAACACACAATATTGGGGATAATATTTTTCTCTTATTTTTCATTAATAAGAAGTTGATACCCACACATACGCACAAAAATATACTAGCATTCCCCAATTGCCAATATGAAAAAACTAGAAATTTATAAAACTTCCTAGCATTTGCAAGCACAAGTGTTTCCATTTAGTTTTCTTTTTGCTATTTTTTTTCCACGTAATATTTCTAAACACTAATACAAACTAATTACAAATTATAAATTCCACATAATATTTACCTTATGACACATTAATATAATTTCATAATTTATAAGTTGATGTTCTCTTATTGAAGTGCAATAATAAACAATTTCATCATTTCATTGGAAAATATGTTAGCATGTAATTAACATAATTATAGGGGTAATTAGCTTAATTATAGGTGATTCATAAGGATAATGATTAATACGGTAGGAAGTATATATTCGTATTTAGAGATTTTTTATTTCCTTTAATTTAGGAAAATTAAATCAAGTTTTCTTCCGTATTAAGTTTGCACCTTTGCCTATATAAAGGCAAACTAATTAAAGGGAAAAAAAATATCATTCAATCAATGTCTAGTTTTCAACATAAGTGTATTTTAAAATTCCAACATTGTTTTTTTTTTTTTAAAACTAGCTTCTTTACTCAAAATTGGTTTTGAAATAGGGACCAACTACCATGGGTGATAGAAATATTGTTATCATCACTATGAACCAAACTTCTAACCCAATTGAATTACTTAATCTCAACAACTTTAAATCTGGTCACGGACGATTGAACTCCATGCTATTGAACTAAATAAACTTAGATATTTGAAGTTTGAATCAGGTGAATTACTTTCTTCAGTCAACTGCATATCCTTGAGTGGTTCTTCTGCCATAAGTAATATTGATATGGTTTTTTCTACCTCCACAACTCATGATACAAGTTAGATCATTGACCCGGATGCTACGACTATATGACTTACAATAAAACTCTTTTTCAATACATGACTTCTCCATCCAAGAATACTGTCATGATAGCCAATGGCAAATCAACTCCGATCCTTGAAGCAAGATCTGTTGCTCTTACTCCAACTCTTTCACTACATAATTGCTTATTTTTCCTGCTTTATTAAATCACTTATTATCTGCTAGTCAAATTATGAAACAATTAAATTATGTGGTGTTAATGTTTCCCAATTTTTTCTTGCTTCAAGATATCCAGACACATGTAATCATTGGGCATGGTACTAAGAGAAAGGGGCTATACTATGTGGATGATGTCAAATAGGTAGTGTTCATCAAGTTCAGAGTTACAACGAAAATAATATGAAGGAAATCTAATAATGGCATCATCGACTTGGTCACGTCTCTTTTTCCTATTTAAAGAAATTATTTCCTTTTTTTTTGGTGATGTTTCAAAAACTTCTCTTAATTATACTATTTATATTTTAGCTAAAAGCCATCATTATTTATATCCTTTAAGTTTTAACAAAAGAATAACACCGTTTGAGTTTATTCATTCAAATGTTTGGGGACCTACCCTTGTCACTACTCGATTTGGAATATGGTGGTTTATTACATTTGTTGATGATTGTACTAAAATGACTTGGTTATATACAATGAATCACAAGAGTAATGTGTGAAATATATTTCCCGTCACATCCCGAAAGGTACTCTAAATATGTTGATCTGTCGTATACAATATTGAAGCTTAGAAATGGCTAGCTTAGTCATGCAAAGACTTCTATATTATGCACAAGGCGTCCTTTATAACAAAAGGAACACATTAGAGTAGCACAACTTATGATGATAGCAATTAAATAGCAATACAAGAGAACTATATATCATTAAACTTACAAAATCGGTTATATTTCTTAGGAGCACATTCTCGCTAATATCCTCGAATGATTAAGGTATTATAGTCATTCATAATAATCTCCAAAATAATAATATATTTTATGTCCGATATAAAAGTACTTCTAACAAATCTTCATTCTATTTTCACAAATCTTTCATTGAAGCTCCAAAGTCCACTAATGATTTCCTTGACATCATGTCCATTGAGTAAAGCCTCAAGTTTTTCTATTTCATCAAAAATCTATATGTGTGTAAGCTACAACGTGTAGTGAGATATTCCCTTCATTTGTACCGTACAACTATAACCAAAAAAATTTATTAACTTGAAGCATATGCAATGTATGCAGTACAACAAACGCATGTTGCAAATAATTATGTATGGGCATCCGGAAACCATACATAGAACTAATTTACGCCCTCCATATCAAGGGTTAACAAATTTGATTTGAAGGTCACTGCAATCTTCACTACTAGTCTCCAAGCATCTACTCATGGTGATCCATCAGCACGGCTCATCTTTGAGGTAGTATTCCTGATACGACTTAATTCTCCTAAGAATGAGCTGGGCTATCCTAGCCCTTTTGATTCCTCGTGTAGAAGTAACATTGTTCAATATGTGACTTGACGCATGCAATACATGCCATTTTATTTATATTAAGTCAAATATGATTAATGTATGCTTAAAGGCAATCAAACAAGTATCATACATAAATAACCAACATGTAATATTTATGATGTATTATTTAAACAACCATTTGTCGGTTTCAATATGCTTAGCATCCCTTATCACTCATTCATAGAAGCGTATACACATATATCCATAACCCCATATATATTTATTTTTATCTTGTACTCACAGAACTAAGGAAATTACCTACAAGCACAAGTAAGGTAATGAATCATGAGGAAAAACTCACTCATCCATAGTGCAAACTTTAATTGAAGTGATCATTGGGAGACATGGCTTCGGGAGCCTCATTACCTGAATAAGGAAAACCATAAATGAGTGCTTTGAATCGACTTTATCTAAATTTCTAATTTTAAGAATTCTACCAACACTAATTTCCCGATTACATAGTTTAAACCTTAAAACGACCATAACGTGGTCATTTTACCTTCAATTTTCACATATGCATAGCTTATTTCCACCTACTTCGAATGTTCTCTCCATTTCTAACATTTTTGTAAACATTTAGGGTAACTTAGGTCTTGGAATCCTACTATCAGATCACACCTAGCTAGTTCTAGACCTTAGTTTGAGCTTATTTTTTATATTTTTGTAATTTCTATTTGATATAGACTTTCTAAGATAATGTATAATTATACCTGTACTAAAATATATTAAGAACTCAAAAAGTAGTTCATAACACAATCATGATCCTATTGATGTTGCTCAAAAGAAATTTTCTTCATTAAAGAGGTTCATGAAAATAGAAATTTCTTAAGTTTACAAAAATTTAACTTTGAAAACTTGTAGTGAATTCTTATTTTTAAATACTTTAAAATAGATGGATTGAGTTTTAAAATAAAGTGCATACTTCATTTAATTACTTGTGATTATACTTTAATATTTTTATTAAAAACTTGGTTGTCAAAACATTGGTTTTTCATGTGTATTTAAGAGAAGAATTTCAAGTTGTAAAATTTCTAAATGTTACATTGGGCTCATGACATTTTGAAGAAATAAGTGATTGATTTTTGTTTTCAAATTTGTCGTGTGTTCAAATGGTTCCCAAGGCTTTGAAAAATAAGACTTAGAAAATTATTTACATAACAAAGAACTATCAAATTTAAAATTTTAAGGGTTTATTTTGCCATTATGACAATATCAATATAAGCATCTATGTACATGAACACAAACTACACTTATGAATGTTTAATTCAGCAAAACTAATTTAAAATAGGAAGTTGACAAGTTCATAAATAAAAAAATAAGCAAAATCAAAACAAAAACATGGGAGTCTTAGAGTGAAGTCAAGGCTCCAGGGGACTTGAAATAATCCAGTGACCATGTGTAATAAATAAAATCAAAGTGAAATAAATTGAATTCTTAGATTTTCATTAAGGCTTCTCAAGACTTGAAATATTTCAATATCATAATAAAAATCAAGAAAGATGAAAGAAATAATATGGATTTCTTAAATTTTTGTCAAGACTCCCCGAGACTAGAAATACTATGGTCTCATTTGAATTTGATTTTAAAACCAGTTCAAGACTAGAAGTTGACTAGTTTTATTGTAACTTGAAATGGACAAGTCTAAAGCATGTAAATAAACTACTTGAAATAAAGAATGTAAATAACAAGTTAGATTAGTGAGTAATATACTCTAAAGATTATAAATACTTACATATATATTTATATATAAAGTTAGATTAGTAAATATGAGTAAAATGAACATATTATAAACAAGGACATAAATATAAAATTATGTGATATGAACAATGTGTTATCTTGCATTTTTATTCCCTAGCATCATGCATCAAGGGGATTTTATGGAAATCTTTTAAAGAACATACACATACACATATCACATAATAAATATAGGAAGGGGGTTTAGTGTTTACCTAAAGAATGAAACAAGAGATGTGTGTATGGAGTGAAGAGAGAGGGAGCCGAGAGTGATGAAGGGAAGGGGGGCAGTGGTGTTTGCAAGGAAAGAGAGGGAGTTTTCTTGGGAAAAAAGTGATATGCCTAAAAGCTCTGATACCAAAATATGATGTGCCTAGATTGATGGAAAAAGTGGATATCAAACTCAATGAGTTTATATTTTTGGTATTTTAGATTTATAGGTTTAACAATGTTAAGAAGATATGAATGACACCGATGAATGGATATAATGCACTGCCTACGATCCAGACTATACTATCCTAAATTGATATGACTCACAATCTAGTAATAATGGTTTGTTCGCTACAGTTCTATTAAGAATTGACAAGAACAGGAAGAATTTCGCCAGAATCGTACGATTGATAAGAGAAATTGAGAAAACTCTTAACTAGGGTTTCAAAATATCCAAAAGCTAATTAGGTCTCGTTACAATAAAGTATATATAGTATTACCCAACAACAAATAAAAGAAAATACAAAAAATTTAAAATATGCGTTCCAGAACGAAGGCCGGCCAATTGCACTGCCGGCCTAGGATTCAACACCACTGGCGTTAGAGATGATCACTATCGGTCTTGAGTCAGTGTACAGGCAAATCCTAGGCTTCTACATTGCTATTCATCCGTAATTTTGTGAGCTTCTAATAAGTACACCGCCGGTCTTAACAAGATGGTTGTCAGCCTTGAAGTTAGAAAACTTCCCTTGCACATGTTACTTGATTCTCATGAGTTTCGAATGAGTCCTTAATTCTTTTAGCGATAGATATCAAGGATCAATTCCTATCAAAAAGAGAGGATTTTGAGATAGAGTGATGTGGTGTAAAGTGTGAAAAATGGGAGGAAGATGGGTATTTATAGAATAAGAGGAGGAGAGAAAATGTAAAAGAAATGAGGGAGGTATGGGGGGTATGTAACGGCTCCAAGAAGGAAGAGAAGAGAGAGAAAAGTAGGTAGAAGTTATGCATAAAAATTATATAAAGCATGTATGGGAAAAGTAAAGTGTAAGATGTTGGTGTAAGAATATATGTGTAGTAATTGTAAGAAAAAGTAGAGTAGAGTGAATAGTAATAAATAGTAAATGAAAGTAGACAAGACAAATTAATTGGAAATGTGAAAAACATTAGAAAATACTTTGTGGTTGGGGTGGTGGTGATAGTGGTGGGGGCGTGTTTGTTAGTGTGTGGCAGTGGAGGGGTTAAATTTAGTATATGCTCTAAAAAGCTCAAACAAAAAAAATTTTATGCAATAGATAAAATTATACTTTAATAGCAACAGATAACACAACAACATATTATAATATCAAACATAAAAGAGATAGAGATAGAAAATTGAGTCCATATTTAATGTGGAGTTCGACTCATTCTACTCTCTACGATTACTAATTGCCTCTAATCGAGGATTTCACACATTTTATTAATCACCATAAAAACTCATGCTTAAAGTTGGGCATATGGGCTGTGGGTCGTAAGACGGCTTGTTTACCCACTCAAAAAGCGGGTTGCAACCAATATTTTTTTGCTCGTGTAAATGCAGGGCAAAATTAACCCAATTGTTTAGCCTGCAAGCCAAAACTAGCTGGCTTATGATATATTATGAAAGAAAATAGATTTATACTTGCATCACAAGTATTATAATATTTTTTAATATATATTTATTAATTTAAACATAATATGAAATCTAATAAATCATTTAAAAAACTTGTTTTATATAAGTCAAAATTAATCTTTAATAGATATAAAACCCTAAATATATAAATATTCTAATTTTTACATAAACAACATATAAAAAATAACAAAGTGAAAAGTAAATAATTTTCATTTGGCCCACAGGCCAGCTCATTTAGCCCGCCAGTCAAAGTGGGTCAGACCCAAGCCTAGAAATTTTAGCCCATATAAAAGCAGGTCAAAATGGCCTCCCCCAGCGTGCTAGGCTCATTTGCCCACCTCTACTCATACTCAAGCTAAGCAGTACACCTTGACAACACAAGAAAATAAAATATTTTCTCTCTCTAGATGCTTTGTAAGATAGCATATAAGAACAGAGTACTAGAATGATTTTTTCTCTCTACAGATTTTACAAAGTAATGAGTAAGAGAACAAAAGATTTCTTGATTTGTTTGTTTGCAAATGAAGGCTCTTTTAACTTCTATTCACTGCTTGTATCTCCAAAGGAAGGCGTATTTATTGTCATGCCCCAAATGGTACCCTAAATGCAATACTCCGCTGCACTCGATATCTAAACTCAAGTATGACAACCTTAATCACTCCATGAGTTTAAACATTGGGTGCAAGGCTCATGTTCAACATATAGAGAACCATACTTTGAACCGAAATAGCTTAAGGAGACATACATAGCAATAAGAATGTAATCATAATAGTTATATCCAGATTTAATCTATTACATAATCTAAAGGGCATACCTCCGGCAAAATATTAAGAGTTCTTAAGTTCTCAAAAGTCTCTAACAACAACCATCACATATATCGATTATGGAGATTCAACTAAAAGTCTATGCCTATATTTAGGTTCCAACTTCTTCAAAAAGCTCCTTAAGTTCCAAAAGCTGTAGCTAAGGAAAGTAGCCTCTCGGAGATAGCTATAAATATTCATACTGCAATAGGAATTAGGGGTTAAGCTTATGAGCTTAGTGAGTTTCACTTCCAAAATTAAATGCTCAACAAGCAATATATATTAGGTAAGTTATATTAAAACAACCATATGAAATGCACAAACACGTGAGCATACAATACATAAGACCGTCGGAAGTCTTATGTTGAATGGATTTGCGCCCTCCATTCGGGGTTAGGTGTTTCAGGCCCATACGACCATAGATTTCAATTTTTCTTATTTATATTGTGGTTGATATAGGTGCCTACCTACACACATTTTTAATTTTCTCATTTATACTGTGGTTGATACAAGTGCCCACCACACTATTTTCAATTCGGCCTCTACGCCAACATTCGAGTTTACAGGCCCCTTATTGCTAGCTATTATGCCTTCTTCCCACAAAGATATAATAACCTATGCAATGTGACTCACATATGGTATGCATGGCCAATTTGATTATAGATCCTGGCATATTAATTTAACAATTTATAGGTGATCGTAGATATTGCAGACAATTCAATTCTATACTAAATCATACAAATATTTGCAACAAGCTCATTTTGATATTCTTATCATCAATTCACCCAAGAAGAACTGATATGCACACAATCAAATTTTTATCTTGCCCTAATTCTGATTCCACTAACACTACAAGCACAATCATAAGCATATAATTTAAAGATAGTGAACTCACTCGGCCATGGTCTCCGGTCTCTAATGGTAGCAGTCCAGAAATAAGGATTTTCTCTCGATTCTAAAATCACCTAAACGAAAGAAATACCCTTATGAGTATTTCATACCATATCTAATTCCAAACTTTTCAATTAAAACTCTTTAAAGTCGTAATTTCCATGGTAATTAGAAATTACAACTTAAAACGGCCATAACTTGGTCATTTTAACTCGGAATTTTGTAAATAAGTTATCGATTTCTTTCTACTTTAAAAGATCTATATATTTATGATGTTATTACTAAATTATGAAAATGTTTAGGTCTCAGAATGTTCGGGTCAAATCTAATCAGTAACCAAAAGTTGAAATTCCAAAATTGTTTTGTGAAATTTGCATCATTCCTATCAAGTATATTATATGTACATGCAACATCTACAAGCTATGATCATGCATGTCATGATATGAGCTATCTACATGTAATTCCTTAATGATTTTTTATTAAAAAGAATTTTAGAAAAACTTAACCTTGTAATAGTGTCGTGAACACTTATTTGAGAAAACTAGCTTTATTCCTTTGAAAATCATGCATATTTTCATGAGGATAGAGTCTGATGACCTATATACTTAATACCTTCATTATCTAAGTAAAATTTTTCATTTAAAGGTTGGAAAATAGATGTTTAAGTGTGGGTCTTGCCAAATGACGAATTTTATACAATTTTTGGAAATGAAAATGTTGTTTGATCTTAGTTGGAAAATTTTTCTTTATTTAAGTTCCTACTTTGATAAAACACATTTACTCTTATAAAAATCAAGTCTTTAATACATCTATAGTTAATGCCTCTATTTTCATATTAAAATACTCATTTTGACATTTGGAAATGGGTGTTTAAATAGGGATCATTTTTCGATCTGAATTTTGAAAAATTATTTTTGAGATTGTTTCTTGTGAAAAGCTCATTTAATCTTTCTAAAATTAAATCTTAATCAAACCTACTCCCTAAGACTTTCATTTCTTTAGTAAAACCTTGTTTTAGGGTTGGAAAATAGGAGTTTCTTGGCATTTCATCCTAGTTACGGATTTCTACGTTTTTGTTGAAGTTGAATCATAGATCTAACTTAACTTTTGTAATCATTTTCTTGTTTTGAAAATTTCTATTAGTAAAATCATAATCAACTCATAAAAAATCACCACCTAATGATATCTATTACCTAAGCCCTTCATTTTACATGTAAAACTTTCATTTGGAAGTTGGAAAATATGTTTTCTAAATGGGTCTTTCTCAAGATCCAAATTTTAAATTTTACTTTTTGAAAGAAACAAAATGGATCTTGAGTTTTGATCAACACTTCCTTAAGAATATCATGTATCAAGTCTTTCATGCATGAGAAACAAGTAACTATTTCATTTTAGCTACTCTAAACAAATAGATCTACTATATTACTCATGTTATGAATGTAATGCAACAATGACAATATGTAAATGTGAGTAAAAATAATAATATATGCACAAAATTTCTATATGAACAACATATAACAATAATATAGCAAAATACTTAGTATATTAACTTTAATAGTAAGATCTACACATTGTGATGACAAGGATATCATGTTCTAGTATTTCCACATCCCTAGCATAAAGCTTATGGGATTTTTGGTGGAACCGCACATGTATGACCTTACCATTACATGTTTTTAGTAATAGGGTCAAGATCTATTACCTATTTAGTGTTTTGGTGGAGGAAAATTGAAGAAAACAAAAGTGTGTGTGTGTGTGTGCTTGTAGGAAGGGGTCACGACACAAGAGGGAAGGAGAGGGAGAGGAAAAAAAAACTTCTAAAAGTGGTTTTGTGAGAAAATGAGAGAAAGTAAAAAAGTGAAATTTGAAAATGAGTTTATACAAAAAAAGAAATTAAGGTTTGTATGAATAAATTAATTGAAGAAAAATCAAACAAAAGAGAGAGTGAATGGGGGGGAGGGGAGGGATTGCCGATTCTAGGAGAGGGGAGAGAGAGAGAGAGTTAAATTTGATTTGTGTAATAAAATTCAAACTTAATGAGTAGTTCAAGTACAAAATATATTGGAAAGGTAAATTTGTAAGGAAATTATGCAAAATTATAAGAATAGATTGTAAGGATGTAAGAATAGGGTATGGGTGGTTGTACTTGATGAATAGTGTAAAAGAAAGCAAAAAGTTGATTAGATACTTAAACTACCGATAGTAAAGAAAATACGATAAAAATGTTATAATTATAACTTTATAGCTCGAAAAACTATATAACTAATATATCTAGAAATATTATGAAATTACAAATCTAACGGTAATAATATCATATATTTAATATCCCGAGCTTCGAGACATGCTTTTTAAGATTTGTAGCCAATCGGGCTCAAAATAGGTCGAAAATCCACTAATCTGATATTGTTTATCATTTTAATATTAATACGAGCCAATCTACACTTTTCACTCGTGTTTCAGGTTTTGGGATTTAGAACACAGGATTGCAGGATCTAAACGGCTAGGGTTTCTTGAGGTTTTGTTGACTTAAGGTTTTCGGTTGATTTTTCGATTTAGGGTTTTATCTTGGAGATATCTCATTTCTATTGTTCCAGGGTTCCATTCTTGGAATTCCTGGACACAGGGTTTCCAGATCCAATTGGTCCAGAGGTAACTTTTTAGGGTTACAGTTTCCGGTTTTAAGGTTTCTGAAATCGAACTCAAGTTTGCTAAAAAAAGGGAGGGTTTACATTTATAGTCTTTAAATATTTAAATATCCATTAGAGATAACATCTTAAATCCCAAGCATTAAATGCACTCAACAGCTCTTTTTCGCCACATCCGCTCATGCATGTAAATTGTTGTGCCCTAATGTTTGTCGTGCCTTAATGTGTCGCACCTTTAATTCATCATTTTCCTCCCCCTTTTGGGCAAAAACAAACATATCATACAAACACAATAGTTCTTCTCCCCTTTGAACTCATTAGAAACATATTAAAACACACTTTATGCATGTTAATTGTGCATACAACGTATGTCTCCCCTTTATATTGATAAAAAAAATATGATGACAAATTCACAAGCAGCATATCATAAGGAGAGATGTACAAACAACATACAAGTTCAAAAACATGTGCAAAAAACTATCAGAAAATCGCAGAATAGGTTTCTAAAGCATGCACAAAAATGTCTTAAACAATGTTCGAATGTTTTCAATTTTCATAATGGTCCAAAAAGCATCACAGAGCATGTTTAAAAATTCAAAACTAGGTTTTAGCAAAAAAAATTTTGGTTCAAGCATGCACACAAATAACATATTGCGGATTTTTGTAAACATAATAGATTGTAAACATCACAAAAACATATATAAACATGTAATAACTTCTTATATGCTTAGATGAAGTTCCAATTCAACTTGTCTCCATGATATTTAGCATTCATCTTGCTTTATCATGCCCAATTCTTTATGCAAAGTGTAAAAACAATCTTCACTCAAGAGTTTTATAAAAATATCAACAATTTGATTGTTTGTATCAATAAATTCCAAGCCGATATCTCTATTTAGAATGTGATCTCTAATGAAATGTCAACTAATTTTGATATGCTTGATCTTTGAGTATTGGATTGAATTTTTATTTAAATTTATAGCACTTGTGTTATCGTAGCGAATTGGAACATTTTCATATTTTAAACCATAATCCAACAAGGTTTGTTTCATCCATAAGACTTATGCACAACCACTATCGACAATCATATACTCAACTTCGACAATTGAAGGTGTAATTGGATTTTGCTTCTTTGGGTGCTAAGATATTAGAGAGCTTCTAAGAAAGTGGCATGTGCCACTTGTGCTTTTTCAATCTACTTTGCACCTAGCAAAGCCAGTATCAGAGTATCTAACTTGATCAAAAAAGGTCAACTTTGGATACCATAAGCCAATTTTAATCATGCCTACAAGATACTTGAATATGCATTTTACTACATTCAAGTCTGATTCTTTTGGGCAAGATTGAAATCGTGCACATACACACACTAAGAACATGATATCGAGTTTAGAAGCTATTAGACATAACAAACTACCTATCATACCTTTATAAAGCTTTTCACAAACATTTTTTCCATTTTCATCTTTATCATGTTTTACACTTGTGATCGTAAGTATAGGTCTGGTTTTGCAATTATCTATTTTAAAACTTTTCTAGAGTTCTTTGGTATATTTTGATTTAAGTTATGAAGGTTCTATTTTCAGGTTACTTTATTTAAAGACCTAGAAAATAATTAAGTTCACTCATCATGCTCATTTCAAATTCATTCTTCATAGATTCAACAAATTCATTAATAAAACTCATATTAGTAGCTCCAAACACAATGTCATCCACATATATTTGCACAATCAATGTATCTTACTTGTGTTTTAGATAAATGGAGTTGTATTAATTTTTCCTCTAGAAATTCTTTGTTAAAAGGAACCTACTGAGTCTTTCATACCAAGCTCTTGGAGCTTACTTTGGACCATAAAGTGTTTTGTTTAATTTGAAGACTTGACTGGATAATTCATTATTCTTAAAACCCCGTGGTTGCTCTACATAGACTTCTTCTTTTATAAAACCATTTAAGAAAGTACTATTGACATCCATTTCAAAAAGAGTAAAATTTACACAGCAAATGCCAAAAGCATTTTAATAGCTTGTAATCCAGCAATCGGGGTAAATGCCTCATCAAAATCCATGCCTTATTTGTTATTATATCCTTTAGCAACCATCTAGCTTTATTTCTTATTATTATTCTATATTCATCAAGCTTATTTTTATAAATCCATTTGGTTCCAATAACTTGTCTACTATCAAGTCTAAATACCAATTTCCAAACTTCATTTTTTGTGATCTGGTTTAATTCTTCTTGCATAACTTACATCCAAAACTCATCTTTTAAGGCTTCTTCAATATTTTTAGGCTAGATTTAAGATAAAAGAAAAACTAGATTGCTCATATTTCTTGAAGAGGATCTTGTTTGTACTCAATTAGAAGGTTCACCTATTATTAGATCTTTTGGATGTGATATTGCATATTTCCATTCTTTAGGAGGATCATCATTAACAGATTTATGCACATCATCCATTTTATATACTTTTTCTTCTTTATTATAATTTTTAAGAGAAAACTTATTCAAATCATCATAAACAATATCCACATCATCACTCGAACATAATAAGGCAGGGAATCATCAAAAGTAACATGAATAGATTCTTCTACAACTAAGGTTCTCTTATCAAACACTTTATATGCTTTATTAGATAAAAAGTAACCAAGAAAAATTCATTCATCACTTTTAGCATCAAATTTTGCTAATTATTCTTTTCCATAGTTTAAGATGTAACATTTAGTGCTAAATAGATGGAAATAGGAAATGTTCAGTCTTTTTCCTTTCCAAAGCTCACAGGGGGTTTTCTTGAGAAATAATCTTATGGAAACTCTATTTGATATGTAATAGGCAGTATTTACAGCTTTAGCTTAAAAATTTTTATAAATTGTTTTCACACAACATGGTTCTAGCCATTTTCAATCAAAGTTTTATTTTTCCTCTCGACTACATCGGTTTGTTGTGGAGTTCTAGTGCTGAAAAAGTATGTTCAATGCCATATTTATTGCAAAAATCATTTTCAAAGTTTTCAAATTCTCTCCCATGATCACTTCGAATAGATACAACGTTAAGACATTTTTCATTTTGGACTTTCTTGCAATATATAAAAAAGACATGATTTGTTTTGTCTTTAGATGCAAAAAAGAAAGTCCATGTGTATCCAATTAAAACATCAATAATAACCAACGTATATTTTTTTGTCTCCCAAACTTAGAATTTGAGTAAGACCAAATAAACCCATATGCAATAGTTAATGGCCTAAAAGTTGAAATAGCATCCTAGACTTAAAAAAAAAAAAAAATCTTAATTTGCTTTCCTTGTTGACATATCTTGTCCTTTTGAAAATTTATTTTTAGTAAATATTTGATAATATTCTTTTTGACACGTTTTGGGATTATATCCATGGTAACATGTCTCAATTTTCTATGCCATAACCAACTATTGTCATTTTGAGAATATAGACAAGTTTCATTTGATGATTTGAAATCACCTAGTTGATTTTTTAAATATTTTTTTATCCATACCCTTCAAAATAAGTTTAATTATTGTCAGTTCTTTTAATAGAATATTTATCGACAAGAAATGTTACTCTAAAACCATTTTTACATAATTGACTTACACTAAGTAGATCATGTTTTAATCCATCAACTGATAGTATTGTTTTAATAATTAAATCTTTGTTTACGAGAATATTACCTTCACAAAGAACAATTGACTTGCGATTGTCTCTAAAGCTAACATTCCCTTAATCTCTCAAGTCTAAAGATGTGAATTAGATGCATTTGTTGTTCAAGTACATTTGTTGTTCCACTTGAAGATTCCTACAAAAAGAGTATTACTTCTTTGGTACCCATTTGAGTTTGGGTCTCTTTGGTTAGGTGGAATAAAGATTTTTCTTTGAGGAATCCAAACTAACTTGCTTTTGTGATTCAAATGCATGGTTCTTCTTATTACACAATTGTGTGCAATATGATCAATTCTACCACATTAGTTGCATATCCCATGAGTAACTTTTACAAAACGAGTTTTATGGGACTTGCATCTACTTTCTCTACTATAGCTAATTCTATATTTATTTGAATCACACCTTTAATTTCCAAGAAGTGTGTTTAAATTATTTTTTCTATTGGTGAACTTGGCTATAGTTGTTTTTAAATCACCTAAGCTAGCCTTTAACAATTTTCATTTCTTAGTTCCCCTAGCTCTTTAAGATTTTCATTAGTACTTCACTAGCCTATGCAAAACATGTTTTTATTATTTATGGTTTAATTTCAAGATCAAACAAGTCATTTCAACTGTTAATTTCCCATTAATCTTGCTTAATTCTTCATTCTTGCTTTTTAGCTTTTCACAGTTATTATCTTGTCATTTTCTGATTTTAGAACATTAGTTTCTTTATACAGCTTTTAATTTTCTATTTTAATCTCTTCATGCTTGGTTTGGAATTTATCTAGCTCTTCTCTTACTTTCATCATTAAAGATTTAAGTATACCGTTCTTTTTCTCTACTTTGACTAACGTGCTGCATACTTTGTCATACATTGCACACATTTCATCATAAAAGGGGGAAGATCAAGGTCTTATCTCATCATCCAATGCCATAAAGCACACATTCTCATTTGAGTCACTTTAGTCAACGTCACTCCAAGTGGTAATGATAGCTTCTTTTCTAGATCATTTGGAGGCTTTCTCGAGCATTAGACTGTATTGCTGGATGTGTCCTGGTTTTTGACATTTGAAGAAAGTTATCAATTCTACTTTTTGTATCTTTATGGGCTACTGTCTTTGTCCACTCTCTTTGTCTTGTTGTTAGGCCTCATGAACTTCTTAAGCTTCTTGGCCATCAAGACAAGTTCCTCATTATCATCATCGTCGCGTCGTCGTTTCGCTGGAATCATGACTTGTGGCTTTTAGAGCAATGGCCTTCTTGTTTGATTCCTTTCCTTGCTTCTTAATGATCTCATGTGTTTTGAGTGTTCCAAAGAGTTTTTTACTCATGGTGCTTAAATCTCATGCTTCTTCAATAGTTGTTCTGTTTGCTTCCCAATCTTTAGGTAGTCACTTGAGGGGTTTAGAATTTATTTCTAAGTTAGTAAAATTCTTCCCAAGTATATTCAAAGGATTTATAATGTTGATAAATCTATTATGCATCTCAACCATAGATTCATTTGGAAGCATTTTAAAATTTTCGAGCTGTCACACAAAAGAGTTATTTTGTATCTCTTACTCTTGAAGTTCCTTCATAAGTCTTTTTTAATTCATCCCATATACTTTAGCTGATTTGCATGTACATATTCTATTAAAATCACTTTTGTTTAACCCACAATGCAGTATGTTTATAGCTATATCATTTAGATCTAATCTTTTCCAATCTTCTTCATTATAATCTTTTTCTTCTTTCCTTCAATAATGAAAGTCCCATTTTCTATCACATTCCATAATAATCTATTTTAAGCTCTTAAAAAGATTTTCATTCTATACTTCCAATATGGGTTATTGCCCCCACTTAGAAGTGGTGGTCTATTGATATCGTGTCCCTCTAAAAACCCTAGTGTATTTGGTATCATGATCTTTACTCTATATATGATTAAGCACAGAAAAATAGAGACTAGGTTCTGATACAAAATGGAAACATGAAAACACACTAGAAAAAACTCAAGCGAAGGGGATTAGGGTGAATTAAGTATTTGTCCTAAAAAGCTCAAACAAAAAAATTTTATGCAACAGATCAAATTATACTTTGATAGCAGCGAATAAAACAACAACAAATTATAATATGAAGTATAAAAGAGATAGAGATAGAAATATTGAATCCATATTTAATGTAGAGTTCGGTCCACTTCCTACTCTCTACGATCACCAATTGCCTCCAATCGAGGACTTCATGTACTTTATCAATCACCACAAAAGCTTACGCTCAAGTTGAGTAGTACACCACTTTACAACACTCAAGGAACAAAATATTTCCATTCTCTCTCTAGATGCTCTCTTTTAGATAGCAAATATAAAAACAGAGCACTAGAATGATTTTCTTTCTCTTTTTAGATTTTACAAAATAATGAGCAAGAAAACAAGAGAGTTCTTAATTTGTTTATTTACAAATGAACACTCTTTTGACTTTTGTTCACTGTTTGTATCTCCAAAGGAAGACATATTTGTAGTCTTCAAATATTTAAATGTCTGTTGGAGATAACATCTTAAAATCCTAAGCATTGCATGCACGTAACGACCATTTTTTTTTTGCCACATCAGCTCATGCATTTGGACTATAGCACCTTAATGCTTGTTGTGCCTTAATTTGTCACACCTTCATTTTGGCCATTGACCAAGTCTGTGCTTATGTAGACTTCATTGAGCCTTGAATTCAAACTTGTCGCTCCTCAAACTTCTTGTACTTTGGATTCGTTGTGCCTTGGTTTTGACCCTCGACCAGAGCTATGCATTTTTTAACTTGTCGAGTCTTAGACTTGAACTTGTCGCACCCTAGTGAATAAACTTGTTGAGCCTTCAATGTGACCTACGACCAAGGACTCTCCATTTTTTAACTTGTTGAGCTTTAGATTTTAAGCTTGTCATGCCTCAAAAAGTAGACTTGTCGAGCCCTCGATGTAACCATGACCAAAGCTGTGCTTAGGAATTTGTCCCTGCTAAAATCCTGCACAATCTCCATAAAAAAACACAACACAACACAACAACACACACACACATATTCTAGCATACTATTCATTATATTGTTTGACTAATTAAGTGTAGCTTAACACAATTGAATAGTTAATTGTGCAACTAATTGTCTCATCAAAATCTATTTTGAACATATAAATTTAACATTAATTACCCGTAAAGCTAAAAATACGGGTATAAAAGCTATGTCTAATATTTTATGCACCGATAAAATTTTATCTAATATTATATGGATATCTTAATGTTATTCCAGTGTAAATGATTTGTCAAAAAATTTCACTTCGATTTGCATGTTGGTGATCGAATACCAAAACTAATCTTGAAAAAGCTCAGAACAACTAAAGTTTTGGAAAAACTTATCGTTTTAGGATATATACTTAGTATTCGGCTTATAAATTAAGTTCATATTATTTTTCTAACTCACCTAATATTTTAGATTTTTAGAAACTATCTGATTGAGTGTAAGGTTTTTGGTGTTTAGAGTTGACTCAATTTGACTTTAAGGTCATGGTTCTGTTATCGATTCTAAGGTTCTACTTATAGAACTACTGTACAATCTAGATGTTTACAATTTTATTATTAATTGTTATTGTTGATGTTATCTCGGTATACGTGCCAGTGATCAGGGACAGAAGTAATTTAGTTTAACTGATGAAATTTTGACTTGATAAATTAAAACTATATTATAGGAAATCATTTCTTGTTGTTTTATTATTAAATATTACTTGGATATATTGCCTTGGTTTGTGTGTTAGAGATAAGATAGACAAATTGTTTAACATAGGATCTCAATGTTAAACGGTTATCAGATTTAGTTTTGTTTTCAAAGGTACTCTTTTTCTTAGGGTTTGAAATTTTGGATTTTCTATTCCCATTATACTCGTTAGACATTTAGGATTACTTGACTTGTCTAACATTGTTTAGGGTTTTCCGTTCTTGTGATCAGTTCGGATCGATTCTAGGGTTTAGGGTTGAACTAGATTGATGAGGTTGTAGTATATGAAATTATTTTGATTGTGATATTTTTTTTTTTTGGTTAAATTACTTACCTTTAGGGTTTTGAGCTTTGCTTAAATCATATGATATCCTAATGTTATTAAATTTTTATTTGATCTCGTTTAGGGTTTACAAGAATTCGGTTTTAACATGGGTTAGCTTTAGTGTTCTGGTTTTAATATTAGCTCTAGGGTTCTCATATAGGATTATAAAAAAATCCAAGGGCTAACATTTCCAGTCTTTTGTCATATGGTACGTACTCGGTATTCCCTTCCAATCAAAATCAGTAGATCAGACAAGATTTCATAGAGTGGTAACCAGCTATTGTTATTGAAGTATTATAAGAAACCTAAACCTTCGAAATCTCTATGTTGAATTCCTCTTTCGATTGTTATTAACCACGTGTCCGACTAATTGCAGCAATATGAAACAGTTAACATAAGAAGTCCTAATAAAAAAGATACAATGAATTTCCAAGTATCCTTGAAGCTAAGTTACACCATAGGTATGATACATGTTTTGTTATCTCATCTCAATCGGGTTCGATTAGCAAAGTAAATTTAAGAAAGGAGTACCCTTCTCTCTTACATTTTGTCTAGATCTAATATTATGGGATTATTCTATCAATTCACGCGCGAAGCCTGCAAACATTGTTATTAATGACTTCTATTATATAATTAATTAAAGAAAAAGTACACGATTTGGAAATAAGAAACCTAACTTGGCTCTACTCATCTAAGTTGTCTTGACATGAGTAAAGCTTGGTCTGGCGGTGAAAAGGGCGCACATGGGATGACGGACATGTAAACGAGAGAGAGTTTTCCATGGCAGGATATTTCACATCCCCGACTATTCATGAGCCGGGATATATTCGTAAGTTCTTATAGTATAATTTTATTGTTCCATAACTTTTCAAAACATATAAATAATACTCAACTCAGAATTTAAAATAAAACAAAACATATCAATTTTTAAAAATAAGAGCCCTAAATTGAATTTTATATCAAAATAGAAATACTAAATTATAGATATACTACAAAAAAAAAAAAATAACTTTTAGAGATAAAAATTCTGTAATAGAAAATAAGCAAGAAAATTTATATCTTTATAGATAAAGACGGTGATACTTTTTGCGACAGAACTAAAACCAAATTTACTTATAGTAATAGTAGAGATACTAAATTGGATTTTATTGCAAACTCAAGAACTAAATTGCAAATAGTGAAATTATGGACTAATAAATTACATAAATTTAAAAATAAAAATATTAGTTTTACAATTATGCCATTTTGATGTTATTTCAACCTATTTTAGTAACATCATGTATATTGGGCATTGTATTCATACGATCATTCGTATACATTAATCAAACAAGGTATTCGGAAAATGTTGATCTCTTTCTCTTTTTCATTGAGCTACCTTTTTATAAAAAGTGCGTTAACACTAGAGAATGTTAAAATTTTTATTTAAGCACTTCATATAGTGTCTGGGCATAGATAAAATATATATATATATATATATATATATTTTCGATGGATCACAAAAACTATTACAACCCAGTCACATAGAGTCATCACAATGCTAATGTGAGAAATTGAACTCGATACCTCAATGATGAAGACCTGGAACTGATACCATCATACTATAAGGCCATTGGTGATAAAATATTTATTGTTTGTTCACTTTACTGTTGTAGTAATTTCATTATAGCATTATTTTTTATGAAGTACAATTATAGTGTTAATAGTGTTTTTATAAGGAATTTTTATTATAAAAAATATTGAATATTTATTCTTTACTCAACTCTATAGATCACAATTCAATATTGAAATTGTCTTTTTTCTAAAATACTTCATTTAAATAAAAAATTACAAATGAAAATCTTATTATAATTTTTAATTTCCATTCATCAATAATAACAATTTTATTATAGTCTTATTAATTAAGCAAAGTTACAACGAGATATCAATAACCTCAAAACCTAATAATATTATGATCATTCTCTTAAGTTTTAGAGAAATTATATGGTATCGTCATTAATTTTAATAGGACCGGTCTCGTCTCTATTCAACGACTCACACAATACCCAATCGTGATCGAATCATTAAAATTATTAATATTCTAATTATTATATTTATTTTAATGGTTAGATAATTGACTACGAGATCATAGAATCTCTCTAAATTTGAAGTCTCGTACTTTGTTGTATTGGTAAAAAGACTAAATGAAAGTACAATTCAAATAGAAAATGAAATAGGAAACATATACATCACTACCCAAGGTAATATAAAATCATCTTTAACCATGAATTATTTAGTAAGTCACTTAACATGATATTTTAAAAAATTTTATAGGTCTCATGTTGCATTAATTATAGATAACTAATATAAAAAAATATAAATAATTTAATTTTTAAATTGCTTAGCTAAACAATTTATTAAAATAAAATTAAGTTATTCAAATAAAATGTTAAGTAACTCATAAATGGATTTGTTTAACTTTAGTTCAGATGCTAAATAACTCCAATAGGGTTAGCCCACCAATTAATAATTCATTTTACCTCATGGACCCCCTCCACCGCACGAGGAAGCCGGTACAATTAATAGCGCATACGGGGGAGGTGGTAAGTAGGCACTTAAGACTGGAGTCTAAAGATGTCGTTTTGTAGTAAATGATTGGCTTCCTTACGCATGTGGACTTCCCCATGATGTAATCAAAAGAAAATACATGGGCCCCACTTCTCTCCCTCCATGACATAATCATCTGTTTGAAATAAATCAAAACCTAGCCTAGTCATCAGGTCCATCCTTGATTGCCACGTGGTGGGTCGGTCTCCCTCCCTTGAGGCATGGAGGTTGGTTGGGTCGGGGAAGTGGGACCGAACTTTCAGGTTCAGGTCAGCCAGGACATGGGCGAATAATAAATGGCCACATGGAACTTCGCATGTGATGCACAGGGCGGCTTTTGTAGCTGGTGGGGGCCTACCATCAATTAGGAATGAGTCGGTGAAGCAGAACCGTTGGTTGTGGTGTATTTGGTGTCTGCCACATGGATGATGTTGATTGGCAGGACTCTGCTGATGCAAGCATATCGGTTGTGGGTTATACTGAGGTCGTGAAAGCACACGATACCTACGACACCCACAAAAACACGTGTTTGGATTGTAAGCTTTGGTATTTGTTTCAGTCCCAAATACAAAACACAAACGATTATTCAATTCTAAGTTTGGCCTTTCCTCCGGCTCATTGTCTACTTTGTTCTCTTCTTTACATATTATAGATGTAGGGTTCTACGACTTGTTTATTTTGTTATCTTCCTTATAAACTGTAGATAAAAGGTTTTTCCTAAAGTAGTTACGGACGTATCAAATAACTCTTGTGTCTCCTACGTGTATAATAGAGATTCATTATTAAATCGTTATTTAGTGAACTAAACGTCGTAATAGCTATTCGTAAGGAATAAAGCTGTAATAGAATTACAATTACAATTACAACTATAACGAAGTGAACGGACAGTTAGTGTCTCAAATGACAAATGAAAGGAAAGGAAGTTTCAATACATCTTATATGTCAACCTTACATTTCTTAAGTAATTGAAGTAACAATTGTGAATTTATCGTTTGATTCTTGAGAGCAGAGTTTTTCCCATGGAATTTTGTTTGTTTTCATCCTCCAAAAGTTGAAATGAGGAGGCTTGATTAAGTATATATAGGCACTTCACTTGGCATGGATGATGATTATCAAAATTTCTCAGTAACCGATGGATGAGATTGAGTAAGACTCATGCCATGCTTATGATAAATGAGTTTACAATGGAGTAAGGTCAATAGTTATCTCTTGTGTACATAAGCCTCCCTGAGAGAGGTTAGATACAACGGCTTGGTCCAATGATCCATATTTCTAACCCATTAAACCAAATCTCCGCAAGTCATCCTAAAAAAGGAATTAGACTCACTATGTCCTCTCCAATTCCTATCCTAAATAAATAAATGAATAATAATACATTCTTAAGCCCCTTTACACATACTTATAGATGATAATGCGCTTTTATGACATAATAAAGTATAGTTGTTAAAATCAAGATTTCAATTATACAATTCTATAAGTTCACAATTTTAGGAAATATTTTTGAGTTAACATGTGTATAAAATCATTCTTATATAGAATCTTATATTCTTAATTAAATATACATGTTGAGATCAATAAAAATTTACATTTTAACCAATTTTATCTATTTGAGTTACATGGGATAAAATATAAAAAATAAATACTATATAAGCCCATCAACTATTAGAGTGCTACATATTTCTTATGACATTCTAATTTAATTTCCTGTCTCTTTCTCTCTCTCTTTCTCTCTCTCTCTCTCTATAGCCCACCTTTTCACTTTATAACCTCAATTCAAATTCAATTCTAGCTATATAGTTCAAAAGAGAAGCTATTTTTTTATTTACACAATCAAGACCGTAATTTAAGTTGAAAGATTCCTTTAATATAAAATAATGAAATAGAACTTAATTTTGACTCTACTTGCTCTTCTTTTGTACATGTTATATAATGAAATTAGAGTCATTTATGAAAATAAAAAAAATTTAATATTTTCATTTTCTTATATCTATTATGTATTTTGAATTTTTTTCCTTTTTTCTTTTACGTCTAGCATAAGTATATATATAAATAAAATTGCAAACCTATTTAAAATTTTGATTCTATATTTCAATTCTATAAATCCTCTAATAATTTTAGGTAAATTGAGTTCCACAACCTTACAATTGAGAGATACCCTGCAAAATGATCATGAGTGGTGAGCATAAAGCCATAAACGACCATGAATCTGAGTAATTGATGGAAATATACACTATACTATCACACCAACACTAAACACGTTTGACAAACGATTATTAAGCATTCCATATATCATCAAGACGCTATTGTCCAATTGAATGTGAAACTAAGAAAATTGATTTAACCTTACTCTGGAGATCACCAAAAGTTTCTCAAAACGTAAGCAAATGTTATCAAACGTAAACTTGTGCATTAAAGACATTTTGTATCCAAAGACCATGTCCTATGACCTATAGGTCGACAACCCCACCATGGCCTCCTCTCAAGCTCCTTACTTACTAAGTCTAGAAAATATGACTTTTGAGCTTTTTCGATGCGATTATTTGATAACAATAACACTAATGTACTCAATGTTCCACTGCATGTATATACTTATTACTTAGTGTTCATCTCCACATATGCAACCGTACGGATATTGTAACTCTAATCTTAAAATGCTTGTAATAATAATTATTTACTTACTATATATGTGCATATAATTTTATATAAGGTTACATATAAGTTACAAAGGCGATGCATATACATGTGTGTGGATTCAATAACTTCGCCTCATTTCTACAGCAAAGTACATATATATCAAGACTCACAAACTTGCTATATTCCACCAGTATATAATTATTCCACATGAATCGTAAAAGGGTCTCTCTATTTTTCTTTTCCCCAATAACAATGAATTTCATTTACTAGAAAAGTATTACATCAATCACATAAATTAATATGAAAAAAATGACAAATGAAGAGTTGAGGATATACAAATCCAACCATATTAATGGACACATCTTTTCTATTGTCAATACTATCGATTCTCCTAATGTCACGTTTAGTAAGCGAGAATTGATCAGAATGGAATGGATTAGAATGAGAGAAATGGAATAGAAGGTGGAATAATAAATTTATTCATTTGTTCGAATACATCATGGAATGGAATGAAATTGAGATGTTATTTATGAAAAAAGATATCTCGAATAATTAATGTGAATAATAAATAAGTAAAATGATAGAAAGACAATTTAATAGTAATCATTTATAAAGAAAGAATAGAATCGTGATTCCATCTTTCTAAGGGCAGAATCGAATTCCCCTTCAAGAATAGAATCATCAATTCTTAGGAATCGCGATTTTATCATTAAAAATGCAATCGAACGTAGGAAAGGAAATCGAATTTAAAATCGCAATTCCATTACAGATTCTTTCTCGCATACTAAATGTGACATAAGAGAAAGAAACTCACACTATTGGCAAATGAATAAAATTCCATATAAGGGATAGAAATAACATATATATCTATATATATGTAAAGACACACAATAGATACCCCCTTATTCATATGCTAAAAACAAAACAATATTAGTTTGATCTCTCGAATTTTCAAAACCAATAGAGTGGATAAATCCACAATGATAACAATGGTAAAACACATTTAGATCTAGTATTTGTAGTGATAGATTAGTGAATAATGAAATCAGTAATGATGGATTTATGAAATTATCTTGGTAAATCTTGAAAAGAAATTTAGGAAGCAGGGATAGTTACACAGCTGCCCCCGTGGTCTCTCCTCTACACTAAGGTTCGTTGAAAATTAAAAAAAATATACAAAAAAAAAAAATCATCTTAACAACTTTTCAAAGTCAACATATGTTCTCTAAGAATAATCAACGTAAAATTCCTTGTAAAATGTAAAAATGCAACCATCTTTATATCAAAATTGTTTCACAAATATTATCTTGTGTGCGAAGGCCTAGAGGGGACTTACTAGAATCAAACATGCCAAAAGATGAAGCTAAATTGAAACCCATAGAGCTGTCAAACCAAAGCCAGTCCGTACATTAAGAACCACAGTCGACCGGCCATGTACTTTATATTTTTTTTGTATTTTTCTTATTTTCTTTTATTTGGCTTATTATTATAGTTTAGTAGTTGTTTAAGAGGTTTAAGTTCTTCGTGCCATTTAGTTACTAAGATATTTTGAGAATTATTTTGTATTTCTTTTATGTCCTTTAATTTTTGGGTTTGTTATTACTCTATAAATAGGCATGCCTTGTGTTTCATTAATTCAAACTTTACAATACTAGCAAACCCGATTTTTACAAAGGAATCTCTTCAAGTAATCAATTATTAGTAGTCAATTATGTTGATACTGAAAACTCATCAATCCCTTACCTATTAAGCATCATATCAATCTTGTGCATTTTTTCCAATTATTACTCAAATTAGAGTCATATCATTTTTTGAAGAATCCTAATCCTAATTGGATTTCGTGATTGATGAGTAACATATAAAATTAATTTTGTCCATATCATTTATTTTCATTGCTCTTATAAACACAAAACAACTTGTCAAAATTGCTTTTCCATTCACATAAACCCATAAAAATGAAAAAGAAGTGGTTATATATATATATATATATATTTGTTGTGGTTTAAAGATTATACATGGAATTCGACCTTGGATTTGTAGTATATTATTCGGTCTCATAGCTTTTGGAAGGGCGTCCTTCATTTGATGAGTCTCGCATTCATCAATTTTATTCGTTGAAAGTTGGAATTTAAAGGTGTTAGATTTGGCACAGGCAGGGGGGTGTGGCTGAGAGAGAGAGAGAAGAATTGATGGTTAGTGGATCTATTGGTTGTGCAGTATTTTGGTGAAGATTCAACATGGTGTTGTTTGTTTGTGTTGAGTAGTTTGGTATATTGCTTTCTAGTTAATATTCGGGGTTTGTTTGTTATTTTTCAATTGTGAGGGGTTATTGACAAATTGGTTTGATTAAGAAGACTTCAAAAGAGAAGATTAATAACCAGTTTATTAATATAGAAAAATATGCACGTGGCATAGGGTAAATTACAATAAGAACAATCAATTTTTGAAGGTAAGTCCAAATAATGTATGAATATTCTAAGTGGTTCAGTTAAGGAATTAATGTTATATAAAATGATGCAACAAAGAATTAATGTGTTATTTGCACCAAATTATATAACATTAATCACTTTTTGAAGCACTTAAAATATTTATACCTTATTTGAATTTGCGTATATAGAATAACAGAAAAGATGGATGATATTGATATATATGGGGGTTGGTAAAGGTAAATTTTAGCTACTGAAAGTGAAACCACGGTTGAAAACTCCTAAATCTCCAATAGAAAAACAAAGGAAGAACATGGAGCCTATGATTATGGTAGAACTGGAGTTAGTGAAACAAATGGTGGATCTTATAATGATCTAGAGGTATCTGGAACAAAATGTGGGGGATTTGTTGTAATCGTGGTTCCTAAAGAAACAAGTGACCTAATTAAATGTGAGGTTATTAAAGCTCAAAGAAATGTGATTGAAATGAAAGTTGAAGGGTTAGTAATTGTTGAGAAGCCCTGAAACTCAGAAGTTTGAGAATTGTCAAGACCAATTAAATGTAGGAAGACCAATGACTTGTTATGAGTAATCATGAATCACCTATTGAAGCAACAACAATAAATATACTAGTTTAGACCTTTCATGCCAATAACCTAGTTTAAGTGAATGCCATTGACTGGATTCATGATAAGTGAAAGGGGTATATATACCCCAAAGATGGCATTGATAGCTTGGTTTGAGTTATTACAAGAGTCTTGTGTTTATGTTTTGTAGATTTACCTTTAATTCGGTAGGAATTGCCATTTCTATGTTCGAGATTGAGTGTTTCTCCAAGAAGGGAGATTATGAGCCAAGGACTAGAGGGGATCAATCGGAATGAAACAAGTAAAGGCAAAGAAAGTTCAAGTCCTTTATCTTATTTATCAATGGCTTTTTGAAAATATTCTAACATATTACTTGTATTATATTTTAAGTGCCATAAAAGACAGTAATAAAAATTGTTTTTTTTTGTTCTATTCTTTTGAAGCTATAATTTTATTTTTCACCTTCTATTTTCATCAACTAAACATGCTAATTAATTTCCATATGATTAAGAGGGTCACAATTATTTTGTTATAAATATAAATATGTGTATTTTTTATTTAAATATATTATAAATATCAATAATTTTCTAAATATAAAGCGGTTGGCCCCCATGAGCTATTCTTGAGTCTATGGCTATAAGTGAGCCGAGATAACTCGCGAGCTACTTAAGTTTGACTTCGTGATAACTCAAATTAAACTTGACTGCAACTAGGTCAAGCTTAAATTTAAGCTACTCGAGTAACTATCGAATTTGAGTTCGTGTTTCAAAATATTCGATTCGAGTAACTCACAAGCCTAATCAAGCTTCTTTTTTTCATATAAAAAATTTATAATCTTTGTGTTTTTTTTTTTCATTTTTAAAGCCTAGTTTCAAGTTTTTTTCCCCTTCATATTCAATGATCCACATTTATCATATTTAAGATCAAGTCAACTAAAGTCATATTCTATACTTGAATTCCATTTTTTTTAGTTCAATTGATTTTTTATAGAAATAATAAAGTTTAACTGAGTTGAGATGGAGTTTTGAGTTTTTCATTCAAGTCAAGATCGAAATTTGATACTATATTGTCTCTCCTCGACTCATTTACAGTCCTACTTAAGTTTGTCTCTAACTACAAGTGAGCTTGATAAAATGTCAAAAAGAGAAGAATTTTCTATTCTTACAGTCTATAATTAAGGTTAGAAAGTGTATTTAATATTTAATTTTTCTTAATAAATATTTGAAATCTTCATCTAGCTAACCAATCTAAACCAATGGCTAAAGAGAAGATCTTCTTTCTTTCCAAAAGTGAGCTAACCCACTTAACCCCACTGACCGATGCACTTTAACCTACTGGTTAAAGGGCTAGGTAAACTAGACTACTTTTAAACAGGGTTAAACGGGCTAGCCCATAGGCTAAAGCCCATTTGCCCAACTCTAGCTTTAGAGACAAAAATTATATTTCTAAACGTAGATTTTTGTCGCAAAAATCATTTTTGCTAATTTTATTTATAGAAATATAACTTGGTTTACTCATTTTCTGTCGCAGAATTTCTATCTCAAATGTCAGTTTTCTTATAGTGCTAGCTATTAAACTTTCCATCTGTCATAGCTATTTCTAAATTCCTATTTACTAACAATCAAGATATGAGTACTTTGATTTCTTGGAATAAACAAAGTTTTAAATATTTGATTTCACCAATGTTTTTTTTTTTAAAGTTTATAGTCCAAGAGCAAACTTGGGCTTCCTATTCATAACCCGAGAACTAAATTACTATTCTTCTTTTTATTAACAAAAAAAAATTAGGGTATGTTTAGTTTTGATGGATTGAAGTAAAAAATTAATTAAAGTTTTGTCTTTTTCATATAGAATCCTATTTGTTATATGAAAGAACAAGGTCTATTTGTTTCGTTTGCATGCAGATGATACACATACATTTTCAAATAGATTGTTTATCAAGAAATAGATATAAATGAAAAAAAAGGCAATTTTATTCATAAAAGGATCACATAGACTGGATATAGATCAAATACAGATAAGATATAAATGCAAATTAGATATAGATATAGATACAGATACAAATGAAATACAAACCATCTAAATAGACCCTAATTTGTTACATGGTCAAATGTCAAATAATAGATCTTGAAAGATAAATTTTAAGAATTTAAGATTTATTCGGTAATTAGCTCTTAATTTCCTCTCATTCTCCAATCAAAATTAAAAAAAAAAATCTTTTCCAAAGCAGTTTAGCTGATCTAGGGTTTACTAAGGTTAGAGAGTTTCCTAGAGTAGAAGTACAAAGTGGAGTGGAGAAGCCAAGTACAAATGCTGAAAGTGCACGTGAAGACAATGTAATACCTAAAGGGAGAGAGGCTAAGGAAATGGATCCAATTAGTGGGCCTTAAATATTTTTAGGCTAGACGTGAAAGAAGTCCAGTAGGTTAATTTACTATAGGATAAGTATTAGTAGCAGATCTATATTATGCATTATGTAATATCCAAGCTAGCAAAATTAGTACGTTGCTTGTAATGGAAAATTAAGGAAATTATCTATAGTACAGTACTATGTAACATAAATGGTGATTTGGATGAATATTCTGTATGCCATCACTCATATCCTGGACCACACTATATATCCCTTATGTATATATAGTGTTGATGTATGAAAATCAATTCACTACTACATTAGCTTCTATTTGAGCATTGTACTTGCATTCGAGTATGTTGAATTTCTATTATATTATGCTTGATTTCTGGGCTTACTTGCACCAAATGGTATCAAAGAATACTGGTGATGGTAGGAGAAGCTAAGAAAGTCGAAGAATTGACCCAATTGTTAAAGGAACAAGCTAAGAAGAATGAAGCTTAGGTTAAAATGTTTGCTAAGACTCTTAAAAATTAGCAAGCTGCACCGGACAAACAAGGCCAAACCATGGAGGAAAATTACCAGCTGTAAGAAAATAATACCATGGTAGGATCTCCCTCCAGCATAACTTACCATGGCCAACAACCAGCTTCAGCACCACATGTAATCCTGTAGACAGAACAAGATGGCAGCGTTAGAAACACAGAGGGGTATCAGTTGCCAGTAAGGAGCACTAAGGTGGAGTTTCCGATGTTTAATGGGGAGGGAATCAGAAATTCGCAAGTTAGGGCTGAACAATTCTTTGCCCTTGATGGCACTTTGGAACAACTCAAGGTAAGCATTGCAACTATGTACTTAGAAGATAAGCCTTATGAATGGTATTTATCTTATACTAAAACTAGGAGTGATACAAACCCTACGAATTGGGAAGAACTCACCATAGCTCTCTAAGCTAGGTTTAATGAGCGTATATTTGAAGACCTTATGGCTAAGCTCAAGGAGCTCTAATAAACCGAAACACTACAAGAATACATAAATAATTTTATGCATCCAGCTACCCAAGTTCAACTACTAGAACCATACTAGTAAGCTGCTTCTTGAGCGACTTAAACTCAAAATCCAATTTCCTATCCGCATGTTCTAACCTAACACACTTAACCAAGCCTACAAATTAGCTAAGCTTCAAGAAGCAGTCACCTTATCCTCCAAAAATAACCAACTTCAAGACAACATACTTCACCTTAGAGTTCTACTACCCTAACTTCCTATACCACCTACCGATAACAAACATCAAGCCTTAAGAACCCAACACACCATCAAAAAAAGATCCAAATACTACCCTCTACCAACTAGGTCTACACTCTTAAACTAAACACCAGCTCACATGTTAGAACTACTTGGATAATCATCCCTAAAGAACAAGAAGAGAAAAGAAGGAAAAAGTAGTGTTTTTGGAGTGATGAGCCTTTTGGGCCCGGGCATAGGTGCAAGAGTAAAAAAGTTAACATGATTGTGATTGAGCAAAGTGAAGAAGGGAGGGTGTAACGAAGGCTGCATCTAAAGTCATTGAGTTAGAGGAGGAGCTAGCACAGCTCACACTTTATTCCATGAGTAATACTTACAAGAAGAATCGTGAGAGTATGCTTGCCACTGGTTATTTTAAGAAGAGACGTCTTAGTGTGTTGATTGATACGCACAACTTTACCAACTCTATAGATGAAAGGCTCAATAAGGGATTAAGTGCCAGATGGTTGAAATTTCCCCAATCAAGGTCCTTTAGTTGGTAGAACTCAGCTGAGTTGTAATAAAGAATCAAACAATTCACTTGGAATATGCAAGGGAATACCTTTAAGGTAGCATTCTATGTGCCATACTTATCCTCTGGTGATCTTATTTTGGGAATACCGTGGTTTTAACATTGGGGAAGGTGAGTTGAGACTTCTATGTGCTGGTTATGGAGTTCGAGTGGTAAGGAAGAATTTGCAAGTTGGAAAGTGAATTGGAGGGGCTCAACCTGATACAAGAAAAGAAACTAACATAGCTTCTATGTACTACCCAATCGTTCGCAAGGTACATTGTTGGGTGATACAAAGGAGGACCATATAGGGTTATAACTCTACCAAACATGAGTGGCCACCCAGTTTATGATTGATGTATTAGAGTCTTATGACTTGTTTGAAGAATCAAGGTCTTACCTTTGTCTAGGGCTTATAATCACCAAATTCACCTACATGACAAGTCAGCTACTGTCAACTTAAGGCCCTATAGACACTCAACCCTCTAGAAAACTATTTTGGAGAATATGGTACGGGGAATGTTGCTAAGCATAATCATCCAACCTAGTCAAAGCCCATTTGCTTCACTAGTTGTTTTGGTTAAAAAGAAGGACAATTTATGGAGGGTGTGTGTGGATTATAGGTAATTAAACAAGTTAACCATCGAGGATCATTTCCCTATTCCAATTATTGAAGACCTATTCGAAAATTTACATGGAGCTCACTGCTTTAGTAAGTTGGATTTAAGGTCCAAGTATCATCAAATCTTGATGCAACCCAAGGATGTTTACAAGATGGCCTTCAAAACACATGAAGGCCACTATGAATTCTTAGTGATGCTCTTTGGCTTCACCAACACTTCCTCTACATTTCAAGCTTTGATGAATTGTGTGTTCAAACTACACCTAAGAAGATTTTTTTTTTTCTTTTTGTGTTCTTTGACGACATCTTAGTATATAGTAAAAACATGGAGGAACATGTAAGGCATTTATGGGTTGTCTTTGAAATTTTGAGAAAGGAAGGGCTATATCTTAGGTAAAACAAATGTGTTTCTTGGGGTACAACAAATTGAGTATTTAAGCCACATCATCTCTAAGGAAGGGGAAGCTACCGATCCAAAGAAGTTGGCTACTATTGCAAATTGGCCTACACCCACTAATATTAGGTAACTGCGGGGGTTCCTAAGTTGGCTAGCTACTATAGGCGGTTTATCTTAGGGTTTGGGTTGATTTCTAAGCCTTTAAATCGATTGTTGAAGAAGGATAAGTTCTGTTGGAATTAGGAGGCACAGTTAGCCTTTGAGAAACTTAAAGGAACTAATGAAGCCACCGATCTTGAGGCTACCCTACTATACCAAGAAGTTTATAATAGAAATAGACGCATGTGGTGAAGGAATAGGAGTAGTACTAATGCAAGAAAACCATCCAATTACCTACATTGGTTGGTCTTTAGCACCTAGACACTAAGGCTTTTTTGTGTATGAGAAGGAGTTGACTGCATTAGTTTATACCATTGATAGATGGAGACACTACTTGTTAAGAAGGCATTTTGCCATCAGGACTGACCATCAGAGTTTAAAGTACCTACTTGGGCAGTGTTTAACCACTTTCACACAGCAAAAATGGCTCACTAAATTGGTTGGATTAGATTATGACATAGAGTACAAAAGCAGGCTTCTAAATAAGGCTGCCGATGCTCTATCTCGAGCTAAGCATCAACACCTACAACACCTGATGGTTTCTACTATATTAACTGATGTCATGGATGAGATTAAGTAAAGCTAGTATTTACAAGGAGGGCATGAGAAAATTATATCAGCTCTGAAGTAGGAGTTGGAAGTCAACAACTACTCTTGGGAGCATGATACCTTTAAGAAGAAAAGTAAGGTGGTGGTAAGGCCTTCTCAAGATCTCAAAACAAGCTATTATGACATTATCATGAGAGTACCTTAAAGGGGGCACTCAGGATCTCAGGTTACCTATCACATAATGGCTAGTGTCTTTTATTGGCCAAAATTGGAGAAGGAGGTCTGCCAGTAGGTGCGGGAATGTGACACTTGCCAACATTATAAGCTCGAAAATGGGGCTTCTTCAAGACTTTTACTGCCCTTAAGGATACCATGCAAGTGTTGGCAAGAGGTGAGTATGGATTTCATAGAAGGATTGCTTAACTCTAATGGAAAGTGTGGTGTTGGTAGTAGTGGATAGACTTAGCAAGTATGGTCACTTCATGGCCATGTCACATTCCTACACAGCATCATAGGTGGCTAAATGCAACTTGGATAATGTCTACAAGTTGCATGGTATTACCCGATACTATTACTTATTATTATGGTCCTATTTTTGTTAGTTTCTTTTGGAAAAAATTCTTCAAACTACAAGGAGTCAAGTTCAACATACCTACGGCCTACCACCCACAAATGGATAGTCAAACTGAAGTGGTGAACCGGTGTTTAGAGACATATCTGAGGTGTATGACAAGGGATTCACCTAAGTGTTAGAGTCAATACTTGAGTTTAGCGAAATGGTGGTATAATACGAATTACCATACTAGTGCACTCAACTCCTTTCCAGATTCTGTACAGGCATCCACCCCCTTGCACTTGCCTTACATTCTTAAGGACTCTAAGAATGAAGCTATGGACCAACTATTAACTAAAAGGGAGAAAACAATGAAGTTACTCAAATTTCACCTTAAATGGGCATAGAATAGGATGAAACAGCTGGTACACAGGAAGAGGATTGATAGGGTTTTCAAGACTGAAGATTGGGTACTATTGAACTTATAACCCCACCGACAAAATTCGTTGAAGGCTACTAGGGTGCATAAATTGGCTCCTAAAGACTATAGACCCTATAACATAATCGACAAGGTGGGAGCAGTGGCTTACCACCTAGATTTTCCAACTAAATCTAAGGTTCATCCCACTTTTCATGTCTCTCAGCTAAAGAGGAACCATAGGACTCCGATCTCGACTTCATCACTACCACCTGCAACAAACATGGAACTAGAATTAAAGTCACAAGCAATCATTGATTAGAAAATTCTTAAGTGTAGGAGTAAAGCAGAAACCATGGTACCATCTTGTGGCGCAATCGATCCCCAACAGAAGCGACGTAGGAGTTCTTGAGTTACTTGATGGTCAGTTTTCAAAATCATTTGATGGTCAGTTTTCAAAATCATTCCTTGTGGTCAAGGAATTTTAAAGAGGTGAGAGCTGATATAGGGTTTACTAAGGTTAGAGAGTTTCCTAGAGTAGAAGTACAAAGTGGAGTGGAGAGGCCAAGCACAAATGTTGAAAGTGCACGTGAAGACAGTATAATGCATAAAGGAAGAGAGGCTAAGTAAATGGACCCAATTAGTGGGCCTTAAGTATTTTTGGGCTGGATGAGAAAGAAGGCCAGTAGGCCAATTTACTATAGGATAAGTATTAGTAGTAGATTTATATTATGCATTAAGTAATATCCAAGCTGGTAGAATTAATATGTTGCTAGTAACGGAAACTAAGGAAATTATCTATATTACAATACTATGTAATAGTAATGGTGATTTAGCTGAATATTCTGTATGTCATCACCCATATTGTGGACCACACTACATATCCCTTATGTATTACATAGTGCCGATATATGAAAATTAATTCACTACTGCATTAGCTTGTATTCAAGCATCTTGGTTACATTCGAGTAGGTTGAATTTCATTACATTGTGCTTGATTTCTAGGTTTACTTGCACCATTATGTGGAGGCTTTTATTCTATTTATAAAGCCGAGGATAGATTTTAGAAGGATTTTATCCCTTGAAATACATTGGTTAGTTTTATTTTCAAGTCATGCGTTTTTTTGTGCGTACAATTATTTTTTTTTTCCTTTTTTCATTTAACCAAAGTGAATTCACTAGAAATTTTCTCTTCTTTTTATAGTTCTTAGCAAAGGATTACCAACATTATAAAAAAAATTCTGGATTTACATGACTGGTTCCGTCAATTATACAATAGCTTAGATCGATAACCAACAGTGATTGTACCATTAAAATACTTAATATAGTAATTATTATAATTATCACAATAATCAAATGATGAGCTAGATGATTTTAGTGATAGGGTCATATATGTTTTCTATTAGATTATTGGATTTTTATTTTTATCGTATTTGTATCCGATCTACATTTGTAATCTATCTGCATTATATCTATATCGTATTTATTTGGTTAGATTATGAGTAAAACTGTTATTTTTCTATTGGTATCTATTTCTTGATAAATATCTATTTAAAAAAAAAAGATAAATATATGATTAAACAAACGACAGAGAGGGTCTGGGTAAATAGTTATAATCATAGAAGTTACAAATGTTCATCTACTTCTATTGTTTATAATCATAATTTGCAAGTTACAAATGTATGCAAACAATATCTTCATGGAAAAAAGAAGGAAAATTTTTCACTCTCTGCGGGGAGTTTTTTTTTTCAGGGAGTAATAAGGTTTTACTCCATACCTAATAGTAAAAAAAGATATATTATACTTATAAGGGTTATATAAGAGCATCCACATTTATCGGGTCCTTTACAAGGTTTTTAAAGTAAGACATCAATATCTAAAGGAACTTTCCTTTCGAAAAATTTTACCACTTTATTTGTATGGTCCTTCATGTAAGGTTCTTTACATAAATTCCTTCACTTCATTTTATACTTTTGTGGGTTTCATTTACTTTTATACAATACCTTACTTTTACAAAATAATAATAAAATATTTTAAAAGAACTCACTTTTTGAGGTCCTTTATGAAATATCCAAAAAATTGAAGCAACTCTCCACATCCATAAAGATCTCAAAAAATGAAGTCCTTTATTTAGAGACTTGTGTCAAGGATTTTGTATATGGATGCTCTAAGAAAATAGAAGTGTGTGGGCAAGGGTACACAGTTAAACGAGGAATGAAAGTAGGAATGTGATGACAAAAATATTCAATTTCTTTAAGAGAGGTTTAGTCCTCTATAGAGAATTTATAAAGTGTGTTTGTGCATATCTTCTCATGATATGATTGAGTCAAGAATATTCTCATGATAGTAACTACTCCACAAATTTGAAACATTGTGGGAACATTAGGCACTTATAGACCATGAATATGCAATTGTTGAATACACACCAATATTCCATTCATACTTATTAATTTAAAACTCCTAAGAGGGTGTAATTACATACTAAATTAAAATATTTGAAGTCAATAAACAAAAAATAAATCTTCTTTGTGGGTCAGATTACTGTTGAAATTTTTAAGTTGTTCAAATAAAAGTAATATTTTTATAAAATGGTGTAATTTAGGATAGTATTACAGTTTTAGTATACAACTTAAATTATAAACTTATGATATATTGAATGTCGAAAACCTTTATATTGAATGTAAAAAATATTTAGTGCTCGTTTATTTCGTTGTAATTACAATTCAATTACGGTCTTATTCCTTATTAATAGCTATTATGGCGTTTACTTCACCGAATAGCGATTCGACAATCAAGTCAATACTGGAACTGTCTTTTTTTTTTTCAAAATACCTCTATTTAAATAAAAAATTAATAAAGAAAAATCCTATTACAATTTTATTCCATTTCTCTGTGATAAAAATTTCATTACAATCTTATTTATTCAACGAAGTGAAAGAGCCATTATTATTTGGTGTGTAATTTTCATCTTTTATTTTAACACTACATCATCCTATATTTTCACTAGTTTCAGTAATTTTTAATTTATATTTGAACAATTATTTTATCCTCTACGTTTATTTTTCTGACGTGTAATTTTCCCCCATTCATTATGCTATCACTTCACACTATCTTGAAAAGTTGCAATGCTTTCACTTTGTAGGGCAATTGTCAAAAATTTCGGCATCAGGCAACTCTACTTAGTGTAACGTGCATCACATGCTGTGAGTGGAAATGTTACCATGTTTTAATAATTTGTAAGAAGAATAGAGCAATGGCGGAATCATGAAGAGAAAAATAGGCCGTCGCATCACCTGCGCATTTATTATAACTAGGGACAAATTGCTACTGATTGCTTAGAATGTGAAAACTTAATCTTATTTTATATCCGGAATATATCATCTAACATGTTATATTTTTATAAGTACATATATATTATGGAACCCAAAAATTTTTATTGGAACTTATGATATCTTTCGTTCTGTCTAAAATTTCATATTTATATTGCTACATACATAAATTCATAAAATATATAAAATTATCTTATTTTCATGAATTTATTATAAATAACCTAACAAGAAAATAATAAAAATTAATTTCTTAATATCATAAGCTCTATAATATATAAAATTTATTTATATGTTAAAGTTGAAACTTGTAACAAACATCTACCAATCTATTCATGTAATATCAAACAAAATTATAGAACTTGTAGAAAATTCCAAAATATATATAAAAAGAAAAGAAAACAATTGAGGTGCATCTATATAACTAACCTCAGAGCATAAATATTATTTCCATATACATCAGAAATTAAAAAAGTACAATTTAAATTCTTCCAAAATGAAATTAACAAGTTCTTTCAAAATAAAATAATGCAAGTTCATCTAAAATTAAAGTTTTTGAAAGATGGTCTACTAATGATAATCTTGAACAAATGTAATCACAAAATTAAAAAAAAAAGGTTATTATCATTTATTTTTTATTTCTTAATATTATTTGTAAGGTGAACTACACCGAAAGGTCATAACGTTTGGTATAAGTTTATTTAAGATCACGATGTTTAGAAAAGTGGGTCAATTGATGTCACAATTAATACATGTCAATAAGAAAAAAAATTAATAAAAACTTAGAAGATCCACCACATTGCTACATGTATTAGTGGTAACATCAATTAACCCATTTTCTTAAATATTATGACCTTAAATGAATTTATTTCCACACGTTATAGCCTTCCAGTATAATTTACTCATTATTATTATAACTTTAAATATAGTAAGTACATGGTACCCTAGAAACTATACCCCTAATGTTGATTTTAACAAAACAACATTTGATGTCATTTAGACATTAATTTTGTTGAATTCACATATTATTGCATTCTAAAAATTGATACTTATATTATATGAGACCATTACATGTAACTAAAAAGACTAACTAATAAATGAAAACATAAAGCCTATTAATTACTCATTAAAACAAAACTTAAATACCCTAGTAAATTGCTAGTTACAAACATAAATACTATTAACATAATAACAATTATTAATGCTAGCAGTTTCTATTGATGTTAGACCACGATTTCTTTACAATTTGATTTAGTTTTTTTACTAACATTGCCTCCCTTAAATCAAACTTGTAAAGAAATCATGGTCAACATCAATAGAACTGCCAACATCAAGCCATTATTATTATGTTAATAGTATTTATGTTTGTAACCGACAGTTTATTAGGATATTTAAGTTTTGTTTTAATGAGTAATTAATAGGCTTTAAGTTTTGATTTATTAGTTAGTTTTTTAGTTACATGTAATGGTCTTACCTTTTGCTATTGCAATAATGTGTGAAGCTCTGCCTCTCTTATTCTTTTGTTTCGTGTGTGAGTTTAGCAAAATTAATGTCTAAATGATATCAAATGTTGTTTTGAACATGGTATCAAAGCCCTCTTCTTATGGGAATTGAGTGTGTGTGTGTGTGTGTTTTTTTAAAAAAAAAGTGTCATGGAAGCTGAAGCTAGTTTTGCCTCAATTGCTCCACAATGTTCAATGGAGAAAACTACCAGATTTTGGCAGTTTATATGGAGGCATATTTAGATGCTTTGGATCTTTGGGAAGCAGTGGAAGAAGACTATGATGTTCTTACACTTCTAGACAATCCCACCATGGCACAAATCAAAACGCATAAGGAGAAGAAGACAAGGAAGTCAAAAGCCAAAGCATGCTTATTTGCTGCGGTGTCATCAACGATCTTCACAAGAATAATGTCCATAAAACAGCCAAATATATATGAGATTATCTCAAGGAAGAATATATAGGAGACAAAATTTGATAAGGGATTTTGAGTTGTAAAAGATGAAGGAATCTGGAACAATCAAAGAGTATTCAGATAGACTTCTTGAAATCACAAACAAAGTCAGACTACTCTAGTCTGAATTTAATGATTCAAGGAGTGTACAAAAGATCATTGTCACAATACTAGAGAGGTATGAAGTGACAATTACAAACTTGGAAAATACCAAGGATCTATCGAGGATTACCTTAGTGGAAGTACTTAATTCTTTGTAGGCACAAGATCAAAAAAGAATAAGAAAAGCAGAGCTTCACTCATTATTGCAATCTCAAAATTGATAATTATATTTAAACAATAGCAAAAGGTCTTATATAAGACTATTACATGTAACTGAAAAGACTAACTAATAAATGAAAACTTAAAGTCTATTAATTACTCATTAAAACAAAACTTAAATACCTAATAAACTGCTAGTTACAAATATAAATACTATTAATATAAAACAATTATTAATGCTGGCAGTTTTTATTGATGTTGATCACAATTTCTTTATAACTTGATTTAATTTTTTTATTAACACCTAATATATCAAAATAATAGTTCTAGAGTAGACAGGGTATCATTATACCATACCCTATTTTTTAATAGCATATTCTAGAAAATTTTTACATTCATCCTACAATGTGGCTTTCAATACTCATCTCAACCTTACTTTATCAAGAAGGGTATGAGTATGTACCCTGTGCAATGGGGGTATCCACTAAACCCCAACCATGGGTAACAAAAGAGATCATTATAATATATAGGTATAAAATTTAGCAAGTAAGAGTACTCTAATCCAAAATATTCCAATATATTGTGTGAAGTAAACACATAACATAAGTTATGCTCGCAACCATTGTTGTCCATTATGTAATAAATGTAATGGCTTATATCATATTCAAAAGTTTAAATTTTGATTTTAAAAGGTTGTAGTTCTAACCTTTATATAATATCAAAGTAAAGATCCTTCGTAGTTATTTCGCTCTCAATTACTTAAGTTGTCTACTTGAACTTCGGTCAAATCCTAGTCACAAATGAGGTAAATATTAAATAATCAACCTGTAATCTATATTATATTTACAAATTTAAGATTTATATTGATTTGTAGTGTTAATTTCAACACCATCTAAGCATCATGATTTATAAATGAGGAAATTTGATTAATATTGTAATAACCGCAATAATAGTAGATATGAAAATAAGAATCTAATAAATATTTAAAATGAAACTTAGTCAATATCCAAATAAGTGATGAATCATCAAAATTGTATAAGACAATTGTTGGTGTTATATTCTTGTCAATCTCCTGAACTTAGCCTAGTGAATCCTTTGGCGCCGTAATTAGAGTTGGCTTGCAAAATTAGTAAACATGAACTAAGAGGCAATAGGAATACAATATTCTCACGCTCAAATTACTAAAGAATTCTAAAAAATAGAGAAAATATAAACAAAAGAAAAAGGTATGGGAGAATGTAGTTATTTTAGTGATTGGACCGAGGATTTGATCAATATATGTGAGTGGATGACATGGGAGGACTCCCTTTGGCCTTTTATACCGTGAGAATATCTACAATAGGAGGTGGATCAAATCATATTAAACAACACCTTTGATTCTCTAGCATTTGCAAAGTAGTGGGGAGCTTAACCTGGAGGGAAATGTAAGGAAAGGTGACCTCTTAAGTTGCTGGGTAGTGGCTTTAGCCACCGTAGCTTCTCAATGAGATACATCGCGTCAATCAGCAATCTACTCTCTTTTAGTGCTTCTACACGAAGCCGCCCCAGGAAAAACATCAAAGCGTGTGCTATAAACCAACCATTATGCTACAACACTCCATTACATTACAGAATTTTAATAAATAAATATAACGAACCGAGTAACTAAAAGTATTCTCCTAGTAAATGTCCCCCAGTACTTATTAAGAGCATAAATATACTTTTTATACCTTTCAATGTCTTTATCTGGCCGGTATCTTGATAGATACTCTTAAAATACCCAATAATATTTTCTATTAGAAAAACAATATTGTTTTAGCCTCTATTTAAATTATCTTATTTTTATCAATACCTATTTGATCTGTTTGTGAGTAATTATCTATTTTTCATCAATATCTGTTTCTTGATAAACATCTATTTAAAAATAATAAAAATATGATGTCAGAATGTCCAGAATCTAATAAAACAAACAGGTATAAAACTTTTGAGTTTGTGAATATGGAAACAAGTTGATTTTGCCATTATTTAGGTCAACATTGGACGAAAAAAAAAAACCCAATAAGGACTTATTTGGATTGTTTGATTTTTCATATGTATCTGCATCTATATATGATATGTTTGATCTGTTTATAAATAAAACTATCTTTCTTCTTTCATTTGCATCTATTTTTTCATAAGCTATACCGAAAGAACAGTGCAACGTCAGCACCCCGGTGAAAAAATCAGAACTTAATAATATGCCACTTGAAGGGATAAACAAAAATACTAGATATAATAAGTAGTTTAATTGAAATTCGATACCGAGTCTTTAGTTTTTACTGTTTCTTACTACCCGTGTCTATTAGCATCATGTAGCATATGCTATGCAAGTCTTTTCTTGAAATGGATGGATCAATTAGGTGGAGTGCTGTGTACATGGAGTCATAGCGAAAGTGGTTCTCTACTCGTGGTCACGAAGCGAAAGGGTCAAATACTAAAGGTAACGTCACCTTCAACATCAGGGATTTAAAGATTCTCCTCGGAGGAATCTTGAATTTCATGATGGGTCATGAAGCTATCGCCAGATATGGACTTTGGATTCTGTCACAACGTTGTGAGGCAGATGAAAGTGGTGTGGCTCAGATCAAATCAAGCAACGTAGAAATGGAATGTCTAAGAAAGTGGTTTTGCTCTTCTTTTTTCTCTCTCTCTTTCTTTCTTTCATTCTTTTTTTTTTTTTTTTTTCCTCTTCATTCATTTTTGCTTTCTTTTATAATCTTTTACTGTTGAGTCAAAAATGAAACGTGATTATCTAGGGATCATAAAGCAGCTAAAAGTTACAACTTATGTTTAATATTTTTAAAATACAGTATTAGACATCACCACGGGGCGGTTCTGAACTGTGAACCGCCTCGAACCGTCCCCGACAGTTCTGTACCCGGAAACCGCCCCGTTGAGGACGGTTATGAACCGCCGAAAAACCTGCCAGTTAGCGGTTCATCACGCGGAACCGGTAGTTCCACCGGTTTCGACCCGCCAAATTTAATTTTAATTCTTCCTCTCTTTTTTTTGATAGATAACAAATATTTACATTAAGCAACAAAAAGTTTCACAAACAATTCCAACTATAAATAATCCCCATGCCTCTATATTCCAAAAAACAAAAAATAGGAGCAGCCATGGCTTGTAATTACTAAGTACATTGCCCTTTTAGGACATCTTCTGGACTTAAACGATAATCCCCGTACAAACCAAAGGAACTCCAATCATCCTCCAACAAACGTGATATAGATATTGGAGGATCTTTAAAAACACTCCATCCTCTTCCATAGTTTGAGCTAGACCTGCAATACATCTGAGACAAGATTTAATTCTCTAAGAATTTGCAAAATTTAGACTTGATAGGAGGGGGTGGGGGTGCAGGGGTGGGTCTGTTTAAAAAAAAAAGAAGAAGAAAGAGAAAGAAGAAGAAGAATAATAATAATAATCATGGTTCATGGTTCACGTGGAACCGGAACCGAAACTGTCAGAACCGGCGGTTTTCTGGAACCGTGATCCGCCCCGGCTCTGGCGGTTCCGGTTTCGGTTCGGGTCCGGAACCGACCCAAACCGTGCCGATGTCTATACAGTATGTGTTCAAAAAATAGTTTGAAGTGGTCTTTCCTCCATATCGGTTAAAAAAAGGGGTTTTTTTTCCCCTTAAATAAATTATGAATTTTATATTTTAGGAAGGGTGGATAGCTACAAATAATTGATCACAAGGAAGTCATGTGCCAATCAACCTACAACCTTAAAAGGTCTTAAGTAAATAATAGGAGAAGATATATTATAAGAGAGAGGCATAAGAAAACAAAGTTAATTCTCTAAAGGTGTATGTGTGACAAAAGATCAGTTTTCTCATAATTTAGAAGAATGAATTATATATATTTCATAACATAACGTGTGCAGAGGTCAAATTTATACATAGCAGTCCTAACATCAATTTTGGAAATTAATCAAGTCAAATCTCATATTTATGTGTGATGCGGTGTGCATCACGATCAAACGATAAGATAAATGGAATAAATCAAGACGATCTAAAAAGAAGAGAAAGAGACGCCGCTGGCCTTGGAAGATGCACCGCCAGTGTTGGAGCCGACCTATATTTATTGCTGATAATTTTGTCTTTTGATTTTTCAAACCGTTAGTATTTATTAACGACTACTAGCTTTTATTACCAGTCAACTTCTGTTATACAAGTTATTTTTATTTATTATTGTATTTATCATTTGCTTTTTAGGATTTTGTCTTTTAGGTTTCTTATGTAACAATATAAATAGTCTTTTAGAGCTTTTGCAAAAAGACAACTGATATTTGATATCTTTCACTTTGAATTGAGAATGTTTTTTTTCTAAAATTTGCAATTGTTTAGTAATTGTGTGATTAAGTTCACGTTTTGAAATCAATCGTCGAATTAATTTCTATTAATTCCATGCTTCTGCGCTGCGTCAGATTGGTATCAAAGTAAGGTGAGTTCCTGCAAAAATGTCACGAGATAGCGGTTTAGGAGGTGGTCATGTCATTGACGGTGCTCGGGATGTGAAGTCCTAGGAACTAAGCCACAGGTTCGAAGGGCGGTGTTGGGTGGCATGGATGAGAGATTTCGGCATTATGAACAGCGCTTTGATGATGTGATCAAGCGATCTAATACCAATAGGAATAGGAATGGTTATGGGAGACGACCAAGGGTAGAGTATGCTTGCGGCGATCTTGTTGTCAAACTTGTTGCTACGAATCGTTGGGGTCAGTATAGAGGTAAGTTTCGTATTGTATTTATCATTTGCTTTTTACTAATATGATTCTGAAGAGGAAGTTGAGTTGTATGAACAGAGACAATCGCAAATGAGAGGTGGTGATGGTGGCGGCAAATTTGAAAAAGGTAAGACCTACGGATGATGTAATTTTGATAATTATTATAGACGTAGGAATGTATATGGAATGAATGATTTCAAGTTAAATGTAGAAATTCCATATTTTAGAGGAGAATTAGGGATTGAGGAGTTTGTTGATTGGATTGTTGAGATTGAGCGAATATTTGATTATATAGAGGTGCTAGAGGAGAAGATGGTAAGGTTGGTAGCATGTACGCTTAAGGGCTATGTATCTGTACGGTGGGAGAGATCGCAGAAAAGGAGAAATTATGAAGGGAAAGCAGCTGTCAGGATATGGTTTAGGATGAAACAATTATTGGAAGATAAATTTCTTCCTCTTAATTACGAGGAAACCATATTTCAACAGGACCATAGATGTCATCAAGAAAAGGAATTGATACATGAATGTACCACGGAGTTTATAATGTTAGCACCTAAGCAAGAGGAAAAGACAAATGAAACACATGTTGTTAAGCCAAAGGAGAAAAAAGATAATGAAGTAAGTGGGAAACCCGCTGAAGTAGTTATTAATAAGCCAGTGAAGGTAGAGGAAGAGGAAAAGTCTATTGAAGTAGTTGAAGCTAAAGAAAAGGAGAAACCAAAGTGGAAGTAGTTGAAACTAAACCAAAGGAGGAAGCTGTTAGTGAGGCAGTTAAAAGTAAAATCGAGGATAAAGAAAAAATTGAAATGGTTGTAAAAGAAGCAAAGGAAGAAGGAAAGAGGGATTCCCCTATTGGTATTCTTTATTTTGTTGATCATAATGGAAATGTTGCTAATCTTTTTCCATTCCATTCCGATGATTCTCCATTATATCCAAAAAAGAACTCAGGGTCGGGTTCTTCTCAAGTGAGAGTGAATGATGCAGTGCGAATCACGATCAAATGAAAAGATAAGTGGGATAAATCAAGATGATTCAAAAAGAAGAGGAAGAGACGCCACCGGCCTTGGAAGATGCGCCGCCGGTGTTGGAGCCAACCTACATTTATTGTTGACAGTTTTATCTTTTGATTTTTCAAACCGTTAGTATTTATTAACGACTACTAGCTTTTATTACCAGTCAACTACTTTTATACAATTTATTTTTTATTTATTATTTGCTTTTAGGTTTTTGTCTTTTAGGTTTTCCATGTAACAATATAAATAGTCTTTTAGAGCTTTTGCAAAAAGACAACTGATATTTGACATCTTTGACTTTCAATTGAGAATGTTTTCTCTGAAATTTGCAATTGTTTAGTAATTGTGTGATTAAGTTCACGTTTTGAAATCAATCGTGGAATTAGTTTCTGTTAACCCAATGCTTCCGCGCTACATCAATGTGGGTCTCCTAACCAAAAAAGGAATGTTAGCAATCAAATCAAACATTTATGTGGGTCTCCTAACCAAAAAGGAATGTTAGCTATATAGGTCTAATTTTAGAAAACTAAAAAAAAAAAAAACACTTTCCTAAAAAAGCTAACTAATTAATTACTTGTATTTTCCTACACTCCCCTTCAAGCTAGTGGATAGGAATTTTCCATTCCTAGCTTGGATACAATAGTTTAAAAAACTGAACAACTCAACCTTTTTGTCAAAACATCAACGAGTTGACTATGTAGACACATAAGGTGTACAAATCAATATACTCTCCAACTTCTCTTTAATAAATTGTCTGTCAATCTTAATGTACTTTATTCGGTCGTATTGTATAAGGTTATGAGTTATGTTGATTGTAGACTTGTTGTCACAGTAATGTCTCATTAGGCCTTCCCACTTAACCTTCAAATCTTCAAGAATAATTTTTGGCTACAGCAGTTCACACACACCTTGAGCCATTGTCTGATTACACTCACTACATATGCTACATCTGCTTGTGTGTGAGAGAGATAAATGAGTCTTCTTACCAAGCGTTGATACATTTCCTTGTCAACTGCAGGATCCTTCTCCACTATTCCAAGCTTGACATCCGGATCTATAGGAGTGCTTGCTGGCTTACATGCAGTTTTGTTTGTCTCCTTGAGAAGATCTATAACATACTTCTATTTAGAGATAAAAATTCCCCGCCTAGAGTGTGCTACCTCAATTCCTAGAAAATACTTCAACCTCCCCAGCGCCTTGATCTCAAACTCCTTGGCCAAACATTAACTTAGAACTTGTTTTTCTTTATCATCATCTCATGTTACAATTATGTCATCTACATACACTAAAAGAGCAGTAACTCCCCCTGATAGAGAGTATTTTATAAGTAGTACGTGATCTCCCTGACTTTATTCATATCCTATAGCCAACATCGTTCTAGTAAATCTCCCAAACGATGCTTGTGGTGATTGCTTGAGACCATATAGTGCTTTCTTTAACTTACACATGGTATAACATGGTGGACCTTCTTTGTAAATCTCCTCTTCCAATTCTCCATGCAAGAATGAATTTTTGACATCATATAACAGCAACTTCCAACCAAAACTAGCTACAAGAGACAACAACACTCTAACTGTATTCATCTTGGCAATAGGAGCAAACATCTCTAGGTAATAAATCCCATAAGTATCTGCGTAACCTTTGGCCACCAATCTGGCTCTGTATCTCTCAATGGACCCATCTGTTTTATACTTTATTGTACACACCCACTAACATCCTACCAGCCTCTTTCCTGCTAATAAGTTTACCAACTCCCAAGTATTGTTCTTTTCTAAAGCTTCCATCTCCACATTCATAGGTTCTTTCCATTTTTCATTACACAACACCTCAAATAGACTGGTAGGGATGGTGATGGTCTTTAGGCTTATAAGAAAGACTCTGTGAGATGTGAGAACCTTTTAAAGGATAAAAAATGTGCAAGAGGGTATAGTGGTCGTTTTTTGCATTCTTTGGTTCCTTTTCTGATGACAATTGGTTAGTCCTGGTCATGATCATTCACCTGCACTTTAGTTTAATGTTGTAATGAAGGCTTAGAAATTGTTATCTCATTCAACGGATTCAGGTCGAGCTCTTGAACCTGCATCGGTGTTCTTCCTTATAAACTCAGACGCGGGTTCAAGCTCCGACACAAATTCAAGTTCAGAGACCTTATCAAATTTCCTATTGCTAGGAGTAGGATCAAACTCAGACATGGGTTTAAGCTCAGATATAGATTTAGGTTTAGACACAGGTTGAGATTCAAACACAGGTTTAGAAGCATACACGAGTTTGGAAGAAGCTTCAAGGTTCACTAACAAAATAAGATAAAACAAACCTTCCTTATCTTCATTAGATGAGCTCTCCCCTGAAGATGAGGATTGACGAAATAAGACTCTTATTCATTGAATGTAACATCCACTGAGACACATAATTTCTTTGATGAAGGGTGCTAGCATTTATACCCTTTTTGAGTTGAAGAGTAACCAACGAAAACACATTTTAGAGCCCTTGAATCCAATTTCCCTCTATTTTGACTATGGACATGAACAATGGATACACATCCAAAAACTCTTGGTATAAGATTATTTGTAGTATTTAGATTTAGGTAAAAAGGCAAAAGAATATCCATAGGACTCTTGAACCCTAAGACTCTAGAAGGTAACCAATTTATGAGATGATTGGCCAAAAGTACAAGTTCCCCTCATAAAGTCTTGGTCATATTTTTACGAAACAACAGGGCTTGGGTTTTTTTCAGCATATGACCATTTTTTCTTTCAGCTATCTCATTTTGTTGTAGGGTATTAACACAAGATGACTCATGAATTATTCCTTATTTTTGACAATATGGGGTAAGAATTGGATTAAAGTAATCCTAGCATCATCTAACCTAAACCTTTTTATATTAGCCCCAAACTGGTTTTTGATTATAGAACAAAAATTTAAAAGTATGTTACTAACATCAGACTTTTGTTTAAGCAAGAAAAGCTAAGTAACACGAGTATAATCATCAATGAAAAAAATAAACCATCTTGCCTTAGGAACATTAGAAACATGAGATGGACCCCAAATATCACTGTGAATAAGATAGAAAGGAATAGAACTTTTTTTATTACTACTTGAAAAAGTTATACGCTTGTGTTTAGCAAGTTTACACACTTCACAATAAAAATCTTTAACATTTAAACTTGTAAACAAAGAGGGAACCATAATCTTAATTACCTTAAATGACGGATGTCCTAACCGAAAGAGGTAAAGAAGGATTTTCCATTTATTTGACAGAATTGAATCAGATATGAAAGAATGAGATAATATGCTCTTGGTCATATTCAACTAAATTGGTCCTTCAAGGTAGAAGAGACTATTTCGTTCCCTAGCATGTCCAATCATCTTCCTCGAATCCTTGTCTTGAAATATGCGATAAGTAGTGTGAAAAACCATATTACAAGACAAATCTTGGGTGAGCTTTTATATAAACACAAGATTTGTAGATAATTTAGAGACATGAAGAACATTTCTCAAGGTTAATGATGGATTGATTTTAACATCCCATACACCAGCCATAGTTGTTAAAGATCCATTAGCTATGGCTATTTTCCTACTACTAGGACATGAGTTATAGGTCAGGAAACAATTGGATAAATGGGTCATATGGTCGGTGGCTCTTGCATCCATGATCCAGGAGTTAGTACATGCTATATATGAGGCATTTAATCTAAAGGAAAAAGGAAATTTACCTGAACATACCGAAGAACAAGTACTTGAAGGCCATTCAAGACTACTTATAAGAGGACCTTAGCCTTTCAATCTCCTCTTGGTTAAGGCTACTTGCCTCTTGTGATGCAGTTTACCTTATGATGTTCCAAGCATATGGACTTGTCCACTACTTCTTACTTGGTCTCTTATGGGCAGAAGATGTGTTGTCTAGAAAAAAAAAAAAAAAAAAAAACAGCCCCAAAAAGGTTCTTCTCTAAAAAAAAAAAAAAAATTCCAGGAGTGGAAACAACCAACGATGAAGGTTGATTAACAAAGGAAGCAGATTGGGAAATGGGACAAAGAAAAATTCCAGCAATGATGGCAAAAAACTATTGACTATATGACTTGGAAAAAAAAAACTATGTTTTTGTAGCAGAAAACAGAGTACGAAGGCCAAAGTTACAATTTCCCAAAAAAATCCTAAAGCTATGATATCATCTTAGAATTTAGAAGAATGAATCATATATATTTCATGAAATGACACGTATAGAGGTTAAATTTTTACATAACAGCCTTAGCATCAATTTTGGAAACTAATCAAGCCAAATCCCACATTTATGTGGGTGTCCTAACAAAAAAAAAAAATGAAAGTTAGCAGTCAAATCCCACATTTATGTGGATCTCCTAACCAAAAAGGAATGTTAGCTGTATAGGTCTAATCCTGGAAAACTAAAAAAATACACTTTTTTAAAAAGCTAACTAATTCATTACTTGTATTTTCCTACACATTTGAGCATGTTTTATTTTTCTTTGCTTGGCCCTACCTCTTTGCAGTATTTTGAATGTCACAAGTGAGGAGGGAGAAGACTAAATTTTAATCATGTTAGTGCCCAATCTTGACTATTGCATAACTCCTTAAATCAATGAATGAAATTAGTTGTTAATGACATTCATTAGAATTGAATCTTATGATATGAACAAACAAACGTCAATCATTTTGTTACAATGTTATAGGCTTTATTTGTAAATAGGTGTGCTATATATGGTTATGCTTCAATCTATGGAAGGTTTATGAAAACAAAATACCTATTGAAAGGCTAATTTCCCATGTAAGACAATCAAGGCTACAAATGGATGACTTTGTCTAACAAAACCTGTTTAAAACGTATCAAGTCGAATCTTTTTAAAGCATCCCTAAATAATTGATCCTAGCATCTGTGTCATAGGTTTAAAAAGCCAATTTAACATTAAATTGGACTAAAAGCAAAATTACTAAATTAAAGTTCTAAAATAAATAAAATTTAGAGTTTTTATCCATATCATTTAAAGACCTCTCATAATGAGTTATAAAATGACATCCAATTTTTGAAAAGGAGAAGGTAGACGATATAGTTAAAATATAGGAACATATAATTTTTCCACACAAACTTCAAGAGATCTTCAGTTCTTGTTTGTGAATGTTTATCCTTATTTTCCAATGGGAAATTAGATGTTTCCTTTAAGATCAATATATTTCAGACTAGCTTCGATTCAGTTGGATAATATATGTTTGTATTGATATATTTATATACCCATAGTCATAATTACCAAAAAAAAAAAAACAAAAGATTCCATCTTAGCTTTTTTCTTTTTTTTTTTTGCAAATTCATTTATTAAAAGCCGATTAGTCCCTGTCCCTTCATGGCAACATCCTATCAACTCAACAAGGTCAAAAGTGGGGAATCATGAAATTTTAGGTGGATCCGAAAAATTCGGAAATTCTATGCTTATGCCCCAGACGACGAGGGGTCCGTCCCGATGTTGATTGTTGATCCATCTAACAATAAAAATTTAATTTGAATTAATTTGTATAATCGATTTTGTGCCAGTCAATTTGATATTTTGAATAAGGGTGTTTGTTGTCTTTCCCACTAATAAAACTAACTCTTGCCCCTTTAATCAAATTCAACACTTGCAACTTCTACAATTTCATGGATGAAATCATCTTGTCAATCATCTCAATAATAATTATTAATTATTTTTATTATGTAATCATGACAAGTTATAAATATGAAATATTAAATAGTTAATAAACCTAACTCATCAAAATCAGTAACAGAGGATACAACTTTCCTTCCATTTGAAAGGAAAAATCAAGCATTTATTTTACTCATTGGCCAGGTAGAATCTGTAAGATAATCTAAACATCCTTCGGGCAGGTCCTATTTTGCCACAAACCATGGATTCTGTCAGTCATCCAATTGGATAAGGAAAAAAAGTAAAGAAAAAATTAATAGAATTATAAGCAAATATAAAATAAAAAGCAATACAAAAATTGAAAAAAAAAAGGTATATAACAAAAAAAAAAGCCAAAAATACACATAACATTTAATGTTTGGACTTTTTATATAAATGAAATTATTTATTATTTGTTTATAATATTTGATGCGTTGTTGTACAAAATTTAATTTAATTAAAAAATATATCTAATTACTTTATATATGGTTGTATCAAGTGATTAATCTTTTTTTCTAAACAATGTGGAACTTCTTTTTTATCAACCTCTTTTAGAGTGTATTAATTATTATAGTCTCACATAACTAATATTTCGATAAATACAAATCATTGATAATTATTTCACAAATTAGCTAAAGATTATAATATTCTTATCTCTGATTTTTATTTTGAGTTAAAAATTTTTATTTCAAATTAAGTTTTTTGTTTTATAATTTATTTATATTTTCAAAAAGAAACTGCTAACAAATCGAAATAGGTATGGATCCATTCTATGAACCAATAGGTCTATAATTCATAAAGTGGTCTAGCCCTCCGTGGGCAGCTATCTCTTCATTATTTCTTAAGCTGGGACCCACAGGATCCTAAGGGAATTAACCCAACCCATATAGACATATACAACCATCTATATGTTGGGGTTTTGCATTAAGACTTAGACATAGTCATGATTCAATCCCACATCGAAAACTAGACCACAATTGTTATCGATGGTTTCAAAATTAAAACCGAATTAGTTAGCCGGTTCCATAATCAACTAGCGAACCATCAAATTATCAGTTCCTAAGTGGTTCTTTAACCTAAAATCGATGGTTCTAGTTGATTCCTTATAAAATTAGAGAAAAATTTTAAAAATATTAATATATAATTATTAATGTTAAATTATTTCATATAAATAGTAAAATTTATTACTTATTCATAATATTTAATGTGTTGTTATTAACAATGCAACAAATAATTATAATTTAAAAGCATATATAATTATCTTATATAAATTCTCTTAAAAGAAAAATCTCTTTCTTTAACAATGTAAGAATATTTTATTATAATTTCTTTTTATCTTTTAATGTATTGTATAATCTCACATTACTAATACCACAGTTAATTTGAATGTGTTTGTATAAAATAATGGAGCATTATAAACAATTTTTTTTAAAAAATGATTCAATACTTTAATATTGTTAGACTAAAAAATTATTTTGAGTTTAAAATACATCTTATTAAAAACTAAAATTTATTTATTTATTTATATTATTTTAACTTTTAAAAATTAGCAATTTCATGATCCAAAACCAAACTAAGAACTGCCAATTCCATAGGATTGGACTAGAATAATGGGAGACGGTTCCATAGAATTGAACTAAAACTATAAGAGACGATTCTAATTATGGTTCTTCAGTTCCAAGACTAAGAACCATAACAATAACTACTAAGACCTCCCCATGAGACTAGGTAATCTGCTGTAGGTCGAATGCTTTATAAATATAGTAGGGTTAACAATACTTTTAAAGGTTTATGGCTCTCCTTTTGTTATTACTTTTAAACCATTACTTTAAATTTGTCGAAATTATATATATGTATATTCTATCTTGATCTTTCCTTCCAAATTTTGCAAGAAACCTCTAATGTTGGCAAAAATTAAAAAAAAAAGTGTGGAAGACCCTAAATAATGGAAATTTAATGGAGTAAAAAAGTAATTGCAACTTTTAAAAGCATGGAGAAAAGGGGCAAACACTATGAAAATTGAAAAAGAATAGTTGGTTCACCGAACATATAATAATACTGGAGACTAATAACTGCAACCACTTTCATTCTCATATTATCTTTGTGAAAAAAGTTGAACTTGTGTGTTCAACATAAATTTTTTATAAGAAAATTAGTTTCACAATTAAGCACTTAACTATGTTAAGTTACATTTAATTGGTTAAATAAGTATGATGAGCAATATGTGCAAAATTACATATGTTTGTATTTTGTGTTTGTTTTTTGGGTTGTGTTCCTGTTTTTTAGTAGAATTGTACAGGTCTACATTGTACTGGCTTGCCTTGGGGGTTAGTGTGTGCTACCAACCCCCTTACTAGCTCGCTAGAGTGAGCCAAGTATAGACAATTTTTATCTACTGACAAGCCAGAAGTAAAACTAGCCATTGAAGCTTTTTTCATCCGATAGTTGGAGATCTTTTTTTTGTGGGTGTTGGAAGCACTATAAATATAAGTTGTTGGGGAGTTATTACATGTTAAAAAAACTTAATTGTTGCATATTGCAATTTGTATTATTTGTGAGTGAGAGACTTATTATAGTGCTAGTTGCTTTATATTTACTAACTCTTGTAAGACACTATACTTAATTTGTTTTAAGAAAATTAGTGAAGTCTTGAGTTGAGTCTGGTGTGTTTTGAGAGCTTCTTGTAAAGACTTAACTTAAGCAATTTTGTTTATGTTATGGAGAATTCCTAAATTGTGAGGCATTGTATTGCATAGCTCTTTAGAGAATTTGATTGTTGTTGAATAAAGTGTGAAGCCCTCCTTGAGTGAGGCATTGCTAGTATACCGTAAAGACTAGGGGATGGATTAAAATTCCCGTTATATTGTAGTCTAAACTTTCATTTCTCTATCTCTTTATAGATGTTTTATTTTTTATGTTATTAAATCGCATAATTAGACATTTAAAGTTTGATAAAGAAGCAGAATTAGGCATAATCCGTATTCCCTAGGTATTACATAGTTTTTATAATTGGTATTTATTGAGCCTGGATTTTTCATTTCTGGTTTAATTTCTTTTAATCTGATCCGTATTAAACCCAAACCCTTTTAATACGAAATCTCGACTAAGAATTAAAAGAATTTTAATTTTTCAAAACAATTCAGAGTCGCCACTCGATTGGAATAGGGAAAAAAATTTATAAATTAGGATTAATAGGTTGATTAATCCTAACTTAGCTGCTAATCTGCGAAAATTTTGATTTACAAACCAAACTTTATAAACCAGAAATTTTGGATTCAGGGGCTAACCTATTAAAACCATATGGTTACCACTTGAAATTTAAATTTTAAAGTTTATCCTTTTAATATCTCAAAAATAAAAAAAATATTTACAAATTGTAACATTTACAAGTTATTATTGTAATTTTAAGGAATAAAAAATCATTATTTACATTAAAATTTACAAATAAGTACAAATAATATTGATATTTACCATTTATTATTAAAGCTTACAATATGAATAATGAATTAATTCAAAAAAGAAATAAACAAGAAAAAGGTTTTTTTTTTTTTATGTCGCCCTTGAGGTGCCTACATACTCGCTAATCGAGATGAGACAACACGTAGTTCTCTTAATGAAAATTGTAGCTTGTTGGTTAATTTTAGAAAAATAAAAAAAAAATTATCATTTTAAATTCATTAAATTTTATTAATTCTACAAAATCGTTTGCATGTGAGCCCTAAACTATCAGATTAGGTTTTAACAATTTTATGAAAATCAACCTTTTTCTAAGTGATGAAAAAGAAAATTTTATGAAAACACAATCACATATCACCTAAATCTTATATCAAAACTTAACATGTTATTTTGAATAAAGATTACTTTAGGGATTGTCAAGTAGCAACATGCTAACATTAACAAAATAAAACCGTATATTCATATTCATGTCAAACATCACAGTGGAAAGCAAAAATTAAGGAGAAAGTTGATTTTTATAACAATTTGGAAAATAATATCATTATCTAGAATATAAAGACAAAGTAATATTAATTAGGTATTCTATCCTTACCAATTGGACATTACACATACATATAATATTATGAATTTTTATCCTTATTATAAACCGTTTATTATTATTATTATTATTTATTATTATTATTATTATAAATTATTATTATGGCATCATTATTTAATATTATTATAGTAAACACTATGTACATGTATATATATATATATATTTATCTATTCATATAAAAATATGATGTTGATTCACATGCACCATTCCTAAATCTTATTATTAAAATAAGAAAACAGGTGAAGCAAACTTACCTGGAGCAACTTGAAGGACAAGGACAAGGACAATTGGATGACGACGACAACCGATGAGTTAAATTCTTAGGTTAGTGGTCGACAAAGTTAGGCTTCGGCAGAGATTGGTCGGATTAGGCTCCATCGATGGCAGTCGGTGAAGCTTCAGTTTCGTTAGTAGTACTTCAATGATGCTTGATTTTGCTAATTATCCATTTTTCGTTTGCAAAATAACAAAAACGAATTTAAAATATTGAATCACAAGTTTCAATAAATAAAACTAAGAACGCAATAAGAAATTAGAGAGAATTTAGAAGTGCCAAACCTTTTTTTTTTTTTTTAAGTGTAGTGTGTGAGTCCTATTTGTAGTGTTAGGATGGTGAATTAACCTCAAAGTCTTGCCAATTTAATCCGATTTTGAATCTAGTGTTTTTAAGGCAAGTTCTTCCACGAAATTGAAAAATTGGCTCCAATTGATTATAACTTTATAATTAAAAGCAATATTAGACATGTATATACCATATTATAACAACCTAAATCAACAAACTTTCCTCAAAAACAAATTTTGACGCGTTTTGAATTTTTTAGGAAAGTTAAAAAACAAGTTTTCTCAATTTTTAGATCCGAATTTGAGGCACTTTCCCTTTATTAAAATATGCGTTTTAGGTACCAAATTAAATCTCTCCATGCCTATTTTTTATATGTACAATCATTTTTTTTAAATAATAATGTAATATATATGATATTATATGTGTACTCATATTATATCTATCATCTTTATTTCCGACAATTTGATTTATTTTCCTAATCTTAGTCATTTATAATCCTAATCCCTTTATAATTACAAAAATTAATCTAATTCTTCAACTTAGCCTTAATATTAACATATAATTAACAACAATTTAATAATTCGCCAAAATGAGGTGTCTACACTATTAAAGCAAGAACTCTAGGATAAGTGCTTAATTACACCTAGAGTATAAGATCATGGCTAATAACACTTTAGAACTTATGGAATGCTAAGCTATAAATAGGTCACCCATCCTAATCGAAACAAATTTGCATATTGGAAGTGTAGGATGATGACTTTCTTAAAAGCACAACATTTGTTTTTATGGAAAGTAATAGAAAATGACCCTATAGTTATTGATAAGTGTCTTAAGACCCTTAATAATTGTAGTTTATTGATCATATCTTGTATGATATTCAAGAAGAGGATACTTATTTGATAAATTATTCATTTTAGGGATAAATTAGGAATAATTGAGTTTTATAGGATTTATGATGAAACAAGCAAAGATTTGATGAAGTCATGAGCTGTTCTTAAGAAGTTAGAAGTACAATATAGTGAATATATAATCGGGGTACATTTAATTGAGCACGAGTTGACGAAAAAGAAGAATTTCCAGTATCAATAACCCATGTACAAAGGTAGTGTGCATCAGGGTCGTGTACGATTTAAGCGTTAATTTTGTGCAGTGCTTCCAATGTACACGACCCATGTACACGGGTCGTGTAAGGTTCGTATACAACCACAATCATATATATATATATATATGCGATTTATTCCGTTATTTTGGGAATCCGAAGCATCACTTTTCATTCTAAACCCTAAAAGGATAGATCAGCGAGAGCTTTTCAAGGAGAACAGCAACACAACATCTAGTGATTTACAACGATTGTTCCAAGACTTTTATCAATCATGAGACCTCTAAACTCTTCTAGATTTTTTTTGTTTCATTGTTTATTATATGGAAGAGCAGATTTGTATGCCCTAGGTTTTGTGAAACCCTAGCTCATATTTTGAATCTTTGTTAATTAATGAAAGTTTCTATCTTGAATTCATTCATATTATTTAAATTTTCTTGTGATAATTTAAGATAGATCATCCATGAATGATGAGTTTGCATGTTTCACCTAGACATAGGGAGACTTCTAATTTCTACAATAGATTGTTAATCTTTAATTAGGGTTTATGAGTTTTTATGCAATTTTGCATTCACGTTAGTGAAGGAAGACATTCCCATTTTCTTATGTAAAATTAGGAATCAATTACCTTGAATAGAGTAATTGATTTAATTAAGAAACCTTGCAGTTCAAGACTTAACTAATCATTAGTTAATCTCATCATAAGTAGTGAGGCTTATAGCAGATCAAAGCTAGGGGAATTGTCGTGAATTGATTTTTTAAAACCAAGAAAAGCACTTATACATTTTTAATTAGGTTTTATTAGTTATAGTTCAATTAACTATTAGAATTAGTATAAATACTTTGTAATTTAGGCTAGATAGTAGTGAAAGGGAAATACTAGTACTTGCCTATAGATCCTTAGGATGATATCTAAGTTAAATTCTATGTTACACGATAGGTACGTTGCCTTATGTGGATCTAGGATTAATAGAATTTATAAATTATAAGCTTGGTGATCACACACACACAACCAGTTATAAAAGACAAAAATGTGTCTAATTATACAAAGGCCAAAAAAGAAAAAGTCTAACTAAATGAAGTTACAATGAATATTTTGTATTATGGCTTAAATCAAATCAATTTCAGTAGGATTTGCACTTATGAATTCGCAAAAGAAATTTGGGATAATTTGGAAAATACCTATGAAGGTTTTGTTAGGGTGAAATTGCAAAAATTAGAATTTTACGTAGAGAATTTGAAAATTTGAAAATGAAGATTAATGAATCTATTGATGATATGCCTGATAGATTTGTGAATATTTTGAATCAATTGTTAATCCTTGATAAGAATCTCACTAACGTGGAAATTAGCTCAAACTTTTTAGGTCATTGCCAAAGGATTGGGAGGTTAAAATGACCGTCATTAGAGAGGTGCATGACTTGAGTAAAATGAGCAAAAAAGAACTTGTTGGGACTTTCAAGACTCGTAAAATTATTAAGAAGCATAGGGAAGAATTAACTAAGAAGGAAGTTGCGCTAACAGTCTCCGACTCAAGTTCAAGTAAGGAAGATGATGAGGAGTTGGACAAGATTACTAGGAAATTTACTATGTTCTTGAAGTTGAACAAGAAGATGAAAAAGGATAATACTGGCTCCTCTAAATTAGAAAGGAAGGCAATCACATGCTTTAAGTGCAACCAACTGAAGCATATTTAGCAATATTGTTCAAATGTAAAGAAATGAAGCAAAGGAGAGAAGAAGAAAGCATATATGGCCACATGGAGCAATAAGGAGTCATCCGGCTTGGATAAAGATGTTTGTCTAATGGCCTTAGATGATGAGGTATGTTCTACTTCCTCCTAAGTTCCTTATGATGAGATAGTTGATAGGTATGACAAATCATGCAATGAGTTAGTTAAGGTGAAAAAGAAGAATAGCGTGCTCAAGTCTTTAATAAGGAAACTAGGATAAGAAATGAATGTTTTCAAAAATGAACATGGGGAAATTAAAATAGAAAATGACAAGTTGCATAAAGAAATTGAATTTTTGAAATTGAATTTTTGAAATTGGAAAAGGATAAGTTGAATGATGAAAATAAGAAGTTAAGAGAAAAGAATGATGAGTTAAGTATAGTGAATGAAAGCTTGATGTTGAAGTTAAAACCTTGAATGGTAATGATAAAAGTGATGTTTATGCTTGTAGTAGTAATGGTGAAATTTTGAAGAAACTAAATGAGCTTAGAAAGGAAAATGAAAATTTGAAAGCTAACTTGAATGAAACAAATACAATCATACCCAATTACCCCAAAGGTGAGATGAGGTTGATTACTCTCCTTAAGAAGCAAAAAGTTGATTTTAACAAACTTGGTAAGGGCTATAATAGGAATTAATAGTTGTAAGAATCATAAGACTCAATTTATAGGAGCTACTTATGGTACTTGTAATTATTTTCGAGCCATATTGCATATAATTGTGCAATAAGGAAAGCTATGCATTTGGGTCACATAAGTAAGTATGTTTGGTTACCAAGAAAGGAAATTATTATTTTGACTAGCTAAAAAGGACTCAAGTGAAAATGGATACCAAAGAGATAATTGTGTTTTTGTAAGTGCCCCAAGAGACTTCAAGGGCTTCATGAGGTATAATCTCAACTCATTTGATTTAAATAAGTTATGCTCTTGATGTTTATGTTGATAATGTATTTGATGTGCTTAAGTATGCAAATTTTTATGATATGATGCATATTTTACGCTAAAAATGAGCACAAATTAAGTTTTGAATGCACAAAAATGGACTTTCATGCTTTTGGTGCTTATACCATATTTTATCATGTTTAATGAACCTAAACAAATTTGTATGAATGTTTAAATTCACATGAAAATGTTTTTACACAAATTTCTACGCACATTTGAGAAAATATTATGCTTTTAATGACTAAAATGCGCACAAACATGCAATATGTGGACTTGTATAAGTTTGTTTAGATCTAACATAGTTCATATATCTTTTCAAACTTGCTTGAGTTGTTAGATGTACTTAAACACAAATTCTTTGATGATATATTATTTTGTGCATATTTTAAGGTTGATTTATGCTAAAATTTTGATTTTAAATGCATGAAAATGGATATTCACATTTTTGGTGCATAAACAATATTTAGACATGTTTAACATTTTTAAAAACTTGAATGAATGAGTGAAATTGCTTGAAAATTTGGGCAAATTTGTGTACTTTTGAGAAATCATATCTTGTCTTTTTAACAAAATTTGCATGAATTTGTAATGTGTGGTTTTATATGAGTTTGTTGTGCTTAAATATATTTAAAATATATTTAAAACATCTTTTAGAACTTGCATGTTGTTCGTACGTCTCTCTTTTTATGGTTTTGGCCATTTTGATGAGTCCATAGAAAGAGAAATGTAAGAGTGTAACATGCATAAATATTATGTATGCATTTGTTTTTTATTTATAAAGTGTAACTTGTGTTTCCTTTGATTAAGCATTAAGTTTTTTAATTTACTTGTTAAAATCTCTTTAAAACTCATATGCTTAACCAATGGGGAGATTAAATTAAGAGGGAGTTACATGTGCATGATTGTTCTCATAACAAAAGGAGAGATTGTTGAACTTATGTGTTCAACATGTATTTTTTATGAGGAAATTAGTTGCACAATTAACCACTTAATTGTATTAAGTTACACTTAATTAGTTAAACAAGATTGTTAAGCAATATGTGCAAAATTTGCATTTGTTTGTATTTAGTATTTGTTTTTGTGTTGTGTTCTGTTTTTAACATAATTGTGCATGTTTACATTGTAAAGGCTTATTAGTACAATTTTTTTTTTCAGTTTGATAACATTCTATGGATTTTGGAGAGTCTACTAACCCTTCTGCTAACTCGCTAATGCGCCCTAAGGATAGACAATTTTTGTCTATCAGCTTACCGATAGAAGCAAAACTAGCTATTGAATCTTTTTTCATCCGACCATTAAAGATTTTTTTTAAGGGGTAATGGCTAGGTTTTTGGAAAAGCTATAAATATAAGTTTTTGAGGAGTTATTACTTGTTAATAAAGCTTAACTATTACATATAAAATCATTGTAAATACTCTGTAAAGCTTTTATTATAATTTGTATTATTTATGAGTGGGAGACTTACTATAGTTCTAGTTGCTTTATATGTGCTAACTCTTGTAAGACACTATACTTAGTTTGTGTTGCATGAATTATTAAATTTTAAGTTGAGTCTAGTGTGTTTTGAGAGCTTCTTATAAAAACTCAACTCAAGCAATTGTGTTTGTGTTGTGGTGAAGTCCTAAATTATGAGGCATTGTATTGTGTAACTCTTTACGGATCGAACTTCACATTATGTCATAGTGCAAATTTTTATTTCCCTATCTCTTTATATATGGTTTTATTGTTATTTTATTGAAATGCATAATTAGGCATAATCCGCTTTTCTTATATGTTGCATAGTTTTTATAGAAAAACTCTCTTCTACTTCCAACAACGATTATGAATCTTGAAGATTTTTGTGAAAAATTTCAATGGTATGTAAATCATTTCTTTCTTTTCTTCACTATTTCTGATAAAAGTGACTACTTGGATGTTGAATTCTCACAATTCTTAAAGATGTTTGTGATCTATGGGAAGTAATGGGTTTTGGAAAAAAAATATGAGAAATCTCTACAAGAAAAGAATTTAGAAAATGAAAGACGAATGATCATTCAAATCTATAACAAGGTATTAAGTGTTTTTATGAAAATTTTTAATCTTGTGTTACAAATTTGTTTGAAACGGGTCTAGGCTTATGAAGAAAGGGTTAGGAATCGAATGTAATCATCTTTTGATGTCTGTAACAGAGGAAAGTTTTGAACTTTGCAAATATTTGCGAAGAACCATATGTCTACGTAATAAAATTGAGTACACAAGTGGTGCACTTATTCTTATTGAATACGTAATGTGTTGTTTTATGTTATGTGGGTTCTATTTTCAACACGACCAAGTATACAAATCATGTTCATGTCTATGTATATTTATGTAACACGTGTTTTCCAAGTTTCAAAGGTTCCATGCTCAACATGAGAGTGGCTTGAAATCCTTAAAAATCATGCTTTTGTTCCCCATATGTATGAATACACAAGTGATGTACTTACATGTGTCAAAGTACATGAGTAAGAGCATAAGTGGTGTTAGTACTTGAGTAGAAAACAATTTTTTATCAACTTGCTTTTTCTTTGTTAAAGACCTTTGGAACTTGTTTAAATTTATCTATAAGGGATTAAAATCACTTTAAAACCTTAGAATCCAAATACTACTAAATTAATTACCTATTTTCCTTTTCCTTCATAATTATACCTTATCTTCAAACAAAATGTGTATGTAAGTGTCAATAACTTTTGGGTAAGAACTAAACTTATAGGAAGTATAACCTGTGGATGAAATTAGAAGAGTAAATGGTTCTAAATGCTTTACTCGCTTTGCAACTTAGGTTTAGAAATTTCTAGTTTCACAATGAGACTACATTCCAAGTGTGTGTATTACCTTGTGTGTTGCTTGTGCATGATAAAATAGTTTAGTAAAATGACTAATAACATATCTGACCATTATTATGTGTTGTGCATGTTTAGCTGTGGTTGATGGACTAAGAGTATCAATGATGTCAATGCGGCATCTCGATGATCTTTGTGTGACATTGTCATTAATGGAATCGCACCTGAAGATGATTACGGGTAGATCTATGAATGGACTCATAGACCCTTGGACACATGGATTCTTAGACTCTTGGATGTGGAGATGTACCCAACATCTTATACATATACTATATATGTATAAAAGTGTGTTGCCAAGATACTAAGTTATCCTTATGTTGATTGTTAAACTTAAAGAGTAACGATGATAATTGGTTGTTTGCTACATTAGACTTGAACTTGTATGTGAATGATTTGTGTTGTTCACGAGTTTGTGTGTTTGTGGTAGTATCATGCTAGAGTCTAACTCACTCTTTATCGTTTTTAAGTACAGGTGGTGAATATATAAATATATTGCATCACTAGTCACAACTAGTTAGCAAGTTTTGGGAATGTCGCTAGCATTAAAGACTTTTCAGTTGAGAAGTAGAGAACATGTAATAAGATGTGTGTGTGTGTAAAGTAACATGTATTTAGAGTTTACTGGTAACACTTTCAATGTATAATTCTTGTATCAGTGGTAGGTTGAATTTTTCTTTGAATCATTTGATAGATAAATCTATATAGAAAAAAATGAAATTAGAGCCAGCTAGGCAGGTCATTAATTTTTAGAAAAAATATTTAACTAAAAGATCTAGAATCAGGCTAGCCTATTAAACCTAAAAAGGATACCACTTACGAGCTTTTAAAATTTAATCGGTCTTAATTGAAATATATTATTTTTTATTTACACATATATATATTTACATATATTAAAAAAAAATAAAGTTGAAGATTACCTGAATTTGTTAAGTTCTAAAAAACCTGTAATATGTAAGTTTAGTTAAATAATCAATAAATTCCTAAAAAAGCATAAAATAAACTAAGCTAGTAAAAGTGTAGTAAGACATAAAAAATTAGTTAAAATATATATATTAAAAAAAAACTTATCACGATGTTAATAATATAATAAAAATGTCAAAATTACAATAATGAGACAAATAATTTTTTATATTTTTTAAGGTTGCCTCGCAGGTGCCTATGTATCCGCTTTGCTGGAATTAAACCATCGTAGTTCGTTTTGATTTTTATAAAATTTTAGTGTGTGGATAGATTTTATTCTCCAAAAATTGCCAAGTTTACGTTTTTTACTAAATTAATTTTTATTCATGAAAAATCCTAAGATGCCTAGTCTTAAGTGTTCAATTTTTAGAAAATACCTAAATGCAAGCCCTAATTTCAAAAGGTACCAATTTAATGATTTTTTTATTTGTGGAAAAGATCTACATGACAAAAAAGGTTTTATATGCAAATGCAAAATGTATAAAAAACACACTATGATCAAGGAAATCTAATTTTCATAAAAGAGATGTGGATTTTTTTTGAAAAGATGATCTCTTCAATAAGCAATTTAATATGAATCCATGACAAACATATGATTTTTAGAATTTTGTATTACCTCGTAAGGATTAACAGCCACAAATGTGGCATTATTACCTATGAAAGCCAACCAGCAACACCAAGCTAAATAGTAATTAATATAATAAGGACAAGCAAAAAGACCAACAGAGGAAACTAGACAAGTAAAAGCAAAATCACCTATACCTATCAAGTAAAAGCACACATTAGTATATATTACATCCATATAATATATAAAATATATATATGTCATCATTATTATTATTTTTAATTCATTATTCAATAAACTACACAAATTAGAAGGTGAATAACAAAAGAAAAATAAATAAATAAGAAGGCCAACCCAACTGAGGAAAAAATGTTCATGTCAATGGCTCGGAATCGGAGCAAATCTCCTTCCGTTCAAATTAAACAAATCCTCCAAGCGCAAGTTTCTTTTCCTAGGGGAACTCGATCCGTGTTCGATATTTGGTGCGATGCGAAGGGTTTGTAAAGGATTCCTTTGTTCTAAGGAAATTGATTTTTCTCCACTCAGTTGATTCTAAAGATGAGTTCTTATGGTTCCTTATCCACTATAGTTGGGGATGATTATGCCCTATTTATCTTTTTTTCTCCCAATCCTCAATCCTTTCTAGCAGAGATCATGATGATCTCTTGTAGATAGGATTAAATCTATCTTCTACAAGATTTGGATTAATCTTGATGAATATGAGTTTCAATTGTTATCTTTTAAAGATTAGTCTTTTCTCATTAATATCCTTTTGATGTAAATCTTGTCAACAATCATAAATCTTTAGTTATATGATGATAAGATTGACATCAAAATTAAAGGATTTGAAGATGGCTTCATATGGATTCGAGTTTATCCCATCTTTCACGCCATTTCCTTTTACTTCCCACTTGTGTTCTCGCTTGACTACCTGAAGTGGAAGACTACGTGTATGGCACATGACTTTTTAAGTAGCCCAAAAAAATAAATAAATAAGATAAAAAAAATAAATAATGCATAATCATCTTTTGTTAATTTCTATCTTTGTAATTTCATTTTTTTTTATTTTTTAAAATTTTCATGTTTTTGGGATTTTATTGGTTTTTTCATTTTTTTTTTATGTAATTATATAAACTTGGTGAAAGGAAAAAAAATTGGGATGGCAAAAATAGTGTGTCTACAGCTGCCCCTCTTTGTGGTAAAGTTTGAATAAAACTTTACTATAAAGACTAAAAAAGACCACCATTTTTGTCGTTGATTCAACCTAAAGGAAGTGCTAAACTATTTGTTGAGTTTAGGCTTGGTTCAAAACATTTGACTTTTTATCCAATTGTAGATATGATGCTAGGTTACCTATTGAACTTAGGTTTTATGATGGAATGCTAGATTATCTGTCGAATCTGGACTTTGTGGATTGCTAGATTACCTGTCAAATCTAGGCTTTGTTAAAATGCTAATAAGATTTGCCAACCAACTATCGGGTATGGGCTTACGAAAAGGAACTGATTTGCCAACCAACTAATGGGTGTGGGCTTATGCAACTGATTTGCCAACCATCTATTGGGTGTGGGCTTATGCAAAGGAATTGATTTGCCAACCATCTGTCGAGTATGGACTTGTAAGGTTTGCCTACCATCTGTTGGGTATGGACTTGTAAGGTTTGTATTAGTATAAGGTTGCTTCTAAAGATAATTGATACTACAATGAGTAACTTCAATTTCTTAGGATAGTTGCCACTCCTAAAGTAGTTGACTAGGGTAACAAAAAATTTAGATAACTTATCTTCCTAAATCGTTTAGACAATGACAACTCCTAATTGATTTTTCATTTTAACCATGGGATAGCTATGCTCCTAGTAATTTGGATGATCTTCAAAGTATGTCTGGTGAGGATGACCAAAGATGGTGGATTTCTACCCGATGATAACTAAAGGTTCTTGAATTGAGAATAAGATGGCCTAAGTTCCTAAGATTCATGGGATGACTAGGGCTCCTAGATAGGGAATAAGATAACTTAAGTTCCTAACTTCCTAATATGTTTTCAGGATAACTAAGGCTCTTTCCTAAAGGGATATTAAAAGCTCCTATATTTAATAGGATAACTAAAAACATTGGATAACAAAGGCTCCTAAGTCTATGGAAGGATAGCCAAAGTTCCCATTTAAATATTGTTTTTAAAATTTTGATCCTTTTGAAAAATTTTAAAGGGAAAAAAAAAAGACTTTTTCACTTTTGCTGTGTGAGAATGAAATTATTACGGCTCTGAATATTACAGATAAACGGTATGCTTAATTCTTTACCACAAGCCATTCATTTTTTGTCATCAGTTTCTGGTCAACCGACTTGAGGATGGGACGAAGGCTTGCACCCAAACTCACCTTTCTCTTCTTTTTTTTGTTGGAAATCCATCTTAATGCTAAGATGAATCCATTCTTATGACCCTGAGGCAAATTCTCCTTGATCTTTGCCCTGTGACTATCCAACTAGGAAAAGACATCTCATTTTTAGGATTGTTTAGTCTAAGAGGACTTCCTTACGCTCTCATAGGCTTATTTTCACACCTAACTACAATTCCAAAAATTTTTGTTAATCTAGTAAATAATCCACTTTGATTAATCTGATAGGACTTTATATCGAATTGTAATGTAAGGCTTTTGGTCAAGGGTTTAACAAAAGGAATATGATGTAAAGGCTAATTTTAAATGAATTCATTTTTATACCTTCACAAGTTTACAAGTCAAGAACCCTAGAAAAAACTAGCAATGGGTTTGCCCCAGTTTTATGAGTAATCATCACATAAAATAGAAAATTCCCTCTAATTAGAAGGGGCTCTTAAGGGGAGGTATAATGGGTAGGACTGATAGTATGAATTTCAGCTTTTGAGCTTTCCTTTGGATTGACTTTACTACATTTGGGCATAAATCACTTCCCTTGTCAACATACTTTGGCTTGCTTTATTTTCTTCTTTTTTTTTTCTTTTTTTTTCCTCTTTTCTACGAGCTCTTAATGGAGTAGAAGTGATAGCTTTCCGAAGGCTATAACTCAAATCTTGTGTGGTGTACCAAATGGAATGAAATGAGAGCTCTTCCTTATCTTGAAGTGAATAAACCATCCATAGAAGTCATTACTCATGAATTGATAAAGTTGAAGCAAGCATAAAGAAGTTTTGTCATTTCTCCATAATGATGACCCATACCTCCTGATTGCCCTGATGTGGGGTGGTTCTTAACAGGGTTCAATTTTAGAAAAACTTCATTCAAAAGGCTCGAAGGGGCTAGCAAGGGCTAACCATGTGTTTAGGGTAAATGAAATGAATTTCCATCATCACTTCAACCTATGTATTACATACAAGATAAGCCTCCTTTAAAGAACTAGTCATGTCCTCACAATGAGTGTCTCTCAGCTCTCAAGTGTGTATAGGGTTAGTGTTTAGAACATGGTTTGCCTCTTTTCATTCCAAATAATCTAAGTAATGAGATATATTTTCTTAGTTAAAAAAAAATATAATGCAATTTTATGGAGGTTTGTCCCTATGTCACTTGAGGGTGTCTACAGATTCTTTTGATTATTATTATCAATATAATTATTATAATTAGAATGAATATTACTATTATTATTATTCTAGTTATATCATGATTATTATTATGATTATACTTTTATAATGACCACCCGTATTATTATTATTATTATTATTATCCATAATAATATTAAGAGTATTACTTTTAAATGATATTATTAATAATATTACTATTATTAGTGAGATATGTTATATTATTATTGTTTTATTGAAATAACTATTATTTTAATAAAGTTATATGAAAAATTATTAGTGATAATAAATTATTTTTTATAATATCATTATTAATAACTAATATTATTATCACTATTGTTAATATTAGTGTACCTTATAAATGAAAAAAATGTTTATTGTAAATATATTTTATACATAAGGTAAATTTAAATAAGCTAAATTTTTTAGTTGTAATAGCCATGTTTATTCCCAATATCATATTATATGAGTGATTTAGTTGCTTATTAAAATAAATAATAGCAGGTTTTACATATAGATTAAGTTAGTGTAATTTAATGTATATGTTTGAATAATGTAGAATAATTTGTTTGCATTAGTATAATAAATACTTAATATTGATTAACATATTGAGTTGTATATGAAATGAATAATATTAGATTTTATATATATATATAATAATTCAAGTATAGTATAGCAGATTTGTTGGAAACCAAAAGCTAACTAAATGCCTTTGTTTACTTAAATTAATAACCTTAATTAAGCCCAATTAAAAAGCTACTTTATGACTTTATGTGGGCTGCCTTAAAAGTCAATTTTGGATAAACATGAAGCCAAAAAATACCCCATTTTCGTCCTAAATCAGACCACCCTCAAAACAACCTCCCAAACAAACACAAAACCTATCATTTTCTCTTCCAAAGCTACCCTAACTTCAAGACGAAGATCCATATCCAAATTCTTGCAAGTTGGCCACCAAAGACTATTTTAAAGCCTTGCAAACCAAGCCCAAAGATTTGAGGTAAGTTTGAGTTACATTTGATGCAAATTTTATAGTATAGAGTTTGTCAAATGTGAATTTGATATGTATACATGTATTGGTGATGCGTTGATGAAGGTTTGGGCTACCAATGAAGTATAATATATGCATGTTTAGTAGTTGAAGTGTGAGGATGAAAATGGAATGATGTATGAGTGGTGTAGTAAGGGTTAAGTGAAGTTGAGCTTGTTGAAAGTTGTATTGATTGGAGGGTGGAGATTGAAGTGAAATGATGTTGTTTAATGAGTTGGAAATGTATAATAGATGATGTGAAGTTCATATATCAAGTTATAGAGAGCTAAGAAAGTGTTTTTGTTGAAGTTAAAAGTGTTAACGTTGTAAAAATTTTGTGTTCAAAACAGGGGAAGGCGAAAAATTTTCATACAGCCCCATATGGAAGGGTGTTTCACCCTCTGACCTTGAAAGTACACTTTCCCTGAGTACAAAACGGCCCCATATGCAATGGTGTATCACTCTCGAATGGAAAAATGCAATGTCACTGGGTTGAAACGGCATCCCATACACCCTGCATGGCATCACGTTTTATTTTCTAACCTTTCATATGTTTTTTCCTGAATTCATACACCTTGTCATACGGTATGTATGGAAAGGTGTACGATTCATACAGTTATCTACACTCTTGTTTGGTCTTCCCTGTTGCAACATTGTTTTGAATTTTTGCTCATAACTTTTTCATCCGACCTCTGATTTGAGGTGAATCAAGTTGCATTGGAAAGCTTAAAAAGATATCTACAATTTTCATGTTTTGAATTTTTACAAATTCAAAAAGCATCAATGCTTAAATTTTACTTCTTTCCAGCTACTATATTTTCATAAGCAAAGTTTAAAACTTGTTTTGTTTGATAAATGTGTTTTTGCTTAGGAAATGGATCTTTTTAAGATAAAATGAGATAGATTAATGATATTTTATATGTAATGATGATTGAGTGATATAATTAAGCATGATTTAAGTATATTTGTAGATTTAACAAATTATTAATTTTCTATGAGTCTTAAGCTAAAACTAGTTACATTGTATATATGATTTCCTTTACTTGTTTTAAGATCTTGTGATAACTTATTTGAATTTCTTTGAAAGGTTATGTATGAGATTAGTTGATATTGAGCTTAAACTAAGTGTGAAATTGTGATAATTTGATTAAGCAGTTATTGATCCTCGCTCGACTACCCTCATTAATTTCGAGCTAATACAGGTACGCAGTAACGTGTTTGTTCTTTGCTTAAGATAGGCATATTTATAATAAATTTTAATATAGAAAAACTTAAACCTTTTTTGAATTGGATGTCTCTTACGCTGTTTAAATCCGTATCTGGCCTAGATGGCAGATTGGTATCCGGTTCGGGAAGCAGCACCTTGCTCAGATTGGGAGCATGGTAGTTCAGGCGCTTAGGCCATCCCTGTCTTTTGATAAGACTTTCTTAAGTGGTACGGCAGGTAATTAATGGGGAAAACGGTATCGACGTAACGTTTGCTTAAGCTTAGAATGAAATAATATAATTTAGTTTAAATGTTTATGGGAATAGTTGGAATAAGTGATGTTATGGACTAAGATAAGTGAAGTTGTGTAACAACTGTTAACCTTAAATGAAGTTATTTTCTCTTTTATGGAAATATCATCTAGGGGATATAAGTATTCGAGCTACTTATATCAATCCCCTGAGCATCGTGATCGTTACTCAGGACCCCTAGATATCCTTATTGTTCGGAGTTTGAATACTCTAGTGATGTTTGACTAATTAAAGATTATCTGATAAGTGAATGATTGTCACATTGCATTATAGTTTAAGATCGTGTGAGCCAATACACATTTGTTTTTGTTACTTGCGTATTGGGACTCTGGCTCATATTTTATCCTTTTCAGTTGTGGATGACGAATTCTATACAAGTATGGGTATGGATCAGATTTGAGGAGTTTGTAGATGATTGGGAGGGCCTTGACGTTGATGGAACCCTTATATAATAGAATAGCTATATGTACATATATGCTCTAAAAACTTATGTATTAGTTAATAGGATTTTTGTTATCTTTTGATATATTTTGCAAATGGCTTGTTTACGAGCTTTGTTTGTAAAGAATGAATGTATGTATGAATGTATGTATGTATTTATGTAGTTGTATTATATTTGGATCTTTTATGAAATAATGAAGTTAAAGTTGTATTTTATGGAATGTATTATGTACTATTAGTAATAAAGTTTATTCTTATAAGACATTTAGGCAAATAACTATACAAATTGATCTTGGATTACAACCTTACATATAATACTGCAGATTATATATGGTTATGGAACTAGGTTTGCCTATTTTAAATATGGGGGTAAATCCGGGGCCTTACATTAGTAATGTGATACCTATTCATAACAAGAAAGCTACATGAAGTATATAAAAAGAAACACGATGACACTAAACAATAGCAAATAAATATGAGTTACTATAGGAGGTCAAATAAATAACAATATAAAGATAGCGATAATAAAACTATAAAAATATAAGCCTACTAAATACAAATTTTTGAATGCCCGATAGAAATATATAAATACCTGACAAGATCAAGGCAAGAAAAATAGAAATAAATATTAAATAATAATAAATTATCATAGGATTATTAAAGGACCAATACAAGTAATAGAAATTAAATTAAATACTAAGATAGGACACTTAGACAATCATAAAAGTTTTAGTGCGTTATTTATGTTAATAAGTATTTTGTCTTAATAGGTGACAATGAATTGTAAATAATATAGATAGAACTAATATATCTTAAATGAATTATTATACTAAGTAAAATCATATTAGGTTGATTAAACTAATTAAAGTAGATTTAGTAATTGAATTAGGTGATTAGTTTCAATCAACTCGGCTTAGATTAATATATTACGTAAAATCATAAAAAGAAAGGAGTACGTAATTTCTAAAATACGTCTAATTTAGAATTAGTGTAAATCATAGTATAAGTTATACCATAACTAATATGGTAAAAATGTTGTTTCAACTATCTTATTTTCGAAACTAATAAAAGGATATATTGATTAAATAATAAAATTAGATAACCATTACAAATAGGAAGACTTCTCTTATAAATTCCATAACTTTGATCATAAGAAAATAAAATATATATATATATATAAAGATAAAATTCCTAGTTAAATATGTATAATTGATAACTAGGACTTGAAAAAATACCATCAATATCATTTTATAAATACAAAATAATAATAAATATATGTTATTTCATTTTCATAGGAAAAATAGATTAGTTCTTGGATTTTTAGTAGCATATTCCGATAGTTTAGCAAGGATCACAAGTGAGTAACTTTGACCTTATCATACTATTTGTATTTGAAGTATAGCTGCACCTGTAATCATATAATAAACTAACATGCATGTGGGATCGAGTATACTGCATGAAGTTTGGTGTATGCTTGATTGCCAAAATTATCCTATTATAAGTGATAAGTTCATTGTATAATAATTACTGTATGAAGCATGTTGATATTGTCTGTGAATTGTATGATCACCTTAAACCTGATTAAAAACTATTGACACCATAAAAGGAAATGATCATGCATTACACGATTTGCATAAATAGCATATGAGCAAGTAGCAGCCTACTACGTGTTAGTATTTTGACCTCTGATAATGTTTGGTTGACCTGGGCTAAAGGCTATTAGATCAACGCAAGATTACTTTTGAACTATCGGTACTATAGGAACTAAATGGTAAATGAAGGACATTGCTTACGGTATCGCTTTGAAAGGACTAACACTTAGTGGAGTTTCTAAGGCTAACAACAAGAAATGAGAAAGTCAAGATATGGTTAATCTAAAGAGATAATTAAAATGAGTATTGCTGCATTCTTGTATGCTTAGTCACCCTGGGTAGGTAGGCCATAGCAATGTGATCCTTCAACCTTGTAATGTGCATATGATCAATTGTTACATTGCATACGATTGCTAATTTAAACTTGGTTGTTATTGCTTGATGTGTAGTCTGGTCAGATTATCTCTCTTGTGGTTCACGTACCCCCCAACAGTTTTTGTGCAGGACTAATACTAGCTGGGATTAGGCTAGGAATGTGTGAAGAGAGCTTCTCCAACAAACTCTATGGAAGATAGAAAAATAGGTTATGATAAAATTTGAATCTAAATTAGATAAATTGCATAATAATTGAAATTTGTAAGTTGTAAGTTTAAAACCCATTTTCACTATTTGATAGGGGATATCGATTCTCTGCGGTCTTGGTAGAAAGTAGAAAATTGGATTCCATAGTTGAAATCCAGTAATATAATATATCATTTATATGATAAACATTGATAAATAAATAGAGTCTTGTACATTCTGATTTACAAGACGGCTCTCATATTATGGATACACACGTGGTATAATAGCTTTAGATTAATCCTACTAGGCCCCCTTTTGAGGCGTGACAATATGCCTAACATCCTTCAGCATTAACCACGTACCATTCTCCATCTCTAAACAAACATCTTCTTTACCTGCAATTTTAGAAAAATTCTCATTTCCTATTCTCACTACGCCAAAATTACCTGGCGTGTAGGATGAGAAAAATTCTCTTCAAGATGTAGCATGAATGGTAACATTGCTATCAATCACCCAATTTGTCTCATGGATTACAAGATTGACTATATCAGCATTATCATAGATAAGATTGAACTCGTCGACAGCATTTGCCTATCCATCATCACTATTGTCATCTTTCATCTGTTCTTTACCTTTGTTCGTCTTTTGATCGTGCTTAAATTTTCAGCAAAACTTCTTTATATGACCCTTTTTCTTGCAATGATGGCATTCAACATTGGCATATTTATTTGACTTTTCTCGACTTTTGTCCCTGATCCTTGGACCTCTAGATTTACTCCTTCCCCTAGATTCTATAACAAAGACTTCTTCTTGTGATGAAGAAGACCCTTGTGTTCTTCGTCTCATTTCTTCATTCAAGACTCCACTTTTGACAAATTCCATATTTATTATGCCATTTGGTGTAGAATTTGTAAGTGAAATCTTAAATGTCTCCCATGACTCAACTAAGGAAAGTTACTACCTCATTATCAATATTTACATCCATTCTTGACAATTACTTCATGATCTCTTGAAAATTATTCAAGTGATATGTCATCGATGTACCTTCCCGATACTTCATCTGGGGTAGCTTTGTCAAGTAAAATAATTTATCGTTGCTGGTTTTGGAGGCATACAACTCTTCTAATTTATTCCACAAAGTCCCTACATGAGTTTCATTACAAATGTGATTATACACATTATCTTCAACAAATTATCGGATAAAACCGCAAACTTGCTCATGCTTGAACTCCCATTCGTCGTTTGCCTTGTCTTCAGGTTTAGTAGTACCAAACACCGGCAAATGCACCTTTGTCACAAACAAAAGATCTTTCATCTTGCTTCTCCATATATGATAATTTATGTCATTTAAATTGATCATTTTGCTCGTCCTCATCTCCATGATTCAAATGAATGAATAATAATCTAACTTATTTTTTGATGTTGAAAATCCACAATTTTATAGCAACCAGAAGGCCTAGGATAAGTAGATATATTCACCCAAATATAGCTTTGATACCAGTTGTTGGGTATCAAGCGCAGTGGAAATAATAAATACAAGGCGGATAACAAATAAATAAAATATGAGGAAAGCAAGTAAAATAAAAATAAATGACACCAGAAAATTTAATGTGGTTCACCCTTAAATTGGGGCTACGTCCATGGAACCAACTCCGAAAATTTCTTCCACTATACCAATAATAGGCTTACAAGAGAGATACTTCTCTAAAGAAATATTCTAGAGGTATAATACAAATAATTGAGATAAATCTAAAATAGTGCCACACAAGTGTTCCCCAAACACCCAAAAAAAAAAAAATCCTCATTATTTTATTACTCCTTAAAATTATATCTCTCTCTAAACAATTTTCTTCAAAGCAAAATGTTGCTTTGGATTTTTTTTTTCTCCTCTCTCATTAAATTCTTGTATATACGGACCAGCTTTTTATATTGGCAACAAGTGCCTATTTATAGGCAAAATTCTTTGCCAACTCAAGCGAGTCAAAATATGATAAACAACCAGCTATAATCTCTAGCTAAAAATGTGTAGGATACAAATGCTTAGCTATTCACCCTTAAAAAAGTTAGCTAATAGCCAACTGAAGGTGGCTTGCAAAATTCAAGCCAATTCGGCTATGTCATCCTTTTTCTTTCCTTTTAATAATAATAATAATAATAATCCCGTAATGTAAGCGGGACCTTTCATTATTTTCCAACTTTGTCATAAATACTTTTGTTTTAAAACTATCACCTATACAATTAACCTATCTATATAATAAAGATAATGGCATTATAGATATTTTATCTTTTACTCCGATAATTACTTATTTTATTTTTTACGTCAAGTGAACAATGTAATAACCATTATAACTTTATGACATTCTTGTCGAATTGAAATTTGGAATGCACTTCCTCTCTTATTCCATATGGCAAAATGAACAAGTCTAAAGTCACATGAATGTTTTTATATATGAAGATGATCAAAGAAAACCGTTATCCTTAATATTGTACGTATGTAAAAAGAAAAGGGAAAATAATATTATTTTTAACACGAAAAGGAAAAAAATAGCATTTCAATATACAAATATCACTAAGAAAAAATATTTATTAAAGATGTGCAATAATGAGGTGAAACTTGACTCTATATTCTCCAAAAGTAGAGAGAAGCATAAAAATGTTACCTTTTTATCCTAATCAACAGCAGATCTCACCTCTTTTCAAAGGTAAGCAAGTTCTTGCTGTTTGAAATTTTTTTAAGAGTCCACTTTCCCTCTTTCTTCCTCTACAAATACCTCTCACTTTCCCTCTTTCGTACTTCATTATCTCACTCTAAGTCTACCTTTCTCAAATTTCCCCTCCTACTTCCAGCAAAATTTTCCTCCATTCCATATGAAAATTTCCCCCTTACTACCGAATTTTTTTCCTTTTATTTTTTTAACTTTAATAATTATTTTTTTTTAATTTACAAGTATTAGAAGCAATATTTGTTATATATGAGAGTTTTAGGTTTTTTTTTCTTCTATTTATTTTTATTTATATTTTATGATTAATCAATTCAAAAGTAAATTTAACTTATATTATAATATATATTACTATAAATTGTTATCACACAATATTATTAAATAATAGATTAATAAATAAATGAAACAATATATTATTATGAATAATATTGCATATTACATAATGCAATATAATCTAAAAATAAATTTTGTGAGTTGAAAAACAAAAAAAGGGTATTTGAGGCAAGATTTGCATCTAACTGAGATAAAGAGGGGAGTCTCACCTCTTAGTATACATAGACAAAACATATATGCTTAAAGGCAAGACTGTCTCTTTGTTTTAATGAGAGGCGAGTCTCATCTCATTTACCTTAAAGGTGGTAAAACAAAAGGTACGGTTCATTGAGGCAGAATGAATTATCTATTTTAGCCAATTAAGATGATTTTTAGGCCTATTAAGGGAAGGGAGGGTGGAAGAAGTGATAGGGTTTAGAGTATGCCTTCAATTAGGAGAAATCCTATGGGTTTTGTGAAGGATTGCACAAATGGGTTTTTGACACCATCTATAACCCAAAACCTTAAGGCAATGGGTTAATGAGACTTTCCTCTTATAAGCCCTTCACACAAGTTCCATATTTCCCATGTAGGATTCTCACACTTGCACCCCAACAATCTCCTTCTCAAGTGTAAGTCTCCACAATTAGGTAGACCATGCTCCTCCTGGAGAGCTTATAAAATTGACTCCACTAAACTAGCTTTATGAGTGGCCTACTCACCATGAGTTTCACAAACGAGTCATACCATAAAACTCTTCTTTCCACATGGTGGGCCAACCATGGGAGTTTCCCAATCGAACAATCAACTCTAGTACCAATTGATAGGGTCTGGAGTATGCTTTCAATGGGAAGAAATCCAATGGGCTTTGTGAAGAATTGCACAAATGGGCTTTTGACACCATCTACAACCCAAAACCTTAAGGTAATGGGTTAATGGGTTTTTCCTCTTATAAACCCTTCACACAAGTCCCATATTTTCCATATGGGATTTTCACATTTGTACCCTAACAAATAATTATACAAGGCATAAAATAATAACTATTTAATTTTATGTGAGTTTCCTCATGAGTATTACATTTCTTGTGTTTGTATTTGTAGTGGACTTAATCATAGTATATAAAGGTGGAAATGCATGATCAAGAAATAGGGGATAGGCTTGTGCTTGGTATTGATTGCTTGTATGAAACTTACTTATTAAATTAAAGTGAAAACAACACTTGTTTGAGTAGTAAAGATTTGATATACTAGGAATGGTTTGTTTGAGCTTATGCCTTGGACTTTGGAAAGTGAAAATAATGAAGTTATAGTTCAATACGGCATTCCATCCATAAACCAACGGTCAAGTGGAAAGGACAATACAGATTCGTGAAGATATACTTAGAGCTTGTGCCTTAGACTTTAGAAGGAATTAGGATGAACACTTACCTCTAGTTGAGTTTGCATACAATAATAGCTATCAGACAGCGATTCAAATGGCTCCATATGAAGCTTTATACAGGAGAAAATGTAGATCTCCTTTGCGTTGGGACGAAGTGGGCGAGAGAGTGTTAATTGGTCCTGATTTGATACAATAAGCAATTGATAAAGCTCACATGATCAAACAGAGATTAAAAGTAGCTCAAGACCATTATAAAAGTTATGCCGACTTGAGAAGAAAACCTTTAGAGTTTGAACTTGGAGACCATGTATTTCTCAAGATATCCCCGACAAAAGGAGGTTTTAGATTTGGAGTAAGGAGCAAATTGAACCCAAGATATATTGGACCATATGAAGTTCTGGAATGAATAGGACCAGCATTACGGATTGGCTTTACCATCAAATCTATCAGGTGTTCATGACGTCTTTCATGTGTCTCAGCTTAGAAAATGCATATCTGATCCCGATGCTATATTGGATACAAATTAGCTAGAGATACTACCAGATTTGACTACTGAGGAGCAACCGATCATAATTTTGGGCAAAATGGACAAAGAATTGAGAAACAAAGTGATACCGATGGTAAAAGTCCAATAAAGTAATCAATCCGAGAGAGAAGTGATTTGGGAAGTAGAAAGTGTGATGAGACAGAAGTACCCTGAATTTTTTGGAAACTTAAGGTAAGTTAAGTTTTAGGGACGAAACTTCTTGGATGAGGGAAGAATAAAATAACCTAATTTATTCAATAATTAAATTTTCATGTAAATATAGTACTAGTTTAAATATTAAGTTTGAAGTAATTTTGATATATGAAAATAAATGTGTAGAAACAAGTTTGATATACTATGTTTATTAATGTAAATTATTGATGTATGTGTATATGTGTGATGAGATTAATGCTAATGTTTTATATATATTAATGTGTTTAGTATAATTAATATTTGTGTATCTTCTGAATTAATATATATGTGTTATGCTTAAATTTATCAAAACAACTTTTGAATTGTCTAAATAATTGTCAACAGAATTTTACAAAAAGTTAAGCCTGTTTTTAAGCTCAAATTAAATTCAAATTAGCCCTAAATTAAGCCAAACTCATATATACCCCAAAAGTCAAACTTAAGATAAATATAAGTCCCAAATTTGATCAAATAGACTCTCTTTTGATAGCCCACAAAATTCATACGAATTTTCACCTTTCCATTCTTTCTTTATTTCTTCTTTCTTCAAACCATAAGCTTTAAACCTTAGTAAAAACAAGCTATTCGATTCAACAAATTCCTCCAAGCCAAAGCTTCTTCATGTAAGTTAATGCAAACTGTAAACTCTTACTTATTCTTTCTTGTGATACAGATATAGAATCTATATTAGGATGAATTTAATGTCTTATGAGTTGGAATGGTTTTATGTATTACTAAATGTGAGGTTATGTTTTGTTATTATATGAACTTATTATTTGTGTTATGGAAGTAGTGAGAAGTGTTGGTGGGGATTGAAGTTGAATTTGAGTAGTTAAGTTTGAAGTGAAGAGTAGGAGAGGGTTTGATATAAATAAGGTAGTTTGATGTGTTAAAATGATGTTCAAAGTTGCTAGGAATGATTAATGTCGATAGAAGATAAAGTATAAAGTTAAATATATGTTTGAAGAAGGATTAAAAGTGTTATATGTTATAAATTTTCAAAGTGCAAAACAGGGGAAACAAACACTTTTCGAACAAGTATGTTTTTGCATGTACGTCGGCAAATGGTACTTCAACGCCACCAGCGTAGAGGCAGTGTTGGATGTGATCAGAACCATTTTTTTTAACACTGCTTATAACGCCGTTGGCTTTTGTGAAGAAATAAGCCAGCGTTTTTTTTTTAAAATCCTACGCCGGCCACTTGGGCTTCAACGCCGCCGGCCTTCAATCGGTATTGAATGCAAACAGAATCAATTTTCTTAATGCCGCCGGCGTATAATTCCAACGCTGCCGACGTTTAGCTCAATTTTGCCTGTGTAAATAGGCCGTGTATCCCATGAGTTTTACAAATTCAACCTTCTTTAATTGTCCTTCTTTACTTCATATATGGTCTTCTAATGAATTTATAAGCTATATAACCATGTTTTAGGAATGAATTAAATGACAAAACTATATGTTAGGTTCTCCTTGTATAGTTAACTTAAAATTGTGTGTTGTATATATATTCTACATTTGATATTTGATTTGTTTCAATATTTCTTATTTTAGTTAAAGATTCTTCAATTGATTCCCCTCTGTGTGAATATAGTAATACACTATTAGGTTCAGGTACATAATAGCTTGCTTGTTGTATGCTAGGAATATACATTATTAAATTTGTTAATTCAATTCAATTTAATACTTTGATGAACTGAATGTCTATCACGTTGTTTAATCTGGTCCAAGGAGCAGCAAACCTATCATGATGCAATGACATGTTAGTTAGACGCTTAACCTAAGTCATGATGCAATGGTACGCTATGATGTAATAGCGATTCGTTTATGGTTAAGCAGATAGATAATGAGGATAATAGTATCTGAGTAACGTTTGCTTAAACTTAGGGGGAAAATGTTATGATTTAGTTCAAAGTTTATGAGGACTTGTGAACTAAATCCACATTGTAGACTGAGTTTAAGTAGAGTCGGGCGGCTTTTGAGCCCTAAATGAAGTTATTTCTTTATGGAATGGATATAAGAGATATAAGTATTCGGATTGCTTATATCAACCCCCTGAGCAGCTATTGTTACTCAGGATCCCTAAATTCTCAAAGCGTGATTCTGGGGTTTAAATACCCTACTATTGTTTTGTTAAAAGAAAAATTAAAAAGATAATAACTTGATCGTTGATACATTTCATTCAAATTAAGTTCACTTGACAATTCATTTTTGTATTTGTTATTGCGTACTGGGCCTTTGGCTCACTTTTACTGCTTTGCAAGTATTGAAGATGAGTTGTATGATGATCTGAGTTATGGGTCAGATTTTGAGAGATTCTTGGACGAGTGAAACGAGTATGACTCGAATGCCCTTGGTTTTTGGGAGAAGCTTTTGCTTAAAGCATATTTCTCTGTATATGAGACTTGTTAAATAAGCCTAAGTTGTAAAAGACTTTAAGATCCCTTTGGGTTATCTTTTGTACTAAGAACAACTTGTAATTTTGTAGTGTTTTATATTGACACTAATCCTTATACATATAATATATATATATGTATAGATTGCTTTTATTAGCAATCTTCTTTTGTTTAAAAATTGTTTATAAAGTGTTAGTAGATTTAATAAAACAATTCTTATAGACTGTTAGTTTTATGACAACCTTACATATAATATGAAAATATTATATGTGATTGGGGACTCGGTATACTAAATTTTCAGATTCAGTGGGTCGAGTCTTTACAATATGGGTTGCCTAAAACTGGTGAGTTCATGTTGATTGTGTGGACCCTTGTAACAATTCCTCAACCCTAACTGCGAAAGGTGCAAATTTGTATTATATACGATGCAACAAATTGATTGTATATATATGCTCATATGTTTGTTGCATTCCATATACTTGTTAATAATTGTTTGATAACCACGATTGAGAGTTTAACGGGAGAGATATTTCACTCAACTAGATGTAATTGACTCGTTAACTGTTTATTTTTGTAGGTAAAATAAAAAATTAGGATTGGGATAGGATATAAGTGTAGAGCAAATAAAAAATTAAGTCGTACAAATTAGGTAGGGGATTCAAAATTTGATAGGTTAAGTTTAATTGAAAGAAGAAATTTGAAATTTGATTCTTCTTGTTATTAGGGTATCCAATTATTTTTGTCCTAGTATATCGTGTAATATCGATCTCTCTTGTTATTTGCATAATAATTAATATATTTATAACACAACGAGATAATAATTAATCGAAGTTTTGCAAACTTTGACTTACAAGATAATTCTTATATTAGGAGTGCACATGTGATATAATGATTTTAGGATCATTCTGTTAGTCCCCCTATTAGGGTTGTGGCATTTAGCCTCCTAAACAACCTTATATCACATCATACCATTGACATCGGACAATTGTATGAGAACATATCTATACGTGGAGATGGCCCCAAACAAATCTAACAATGGCTTTTATGATTTAGTTAGCATTTGGTTGTAAGAATTATATAAGATAAGAGAAATTAGACAACACAGTACAAGGAATGCTGAAAAATAAAATTCATTTATACCGCTTTTGTTATGCATGATATCGACAAGGATTTTTATGATATTTATTATTTAATATATATATATAAGTATAATATAAGAATATTTTAAAAATATTTGAACTATTCATTGAATTTGAGTTGTCTAGTAAAAGAAAATTGTCCTATTATTTATATGGTGCTATTTTTTTTTTCAAATTTATATAATACACTTATGTCATATTATCTAGTATTAAAATCTGTAACAATAACCAATACAACATTTGGATTCTTTTTTCAATTCAATGTCATGAATTTATATGAACCAATAGCAACCCGCTTTCAGTTTAACCTTTCACCGCGGTCTCGCACTCCCTGAATTGTCGAGCCATATAATACACTAACAAATTATTTTTTTACGGATCACGTTGTCTAAAAGCTTGCATTTGTCAAAATGTATATTATTTTTCAATTAAAGTAACGCTCATTAGGTTTCAATGAATTTCCCAATGATATATAAAGACAAAACCACCAATTTAAAATTGTGGATGGAAATCCATGCTCTTTGAGATGTGTTCCATTGACGTCGAAATCATTTTTACATTACCCAAATTTCATGCGCAAATGTCCAGTTCTAATTAAGAACGCCTCATTCCCTCCATCCACTTTTGTCAATAAACAATAAACCTTAAACTCTGGCTCGAGATTTGAAACTTATGACGTTTATGCAACTAAAATATTTTTATCTTCAGATCGTGTTATCAATCCAGTTACGCCATATATGAAGTGAAAACAAAAAGCTGCGATTAACTTTAATTAACATCATGCGTAATGGTTCTTGATATGTGCATAGAGAATTCATACATTGCCATATAGGTGGCTAACTAAGACAAGTCTTCCAACTTCTTGTTGGGAATATCCCATATCGGTTGTGGAAGGAGCTGGGTGCTACTTTATAAGTGTGAGGGAAAGTCTTACCTCATAAGTTAACTTTTAGGTTTGAGAAGACCCAATAGCATCCAACAACGGTATCAAAGCCAAGGTTTGCAACTCTCCGATTAAACCAGACATGGATGATTAATCCCATGATCCGATGTGTAATAGGAGAAGATGTTGGAGATATCCCACATCAGTTGTAAAAAGGGCTGTGTGCTACTTTATAAGTATGAGGGAAAGTCTTATCTCATGAGCTAATTTTTGGGTTGAGAAGGTCCAATAGCATTCAACATTATTATTATTGGATTTCAATGCACATTTTAGTGTTATTAATTATTTTAATTTGGAATCTATAATCGACGCTATTCTACCCTTTTATACTACTTACTAATTGCGATTCGATTATCCACTATGAAAAGTTTCATCCTTGAAACTTGTTTAGGTTTATCTAGATTGTGGGGAATTATATCATTCCTCCCTCAAGAAAAGTTTTATCCTCAAAACTTATTTGGGTTTATCATCTTTCCTCTATAATACACTCTCGCTTTTACTATAGCCATGTCATATATTTGAATACAAGTTTCGAATATAAGTTTTAGAATAAATACATGACATAGGTTTGAATAAAAAAATGAGTGAAATAACAAATTGGCAATTACTTATAGAATGGACTCTAATTGGTTATGCATTAAAAGGGATACATTGATTGGGGGAGGGGAACACATTAGATTAAATATACATAGAAATAGAATTTGAGCCCTAATCCAATAATTATTCAATTGTAGCTTAAATTCCTAAAAGTGCTCGCCCAAAAATTGCTCCAAACAAGTTGCAAGACACTCATAACAAAAATAATGATAACCCATATGGTTCAAACTTACTCCTTAGTTAACGTCTACCACAAGTGAGCTATTTGTCAAGATGTTATAACCCAATTGTCATGGATACTAATCTTTGATTAACAATACATACCCCATTACTCACATCAAATACAAAATAATAATGCACATTTGTGTTTTTCATCCTCAAATGATGCATGGGATATAATCTGCCTAGTCACTATCACAAACTTAGCCTATGTAGTAGATAGCACAATATCAAGCAAGCCAAAATGACACATTCCAACAAGTCAAACAATCTGCCAAATTAAATAGAAAACCTAGAGATCTTCTCTTATTCAAGTCCCCCTATGAAAGCTAAGTCCACAAATCTAGCCAAATCACATGAATATTTAACATCTCCAAACAAACATTGGATTCTATCCTCAAATGTCATCATATCCACTTAACACTATTCTAATGACATGTATTAGGATTTGCCATTGTCTCTGGCATATGCAACATCACTATTAATAGGTTTGGATTAGATAAGTATTATAGCTAAGTTGATAGGGTGGGAGGGTGCATAAAACATGATCGATAAAGCATATGGGGCTATGTGACACATTTAACATATTCTGATGGCAAGACTAGTGATATTAACCAACTAATATCTACTTATGGACATTTCAAATCTACTATTATCTATTAAAACAAAGGTTAGAGATAACTTGGGAATAATGGGACAAATTGTGAAGAAAAAAGGGAGGGCAAAAATGTTGGGAATTTTTAGAAAAAGGAGTTTGATGCCATGTGAAAGTATATATAGGATAAAAAAATATTTTTTTTGAGAGAAACTGCATTGAATTACTTAAATCAACTAAGTACAATGAGCTCATATTTACTTATCAAGAATGGTATGCTATACAAGTAGATGTGATAAAAAATAATTAAATGAGCCATGCAAAGCCATATTTAATGTATTTACATTGAAAGATATCTCACAATTATGTTGCTGATAAATCTTACACAATTTTGTTGAAATCTGATATAGAAAAAATTATGTTTAAAAATTGATTTGATCTCATAATTAATGATAGATGATTGGAGGCTAATTTTTAGTTGGACAATGATTTTTTTAAATATATTTATACTATTTCATGTCAGTTTTGGTAAGGGTAGAAGATTTTGGTCATTTTTAATGTATCTTCTAGTTGAAAATTTCACTATTTGATATTAAAACAAAGAAAATATGCATGTATAGCCCTTCCTCGGAGACAACAGTGAATATTTCTATTAAGTTCAAACTTTTATAACGATATTAAGTAATAATAGTAAGGATCTTTAATAAATACTTTTAAATACTTATTAATGGCTCAAAACACAATTTTTTTTATATTTTAAAATGTTAATTATATACTTTGAATTACCATCCCAAATTGTTAATATGCACTTTTAGATTATCTACATTAATAAATTCCTTCACAAATTCTTAACATATCACCTCAACACCTTAAAACACTTTTCTCTCTAAGAACCTCAACACTTTATATGTTGTTATATTTTTCGAATTTCATTTATTTTTACAAAATAAATTTACTTTTATATATAATAATATAATAATAATAATAATTATATTATTATTATTATTATTATTATATTATTATTTGAAACTCACTTTTTAAGTCTTTCACAAAGAATTTAATTAAAAAAGTTGAAGAAACTCTCCTAATAAGGCTTCTAATAAGCCGAGTTTAGTCAAGTTATACTTTTAACAAGCTTAAAAAGTATAGGCTCAATCTTGAGCTTGTTTACATAAATAACTATATTTATAATATTATATTAATACATTAATTATATAAAATATAAAAAATATTTCATAAGCTTTTAATAAGTATGTTTATAAGTTGATTTGTGAGTTTGAATAAAAATTTAAATTCAACTCATTTAACTAAATAAATTTCATTTTAAGTTTAAGTTTAAGTTTAGCTATAAAATCAAAAAAACGAGTCGAGATTAAGTAGGGCAATCCTATCCCTATTTCAACATTTATAAGGATATTAAAAACTAAAATCTTTGGCTGAAAAACCGGTGGTAGTGATCCCGGATTTGGGTATTATTATTGTCCTTTACTCCTTTAAACTAAAGTGCCATAATGATACATCTAGACCTCGCAGTTTGCCCAACTGGCGGCAAACGACAACTGTCGGCGCCACTTGCTATATAAATTCCACTTTTGACGTTGGATTCGTGACCCAGTTAACTGATAGTAGCCCTACTACGTTGACCAAAAGACAATGACGTAGGATGACCTCACCTGTGAAAGGAACCGATAAGTCAGTCTTAAACCTCAGAATTACGTCATCACCTCAATTCTTTGTCGGCCCTTCAGGCCTACGCACCAACACGTTGAGAAGAAACTGGCACAATACTTTTTTCGTACGCTTTCTTTTAAGACTACATTGATGCGGTTTACGTATACCAAATCGTACTGGAATTTATACTGTGAGGTTGGGATCCAATTTTGGGATGAATTACTGGTTGTCCTTTTGGAAACTCAATGCGGGGAGGAAAAGCCAACAGGTCACGGATAAAAAAGTAGCCGTATATAGAAATTTTTTTTAATACATAAAAAATATCAATATTGGAGATAAATTATTTTATAATATCAGTATTTTAAATGATTAAAAAAATTATATTTAAGATATTAATATTTTAAATAATTAAAAAATTAATATTTTATAAAATAAATTAAATAATATATTAATAATGGACCAATAATCAAAATTTAGGAGGCCTAATTATAAACTAAGTGAAACGTTGATATTTTATTTGATTCTCAAACAATAATATCTCAAGTAAACTTACTCTAAAATAATGATACCTTCCGAAATAATTTATTCTAACTTTTTTTTTTTAATGTATTATGAATGCCATGATAGAAATTGTTGAGATAGCAATCCAATAAACAATTTACCTTTACATGTGCTTACGATATTTTCATGTTTAAAGTATGTGCCAATCCTATAGCTTAACAAAACAAAAGAAAAATTGAAATTTTATACTTAAATTTTGCATAAAAATTCAATTTGTTACTATAATTTTTTAGTCAATTTAATACCAAAATTGAATTTTCCTTACCTATTTTTATTAGCTAACTAACATTATTTATTCTGGTTCCTGATATAAAAAAAATCAACTTATAAGTACTCGATTGTATTGTAAGCAAACGGTATTAATTATGTAGTATAGATAATTACAAAAAATTAATTAAATATTAAATTAATCATTTTAAAGTTTAGATATCTCAAAATTTCCGTACAAATTTAACATTAACCCTATAGGCACTGATGGGGAAAAATCAAGAACTACGTTAGGAATGCGAAACCTACAAGTGTTGGAAGTTTTGAGTGTGTTTGGCTCGATAATGTTCTCATCAGTCATATTATAACTACATTAACAATGAAATAAGGTATACTCAGATTAGTTCATTGGATCAATTTATCTATATTGGCATCATCCTAGCAATCAAAGTACTAAACTTATATCTATCAGATATTTTTCATTTCGTGTTGGTTGCCTTCATAGTGCCTTTATCAATCACAATAATCAAAGTAAGAAAAATGGAAATAATGTTTATTGGGCATATATGTCAAGGCCAAAACAAATAATGCATTCTCTTGTTCACAAGTAGCATATTCTCCTTTTAATCTATAAAAAGGAGGGGATTTGGATTTTGGTGTATTTCAATTGAGATAATATGGATAATTTCATTACACTATAAGATCTTTGGTGGTTTTATTTTAGTTTAATAAGTTAGTAAAGTTTTATGGTCTATGAATGAACCTAATTAATTATTATTTATCTATTAAAACGATTGCTATACAATGTATTTTTATAGTTTAAGCCATTGAATAATTTATAGGACTAATCTCAAAAATTGAAAAGGACACTAGAATTTTCTAACAAGTTAAGGTTCACATCTCCTTGATTAGTATTGATTCTTTAATATCGTAAATAAGAGGAAAAGCAATTACATCAACTGTTTATTATATACATATCTAAATTTAATCAAATATTCTATACTTCAAATAAGTAATGTTAGTTACCTAAGTTTGTGTTTACATGAGGATATTCTTCCATTGCTATTTCACTTTATTACTAAAAGGATTACTAATATGACAACTTCATACTTTAGGAGCTTCTATGGTCTCATTGATAGGACTATCAAGTCAATCATCTAACATTTAAAATAAATATAGTAATTAAAATATTAATTATGGTGAAATTGGATATGATCTAAGCTATTATATAGTCAACACAAGATCATAGAATTTTCCACAAAATTGACTTAGGGTGCTAATAAGAATAAATCTAATTATGAAGCTATTAGACATTCATTTAGAGCTGAAGCATGGTGGAGTCAATACACAAAGATGAAAATTAAATTGCTTGGATACAAGCAATAAATTCGAATGCTAGCAATACTTCTTGTTCGAATACAAACTCAAAAGTGGAGCAATAATATTTTTGTATTTTCTGTATGATATTTTTTTAGGTTTTCTTACATCAATTATATGGATATTAGCTTCCTATTCTGTTACAAGCCATGTGAGACCATGCGCTAATAATAGCCACGTCATCAATTTAGTTGTCATTAATTTGTTTCTAAAATATTATCTAATGCAGAAGATTAACTATAAAACTAAGCGGGCGGGCTTTTACTAATTGGCCACAATTCTAATTAGTTACTTAAGTTAGGCCTGCTCCATATACGACCCAATCCTAATTATTAGCCCAATCCAGTTACCACTTGTTTCTCAAAACAACCCATCTCTTCTTGTTGGCCAGAAGTCTTCATTTTACTTTCATCACTTCTCACATGCAACCCGATTACATTCACATCTCCTAGGGAAACCTTTGACCACAAAGGGTTTTGAGGAAATCGCAATCGGAGATCATGGAAGTGCTCCCACGTGGCCTCCATTTGTGACAAGCCTTTCCATAAGATAAGTAACATAGTCTCGGCTCCCATTCCTTGTCTAACCATCTTTCAATCTAAAATTGCTGCAAGTTCTAACTCTTTGTCGTTTGTTGAGCCAGGTAGCTGATATGACAGATCTGGGTGTGGACCATGGAATTTCTTCAATTGCAACACATGAAAGGTTAGGTGAACTGAAGATCCAGTTGGTAAGTCTAATTTGTACACTACTTTTCCTATCTGTTGAATAATTTTGTATAGTTCATAATATTTAGGATTGAGTTTATGAACCCTAGATGCCTTTAAGGAGCCTTGACGATAGGGTTGTAACTTCAATAGGACTATATCCCCGACCTTGAAACTTCGTTCAATCCTTTTCTTATCAGCTAAGGTTTTCATCCTGTTCTCAGCCTTCCTTAGATGAAATTTTAACATTCTGAGCATGTATTCCCTGTTTGTGAGAACGTTATCTACTGCTACATTCCTAGAGTCCCCAAGAACGTACGGTAGATGAATTGGGGGTTCATACTCGTAAAGGATCTGGAAAGGGGTTTTACTTGAACTGGAATGAAAATTGGTGTTGTACCAATATTCGGCTAGTGAGAGATACTGACACCAATGTTTTGGATATTCCATTGTCATACATCTCAAATAAGTCTCTAAGCATTTATTTACCACCTCCGTTTGTCCATCCGTTTGGGGGTGGTAGGCCATTGAGATATTGAGAGCAACCACTTGTAATTTGAAGAACTCCTACCAAAAAGTACTAATGAAGAGAGGATCTCTGTCACTAGTAATGGTTTCGGGTAAACCATGGAGTTTGTTGACATTGTCTAGGAACACTTGAGCCACCTGAGCTACTGAATATGGATGAGTTAAAGCCAAGAAATGACTATATTTGCTCAGACTGTCCACCACCACTAGAATTACATCCTTCCCATTTGATTTGGGTAACCATTCCACAAAATCTAAGCTTATTTCTTTTCTGCATTCAATAGGAATGCTCAGTGGTTGTAAGAGTCCTAGGGAAGCAACATTCTCATATTTATACCTTTCACAAGTCTCACATTCCCTGACAAATTGCCTAACATCCTTCTCCAATTTAGGTCAATAAAAAATGGAGGAGATGCGTTTATAAGTTGCATCAGCTCCAAAGTGTCCTCCAACAGGTCCATTATGATACATGCGTAAAATTTTAGTTTTCAATTGATTGGAGGGTCCAATTACCACCTTTCCTTTTCCACTTAAAATTGAATCCTCATAAGAAAAATGTTTGAATGAATTTCCTTCCTCTAATTGCTCAATAACAGTAGTAAACTTTTCAGGTAAAATCCAACTCAATCGTATCTCAGCCATAAGTTTTGGTACTATCATGGTGGTGACCAAGTTATTGAGCTGATGGCTATCCCTCCTAGACAAGCAATCTGTAGCAACATTGGATTTGCCACTTTTAAACTTAATAGAATAGTCCAAACCCATCAATTAGTTAACCATTTATGTTGATCTGGAGTAACTAATCTTTGTTCCAACAGGTATTTCAAACTTTGATCGTCTGTACTTATGATGAAATGTTTCCCAAGTAAGCAGTGTCGCCACTTGTCAATGGCATACACTAATGCAAATAACTCCTTTTCATAAACTGACAACCTACAGTGTCTAGGAGCTAACACCTTGCTTATATAAGCAATGGGATGTCTTTCTTGCATAAGTATACCTCCAACACCTTCATTACAAGCATTTGTTTCTACCACAAATGTCTTCGAATAGTCATGTAGTCTTAGGACAAGAGAATGTATCAAAGCATTTTTCAAAATTTGAAATGCTTGAGATGCAATAGGATTCCACTAAAACAAGTCTTTCTTCAACAGTTGGGTCAAAGGTTTAGCTATGGTACCAAAACCTTGAATAAATCGGCGATAATACCCAGCTAGCCCCAAGAAACCCCTTAGCCGACGTACATTTTTAGGTTCTGGCCATTGAGCAATCGCCTCCACTTTAGCTGGGTCCATTGCTACACCATGTTTTGAGATCACATGTCCCAAATATCTCATCTGAGTATTTCCAAAGACACATTTACTACATTTTAAGAAAAACCTTTCTCTTCTTAGGATATCAAACACAATCCTTAGGTGTTGTACATGTAAGTCTATGGTTTCATTGTAAACCAGTATGTCATCAAAGAACACCAATACAAACTTCCATAGGAGTGGCCTAAAAATGTCATTCATCACTTCTTGGAAGGTGGATGGAGCATTAGTTAACCCAAACTGACATCACTGTAAATTCATAGTGTCCGTCGTAGGTTTTAAATGCTGTTTTATAAATATCCTTTGGATGCAACAAAATTTGGTGGTAGTTGGACCTTAAATCCAATTTACTGAAATAACTTTCCCCATTAAGTTCATCAAACAAATCTTCTACAATAAGAATGGGAAATTTGTCCTTAATTGTCTGCTTATTAAGCTCCCTATAGTCAACACACATCCTCCAAGTTCCATCTTTCTTTTTTACCAAGACTACTGGGAAAGCAAATGGACTGTGGCTAGGCCTAATTACTCCATTAATCATCATTTCTCTGATCATCTCCTGAAGGAAAGATTTCTGAATACCAGAATATCTATATGGTCTAATATTAACTGGTTTAGCTTGCTCATGTAAATGAATCCTGTGATTACTAGACCAACTAGGAGGTAAAGCACTAGGCTCCTCAAACAAATCATTAAACTCATGTATTAAGTTCGTTCGTTAGTTCAAGATTTAGCTCAGGAATTTCCTTTTTATCCTTAATATCACCAATTATAACCCAGCATTGTACATCACTAGAAAAATTGGAATCAAGGAGTACTTTGGATATATGCTTACGAGACACAAGATGTATTCCTTCCTATTCTCCAATTAAGGAGCAGCAAACCCCTTTCCATTGGAATTCCATCTTCTTTGCCTTGAAGTTCCATTGGATGGTTCCCAATTGTTCTAACCATGGTGTTCCTAAAATCACATCATAAGAAGATAGGGACAGAACTAAGAATCTAGTTTGGAATTCAATACCCTTGCATGGTCCAGCTGAAACTTTAACAACAAACCTACTTTGTAATGTAGCTGTTGGCTAGAGTAACGATGATTGGCTTAATTTCTGTTAAGAAACAATTAAGCCCTTTAATCAATCGCTCATCTACAAAATTAGAAGAACTTCCAGAGTCAATTAGAATTCCCAACTTCCTTTTCTTATGATATCCCTGCATTTTCATGGTACCATCATTTTTACTCCCTCCATCCACAGCACATAAGGATAAGTTAGCCATATTAAGCTCCAAATCTCTAACCTCATCTTCCACATCTCCAATCTCCCTTGTTTCATCCTCAGAAGGCACAATCAACATATTAAGTCTCCTATTCTTGCACCAGTGGCCTGAGCCAAAGGGCTCATCACACCAGAAGCATTGCTTCTTCCTACGCTTTTCATCTAGCTCTTCAGGGGTCATTCGTTTGGTGTTTCGAATGATGGTTTGGGTGATGGCTTGTGATTGCTAGTTGTTGTGGTTAAGGGTTGAAGTGTTTTGTTTATTGTTTTGGTTTATGGAAGTATGAGTAGTGGTGGTTGAGTATTTAGGATATGAGTACGTAATCTTCTGGAAGGAAGTGTTTTGGTTAGATTTAGGGGTGTTTTTGGCTGAATTAAGGGTAGCATCTTGGAGTTTTGCGAGGGTGTAAGCTTGGGTTAAGCACATGGTTTCGCATGGCTTATAATAGAATAGGAATCTGATATCCATATAATTGATGTAAGAAAACCCAAAAAAATATCTTACAGAAAAAACAAAAATATTATTGCTCCACTTCTAAGTTTGTATTCAAACAAGAAGTATTCCTGGCATTCGAATTTATTGCTCGTATCCGAGCAATTTAATTTTCGTCTTTGTGTATTGACTTCACCATGCTTCAAGTGGTATCAAAGCTTATCGCAGCTGATGGCAGAAGGAACCGGGGAGTTTAAACGCATGGAAGAAGCGTTTAAGGTCCTAATGAAGGAACAAACTGATAAGCAAGAGAACTGGATCAAATTGTTCACCGAGACCCTGCAAAAGCAACAAACCGTATTAGAATCTCAATCACAGTCCGTAGATGAATTAAACAGCAACTAAAGGGTAAGGCAATAGTTGTTGAGAGAAGTGCTAGTGTGCAACAAAGTCAAGAGGCTCCTAATATCAATATAGTTGAAGGAGGCATCTCTAAGAGGAATGGAAGCGTTGGTGCTCATTCAGAAACAAGTGCGCCTAATGGGTATCAAATGCCTATGCGTAGCACTAAAATTGACTTCCCAACATTCAATGGAGATGGACTAAAAACGTGGATTGTTAAGGCTGAGCAATTCTTTTTGCTCGACAATACCCCAGAACATTTGAAGGCCAAGGTAGCAATAATGCACCTTGATCAGAAACCCTATGATTGGTATTCATCAATTTCTAAGCTGAGGATAGACTCTTCACCTATTACATGGGAAGAGCTGACCAAGGCTTTGCAAGCTTGACTCAATGAGCACGCATATGAGGATAATGACAGAATTAAAAGAATTACACCAGACAGAAGCATTGCAAGACTACATTGATCAATTCATACATTTGTTAGCCCAGAACTAACTTACTGAATCACAACTTGTTAGTTGTTTCCTTAGTGGTCTAAAATCCAATTACAATAGCCTTGTAAAAATTTCTTCATATTAAAACACACAAATATGTCATTAGTTGTATCCCATATCGACGTACGGTTGAAAATAAGGGTACCATGTTGATGTTGTCAAAGCTGTGAAACAAAATAGAGATACGAATTTATTTGATGTAAGACATTAAATAAAGAACTGAAAATGACTTGCTAGATTACAATCGGAACCTACTTAAATTTGAAAATAAACAACGTTTGATTTATTGAAATGGATTTATTATTTCTTCTTTGTGATTATGAACTAACTATTTCTTTATTTGATTTGTGAAAAATTCTATTATAATATGTTTACTTCATGTATAGAATAGATAAAGAATCCTTAGTTTTTTTCTTTTGTTGCAAGAATTACTATTCCTCACAAAATACAAATATTTTTCAAAAATACCCTTAAATATAAAACTAAGTGCATTGTTATTTCTTTCCAAACTTATTTCATTTCAACAAACTAACTGTTTGGATTATCTGATTTTCATCTGTATCTTATTTATATCCGATCTATATATGTATCATATTTACATTAGCTTTGTATCCGGTCTGTTTGGTTGGCCGCTTTCTTGTCTATTTGCTATCTTATTTTTTGTTGTTTTCAAACAGACTATTTGTCAAAAACAGATATAGATGAAAAACATATGTTTTTACTCATAAATATATCAAATAAACTAGATACAAATATAATAAGATACTAATAAGATACAGATAAAATCAGACAATCCAAACAAATCTTTATAAGTAAAAGTATTTATTTTTCACCTGTTTTTATTTCTTGATACATAATCTATTTGAAAACGACAAAAAAAAGATGTCAAAATGATGAGGATATGACAAATCAAACAAACCCTAAATCTAATGTAACTACTTAGCCAAATGTATAAAATATAAATTTATTTGATTTACCAATTTGTGCTATTATGATTAATGGAGACGTCATCAAGACAACAAGTGTATATCCTTAATGATTTGTGTATGGCAGACAAGCAGCAAATTGATTCAAAATGTACAAATCCTCAAAAACATCCACAATTGATCGCAGAATGCAGCCAATTAACACATACAATAGCTTTTCGGTCTTATGCTGAATGAAGGCACAATTAAATTTTCACATGTATCTTTGTCAAACTATGATCACACTGGTTTAGTGATCCCATCTCTAAATGGTTGTAACTTTAGCATTGTCATCAATGCCTTGCAACTGCTCCCGCTTCAGCTAGATCGCTCAACGGCTTTGTTGCCCCATTATCACTTTCGAGTTTTGACAATACTGGGAGAAGAGGACTGCCGATTGGTAACTTTGGAGGCATTACATTGTTAATATCAACTCTGCTTTGCTTTTTTTTTTTTTTTTTTTTTTCATTATCCATCCATAACCATGTTAATGGGGGATAATATTTGTTGGGGTTATCTGGGTAGGTAATTGAAGATAAACTTGGTGAATGTTAATGTTTGTACATGCGAAATATTAACAAAATCATAACTTTTATTGTTTTAATTTTTTAAACTTATGATCTAAGGTTTAACAATATTAATTAATGTTAGTTAAGAGATATATGCAAGTTTTTTTTTTTTATTGGGGCAGTTATACCAAGAATGATACTGTCTAATGTAATTATATTTAACTATTTTGATAAAAATATGAAAAAAAAAAGGAGAAAGAAAAAATGATTGAAAAGAATCTAACCCAAGAAAGCATGACCAACCACCCCAAGGCTAGGGGAGTGCGGAGGTGACCAACCAATATGATTATAGTTTGGTGGGTCACAAGCCATCATTGCAACACACAACTTAACTATGATGCATTGAAACATTTTACTCTTTATTATTGTACTTTTATTTATTTTATTCTTTTTCTTTTGGGATGACATTTCCACAAACTTATGAGATTATGCTACTACCATTGAAATGTCTAATTGGCTGACATCATCAAATAAGTTTGTTATATAAAAGAAAATATATCAAATTTAGTATCTAAATTTTTCATAAAAATTTTAATTTGATATTCAAATTTTAAAATGGTCAATTTGATACCCAATCGAACTTATTATAGCTATTTTTACTATCTTACTAATATTATTTGTTTTATTTATTAACTTAGGAAAAAATTTATTAGTGATAAATGGTGCTAGAAAATTTAATAATTGATTGTCTTATTTACATCAAGAACCAAAGTAAAGGGTATTAAAAAGGTAAGAGTTCAAAACATCAATTCGATATTAAATTAACTACTTCAAATTTTAAGTAGCAAATTGAACTTCCATGTAAATTTCAGATACCAAATTTGACATCCACCCTAAATAAATTACCAATATAAGTTATTATCCTTGTTTTAGGTCTTAGGATTTAGTAGGTATAATTTTAGACCAATGGGTCTTAAGGCACACTATGTTTAATGTAGAGCAAGACCTAAATCCTTCAAATCAATCCCTTTTTATCCTCCAATCCAAACAAATTTATAATTTACACATTGATTAGTATATCATCATAAAATAAAACAAGAAACATAGTCATGAATGAGGTTGTGAGTAAGTTAAACTGCAAACTCCTTGATTTAACTTGATAATAGCTCGAGTTTGACCTGACCAAAATCAAAGAGTCGAACTTGCATTTTAGTACTTAAGCAGCTATTGAGCTTGAGTAGCTATTAAGCTCAAGTTCGAGATCCAAAATATTTAATTTGTTTAACTTTGCAAGCTTATAAAAAAAATTATGTATTAAAAAATTACAAAACATTTGTCCTAAAAACAACTTATGTTTAGTCTAATTGAATCAAGTTTGACTTTATAAATTAAAGTTTAACCGAGTCTGAATCATGTTCAAATTTCAAATTTTCCATTCAAGTCAAGTTTTAGCAATGCATTGTTTGAATTTGATTCATTTATAGTCATAAATACATATTTCACCTCTGGCTATAAGCTCATGAATGAATGCAATGCATATGTAAGTTTAGCATTAAAAAATAGATAAAAATAAAACCCTCTATGATCCCATCAAAATTAATGGTGAGATCATAGAATTTTTCATGATAAGAGCTTCTACGATGCCATCGACGGCATCATCTTACTAACAATCTAACCGTTAAAATAAATATAATAAATGGAATTAACTATGTGAGAGATTCAATTATGGTGTGAGCTGCTGGATAATGACGAAATCGGTCCCATAAAAATTAATAGCGTGACTATAGAATTTTTCATGATACATATATGAAATATATCACATATGGTTCTCTTGACGGAAATAAAATCACTTACAACTTTTAACTTTTATGCATCATCGGAATGATCATAGGATAATTTTGAAAAATATATACAATCTTAACTTAATGGGCATGCGGTAGAATTGAGACAGAAGGCTTAATTTGGGGACGAAAATTTCTTTAATGGCCCAATTCGATTTTTACCTAAATTACTTCGTAAATTGTTGTGCCTCCCATTTAATCGAACCGCAAAGCAAACAATCTGGTAAAAGGAAAGAAAACGTTTACCGGAATTTTTCTTAATTCGAATCGGCTTTGTGCCCATCCTAGAAAAAAATGGGCTTAACTGAGGGCTATAAAGTTCAATAATGTAATAAACAAGCCCAAGTCTTCTTCTTTTTGTTGTTGTTCTCGCCTCATTTTATTAGAGCGTTGGCATATCATCGAAAAAAGTCAGGCTTGGAACTTGTAAAATGGTTGGGCCAGAAAGAAATACTAATCTAGTTGGGCCAATGTCAAATCTTTCTATGTTATATGTTTTGCCCAAAAATATTTTTGCTGTATCAAGTATCAACGCCACACAGTCAAACAGGCCTGAAAATTAGCACCAGAACTATACAGTCATGTTTTATGATCCAAAAGTATGGTAAATGTTAGTGAGGTACCAATAATCATTGTTTAGATATTATATGATAATTTGTATAAAAATAAGTCAATGTTTCATTAAAGAATCTTTGCTCCCATATAACAATCGATTTTCTTTCTTGTACGTTGTGTTTGGCGATCATAAATAAAGAAGAAATGAAGAAAAAAAAATGGAAAGAAAAAGAGTGATATTTAAAAGAAAGGAAATGTTGTTCTTATTTATTGTTTATATTTATAAAGATGGAAATGGAAAGCAATGTAATGAAACTTTTGCTTTTAATGTTGTTTCATTAGAATAATAAAAAAATGAAGGGAAATGAGGTATGTAATAGACTAAAATAATAAAAGAAAGAATGGTGCTTCATCTTCCATCCACTTCCATTCAAATCATCCCACATTTCCACTCCAGCTAAAACAACCAAATGCACATATTTCATCCCATTTCCCTTGCCTTTTGTTGTTTCATCCTACTTCCATTCCAAACCTATCATTAGCACATACTTGGCACCAAGTTAAAAATAAGGAGAGAAAAGAAATGTTGGATTTTTACAACACTTTGTCTTACTTTCTCCTCCTCCTCCTCCTTAATTTCAACCACTACATATTACAATTGTTAGGATTGAGGAAATCAAATCCACTTCATTCGTCTATATCTCTTGGCTAAAGAGCATGGTACGTTCTCTTATTTTTGCTAAGGAATGAAAAGAGGAAACAATAGATTTAAGAGGGAGAATTTTCCATGGATCTCAAGGAAACCATTCTTTGACTGTAGAGAACTAGAAAGGACATTAAGTAAAAATACTACTTTATCTTTAAGATGAAAATATACCTTTAAATTTTGAGAAATTTTGTTAGTAAAAAAAATTGTGAGAATATTTAAGGTATTTTATCCAAATTAATATATACACATACATATATATGTTGATGATCAAATTTTGGATATGGGCTTCTTAGGCTTAGTTTGACCGATTTGAAGTCCGACTTTATCCAATTCATCACAAGCTCTTGAGGTATATGAGAGACATTTTGACTCGTTAAGCTAACCTTCTAAGCTAAGCACTTAATAAAACCGACTTAGATCACTTGACATATGCCCATAACCTCCACTATCCTTATACTGGGTGCAATTGGGACATGCTTTCATGGCTTAACTCCCATGTTCATTCAAGTGTTCAACGGTTACTACATTTGATATAAAATCTTTCTTTTTGTACAAATTGTTTGTGAGTTAAGTTTCTCATGTTCAACTAAAAAATAGCCATGTTAGTTTAGATTTCTAGCATAATCTTTTACCATTTAATAATCTAGAAAGTTATGATGCATGAACTCTTAAATTATGTTAATGGTGGGAATGGCTATGGCCCATATGTTCTCTGTGTATGCGAGGCCTAGTTTGATCCTCTTATGTAGATAATTAGGCTCTCTAGTCATTTTGCTACTAATAGAAAAATGGAGTATATGATCATCTATAACTACTAATAGAAAAATGGAGTATAAAATCATTTGTAAAAACTAGTAGATGATCAATTTACAATACCGATGCTGCAACTAATGATAAATAATAAGAATAGGAAAATAGAGAAACTAAGAAACACAATTTAGGTTAAGAAAACCTTAAATTTATCTAAGGTGAGAAACCATTTGAAGTAGGGCAATGAAACGCATTTTGTTGTAAATATTTATGCACAAAGCCTTACTATAGGATTATGTGCAAGCAGCCAAAATAATTGTAGAGTAAATAGACTTTAAAGTAATAATAAAACCCACACATTAACCCTGTATTCATTTGGCCAAAAACAATAAAAAAAAAAAAGAGCCGTATTCAGTTATTGTTGGTGATTGGTTGCTGCCCACAAGTTCCAGTAAGCTGGCATTCGGCTCAAAATTGTCAAACTTGATTAACACCAATCGGTCACTGAAGTTTGTCTTCAACAACCTCAGAGAAACCATACTCAACTCACCTCTTTTAGTTTTAATTAAAGCTAATTCATATAGTGAGAGGCAACCTCTATCATAACTATAATGTGGCATTAGTAGTTAAATTAATTCACCATATAAGCCACAATTTGAATATGTATGTTTAAAGATAAATATAAAAGGGCTAACCTATTTGTAATTTAAAAACAAAAAATCTATAGCTTGTGCGTGCTAGAGAAATGATTGAGATAATTGTACAACATAACATGATACACCTAAATTTGGACACCATAGGCTTCTTCTTATGCCCTAACTACAATCTGTCCTGCTATATTTTAGTTTCGAACACTAGCCATGGGATTGATCACAAGTTTGCCAATAATTCAAGAGAAAAAGGACAAAATAGCTACAAAAATTGTACGTAGCCTTTACCTATTTGATTTGCCAAAAATGAAATTCTTTATAGTAAAAACTAACCCCAATTGTACAAGAACAAAGAAGAGGAAAAAGAAAAAAGATACAACAAGGAACATAGTAGCTTTCAAAGGGAGAGTGAGGGATTAAACCACCAATCATAAAAGAGACATTTTTCTTTGAAATATAGTAACCACTGTTGTCAGACCTAGACTAGCCTAGCCTGTTTAACCCAGTTCAACCGGAACCAACCATAAAAGAGGACCAGTCCACTCATTTGGTCTGGATATGCATCGATTTGGGCGGTCAAATCAGGAAGCCAAGAACGGTTGACCTGGATAAAAATGAAAAAAAGAAAAAATAGAAATTTTAATATGTATTCATACTATATTATAAATTTATAAATATAATCACTATATCATGCTTATTTAATAATTAATTGATGAATTTGATACAAATATAGATTTAATTGAGTAATGTCATATTATTCGTCTTTTATAATTAAATTATTCATTATATTTTTACTTTTTTTTATCCCGGTTTGACTTCCAAATGAACCCAGTTTGACCCTCACTTATTAACTTGTTTGAGTCAAACTCTGATTCGATTCTGACAACATTAATAGGAACTATCCAATCATCTAATCTATTAGTTTTATGTTCAACAAAATGAAATTTGATATAAGCACTAGCCAATGATTGCAGAAAGCATGGGCTGCTTGAAAATGAGTCATTGTTGCCCAATCAAATTATTATTATAGCTAGTGAATGCCTAGTATAAGTTCACGGTATCTCCATCCTGCATGAATTTTTCTCTCTCGGTCCACTTAACTTCATTTATATACTTAAATATTTATAAGAAAAGTTTGATTCATGCTGATGTTCAAGAAAGCAACTAAAGAGAAGTAGATTGGGTAGGGGAAAAATATTGGAAGATGGAGACATTAAATACTTACATTTATCCAATACAAACAATGATACAAAAAGATATGATAATAAGTAAGTAATAGCAATTACTATACATTTTTTTGCTTTGAATTGTTCCATGCATTTCTTCGTAATTTGAAATACTTTATGGCACCAATTTTGAAATTGACTAAACATTAACATAATCATCAACTTTATCTATCTTTAATGATTGTCCTTTTAAGTATTGCTTCATTCACCTATTTCAATATCTTAGGAAATGAATAAAAATGAATCAATCAGTACTTCTATCCGACATACATAGAGAACTTGAATTTCATTAAATGAAATACATTAAAATTAAGGACGGATCTAAGGAGCTAAAAGGCATTGACCCCTAAGACTTGGAACAAAATTATTTTTTTATTTTTTAAATTATATATTATATGTATATTGTAAAGAGCATATGGTAATAGAAAAATGAATGTAGTGTAGTGACTAAGTAATCTTTCACAGTAATTAATATAATCAAATTCATTTCTGATAAATTTATATTTAACTAAATAAATTATTTTAAACAACTATTTCTTATTTGTAGTTATCATAAATAATAAAAAAAATAACATTGGACATTCTCTCTCTCTCTCTCTCACACAATAATAGACAAATAATTTTACACAAAATTATATTTAACTAAAAAAATTACTTTGGACAACTATTACACCTTAAATAACTTGAAATATATAAAAGAGACACTGTCTTTTTAACACTAGATTAATTTTGTAAGAGAAAGGTACAAATATATTAATTACAAGAGAAGATCTTGAAAAGGAAACAAATCGATGGCTATAATGCACCAACAATACATGGACTTAATTGATACTCCAAATATATAATTACCTAAAATATAATTATACAATCCCATCAATTATGTAAAAGATATCTCAACACTCCCCCTCAGTTAGTACATAAATATCATATATGCCCAACTTGGTAAGCCATTTTGAGAGCATGTGATTTGAAACTGCTTTAGTAAGAATATCTGCTAGTTGATCCTTAGAGTGAACAGTTATCAACCTTAACATGCTTTGTTCGAATATGCTAGACTGGATTATGAGCTATATCATGTGCGTCTTTATCATCACAATATAATCAAATTGGTTGCCTAGGTGGATAACCTAAGTCCTATAAAAGTAGTTTTAACCATAAAGCTTTACACAGCCTAAGTGCCATACTCCTAAATTCAACTTCTACTCTTGACTGTGCAATAAAATTATGTTTCTTACTTCTTCTTGTGACAAGATTGCCACTTACAAATGAGAAGTAACCTAAAGTTGACCATCTATCATCTATTGCTCTAGCCTAATTTGCATCCATATAAACATCTATGCCATGCCAATTAGAATTTTTCTTAAACATAATTCCTTTTCTAAGAGCAGATTTTGAGTACTTCAGAATCTACATAATTGCATCCATATGTTGCTTTCTAGGATTATGCATAAATTGACTAACAATACTCACTACATAAGCAAGATCAAGTCTTCTACGAGATATGTGCGTTAAATTCCCCAGAAGTCTTTGATATATTCCTTTATTGACAAGCACTTAGTTGGCTTCAATACATAAACTTAAGCTTTCCTCAACTAGAGTATCAACTGGTTGACATGCTAACATTCTTGTAATAAGTCCATTATACATTTTCTTTGGGATAAAAAAATTCTTTCTTTAATCTAGAAATTTCAATTCCAAGAAAATATTTCAAGCAACCAAGGTCTTTCATCTCAAATTCTTTAAACATATATTCTAATGTTTTTCTCTCTTCTGGATCATTTCCTGTAACCACCATATCATCAACATACATGATAAGAGCAATGCTTCTACTTGCCCTCTTTTGAAAAATAAGGTGTGGTCTAAATTACTTTGGTGGCATCCAAAAGCTGTCATGGACTTCGTGAACCTTCCAAACCATGCCCTTAAAGACTATTTCAAACCACATAGTGATTCTTATTAGTTTGCAAACCCTTTCGTCTTGCCTTGTTAATGCCATGCAACCTAGAGGAAGCTCCATATAAACTTCTTTTGATAATTCACCATGCAAAAATGCATTTTTCACATTGAATTGTTGAAATGGCCAATCTAAATTTGCAGCTAAGGATAACAACAGTCTAATGGTATTTATTTTAGCTACTGGCCCATAGATTTAAGTGTACCCTTTTGCTACAATCTCACTTTGAATCATTCAATTGTACCATCTGCTTTATACTTTATGGTATAAACCCATCAACATCCTACAAGCCTTTTTTCTGATGGGCAATCAACGAGCTTCCATGTTCCATTCATTTGTAAAGAGTTCATTTCCTCATTCATTGTAGATCTCCACTTTGGCTCAGCTAAAGCTTCCTACACACTGTTAGGAATAGCTATAGTAGATAATTAATTTCCAAATGATTTATCCAATTCTGATAGATTATGGTATGACACGTAGTGACTCATAAGATATTTAACCTTACTCAAAATTTCAAGTTCATATGTGGGTTTAGGAATACCTCGAGTGAGATGTTCTAGTAATTGTTTTCTTGATAGCTTACATTCCAATGTAGGAACATCCTTAGCAGGTGATTAGTGTGGTGTGTTAGGTTGAAACTCCAACTTCTCTTCGATTGATGAGCTAACATCTTCTACCTTAAATTCCTCTTCAATTAGTGGATTCACATCTTCTTGTTTAATCATCCCTTCATTCTCTAAATGTCATTATTAAGAACTCGATACTCCCTCTAAATTTGATCAAAATACATTATGTCTTCATGGAAAACTACATCTATTGTTACGAACATATGTTGAGATGGAGGATGATAACACCTATACCCCTTTTGATTTGTAGCATATCTAAGAAACACACACTTTAAGGCTCATGGAACTGGCTTGTGACATTGATGTTTATGGATATGTACAAATACTACACACTTGAAGACATGAGGAGATAAATTTGGTGTTAGAGGAGCAACTATAGCTTCATTAAGAGCCTAAAGTAGTGTTTGAAAGTCAAGGGACCATGAGGGAATTCAATTTATTAAATAAGCAGCAAAAGAAAGTGCTTCTCCCCAGTAGGCTAATGCATTTTGGCTTGAATTAATGAGGCATGAATAACTTCCAATAGATGTCAATTTTTCCTTTCAGCTACCTCATTTTATTGAGGTCTATCAACACATGTAGTTTGATTTACAATTCCATTTGTTTCTAGTGCTTCAATTTAGAATTCTAATATCCACCACCATTGTCACTACAAAGAACTCAAATTTATGCATTATACTATGTCTTAATGACTTTATGAAACTTTTGGAATAATAAATTTACCTCTCTTTTAGATTTCACTAAACATACGCAAGTCATTCTCGTATAATCGTCAATAAATCTAACAAACTTTAGATGGACCCTATACATCAAAATGAACAACCATGAATGGCAAATGCCTTTTATTCAACTTAGTGAAAAAGAAATTCAGTAACTTTTTGCAAGTTCACAAGCATCAGATTTTTCAAACTAACTAGGAAATAATGTTTTAAGATATCTAAAAGAAGCATGCCCTAATCATTTGTGCTGCAACCATATTTTAGCTTCATTCTTCTCCTTATTGAATCTTCTTTTGCTAAAACTTGATGCAACTTTTTTCAGAACTTCTTGAATGTAAGTCCAAGTAATGCAATTTTTCTTGCCTGATACTACAACCAGTCATTTGCTTCATTTGAATGTCCTTAAAAGGACTAAGGTTAAGCCAAAAAACAACAATACATGATAAGGTTGTTGCTATTTGAGAAACAGATAAAAGATTACAATTTAAGGATGGGACAACCATAATAGAGTCCAAATTCAAAGAGTCAATGATAGCAATAGATCCCTCTCCTATAATTGGAACTTCATCACCATTAGCTATAAAAGTAATTTTTTGTGAGGATTGTTTGAGTTTTTAATTAGTGCAGAATCAAATGTCATATGATTTGAAGTATCATAGTCAATTATCCATGTGCCATCACAAACAGATGTAGAAACATTAAAAACCTTGCCATCATTTCTTATAATTGCCACTAATGTTGAAGTTGTCTCTGCATCACCATTCTTTATTTTAGTTTTAGTAACTACAACAATAGGAGTTTTCTTGGATTTTCTTTTCTATGATGTTTCATTATGATCCCACTAGTCTAGATGCCCTACAAATTCAAAGAAATGATCATTTGTATGACATGATTGGCCATAATGGTTAAACTAGTAAGTGGACTTTTCAACATAATTAGCAATTTTTTATTTTTTTTAAGCTACCATAGCTTTAACTTCAGAATTTCCAAACTCCCATTTCAATGTTTCATGACTACTACTTCTTGCTTAAAATAGGTATACACTCTTCTAGATTTGGAATTGATTCTTTTTGCAGAATCTCTCTACGTACTCGCTCAAAAGAGTCATCTAAACCGGCAAAATATATGCACTTTTAGTCTTTCAATAGACTTTCGATATGCCATAATATCATTGGGATCATTTGTGACTATTTTATCTCGATGATAGTTTTCTAAGAAAACTTCTATTAGTTCTCCATAATATTTAGAGAGAGATCTTTCATTTCGTTTGGTTGTGAACGCCTTTTGAGTTAAGGCAAAAATTTGCAACTCATCACTTCCATCATAAAAAGCTTTTCACAAAGCACTTTAAATGTCATGGGTGATGGGTAAATGTAAGTATTAATTCATAATCTTTAGACTCGTAGACATTAAACGCCATCCCTTTACCTTTTGACTTTCAGCATACCAATTTTCATACTCATCATCTGATTCTGCAAATGGTTTTGTCTTACCCCGAATATAAGAGAGTTCCCTTTTAACAATATGCATCTCCATTAATTAGGACCAGAACATCATAATTAAATGACAATTGGAATTAGTTTTGATGCAGATGGTTCAACAATTTACTCATTTTTTTATTGTATATGTATCAAAGAATCTAAATTGGCTCTGATACCAACTAAAAATACATGAAAGAAATATTGTGTTTTTTCACACTCAATTAATTTTGTAAGAGAAAGTTACAAATATATACATTACAAGAGAAGATCTTAAAAAGGAAACAAATCAATAGCTATAATGCACCAAGAATATAGTGACTTAATTGATATACATGATATACAATTATATAATCTCATCAATTATATAAAGATATCTCAACAAAATAATAATTATATTGTCCATTTTACAAATGTTTTGATTACAATAGCAAGTAATACTTATTAATACTTCTAATATTAAGTTAATTAGTCTAGAGCCCCAGCAACCCACTATCTTTGATTAAAGTATATATACATATATATAGCATTGTTATATAAAACAAAAGAAATGGGGATCCAAATACTTAATCCAAAAAAACACACTCTTTTTTTTTTTTTATAAAAATGGATGATATCAACTAGAGAAAATTTATGTTCAATCTGAAAATGAAACCTAAGATTCCATGTGGAAGGGATCCCATTCAAAGGTTGACACAGTTTAGTTCGGATCTATAACCAAAACTAAACTAGCGATTCTTGGTTCCAAAATTTATGGAACCAAAACCAGACCTGTGAAAGCCAAACAGGTTCTCGATTCTTAGGAATTGGTGGTTTTTGCAGGTCGATTTCAGTTCCATTGGAACCGTGAACAATTCATTTTTTTATTTTTTTTTAAATTAAAGCGAACATATTACATATATCCAAATGCATAAAAATATAAAAATAATTCATATGTATCCATTGGCATATAAATACCAAACATTTTCTTCTTATATTCATAACTCAAGTGATAATCCATAACCTCGATCTTTTAGGAGTTGGCCATTCTACTACTGCCTTCACTTTCACAGAATTCACTGCAATCCTATCTCCATCAATAACATGCCCTAAGAAAGATACTTGTTCTAACCAGAATGCACACTTTGTGAACTTAGCATATAACTTCTCATCTTGCAATCTGTTATGAACTAACCTCAAATGTTCTTCATGTTCTTCCTTAGTTTTAGAGTACACCAGAACATCATCTATAAAGACCAGTACAAACATATGGTGTCTTAGATACAGGCAAAGTACTTAGCCCCAAATCGATACAAAACTCTACTTCTCTCCTTGGTGGTAACCCTGGTAAATCTTCTGCAAAAACATCAAGGCATTCACATACAATTGGTATTTGTGCAAGGTCTATCTTTTGTTTATCTTCTATCATCATAGCTTCCATCGCTAAAGCTGACTTTCCCTATAACTCATATGTAGGTAGAGTTTGGGTCCTTGCACTTTAAGCTTATGTACAAGCTGATAGCCATCTGATAGACTAAACTCCACTACTCGGTTATAACAATCAATCACAGCATGATACTTTACCAATCAATCTACTCCCAAGATTATATCAAAGTCTATCATATCCAAGACTACTAAGTCTACAGGTAGATGCATACTTTCTATCTCTATATCCATATTTCTACAAATCTTGTTCAGCATAGTTCTACTTCCTAAAGGTGTATTTACCGACAAACATTTAGACATATTTTCAACACACACATCACATATAGATACAAACAACTCAGAGATGCATGAAAAACTCACATCAATATTAAAAAGCACATAAGCACCAAACAGGAGTATAAAAAGTGTACCTACATTAGTGTCTACTCTAGATGTATCCATGTGCTAAGGGCATAAACCTTAACCGATGCTCTCTGTCCTTGACCATTGCCTTGAGGTCAACTGATTTGAACTCCTAGAACCACTTGTCTTCCAGGCTCCTCACATTCTATGGCCCTATATCCACGTTGCCCACACTCCAAACAGAGCACCTACAGGAGGACCCTCTTTGTGCAGAATATGTGGTTGTGCCCAACCTTACTACATGAAAAGCAAGCATTCTTAGGCCTTTACAGTCCTTGAGATCATATGGTCCATAGCACTTGGTACACTTCCTCTTTGTACCTTGAACTGCTAATTTGACCTGATGTGTGATGGGCCTCTTCCCTTTTCTTGGGTAAGGATACTAGATATTAAGAGCTAAAGCAAACTAAAAGGATCAATACGCTATAGACAAACCACTACTAGATAGTAACATTATTAATCTAGATAAACAACTCCAACTATTTACTAGCCTACTCATTATTGATCACCGTCCTAAGAAGTTCCTAACTTAGATCTAATAATATTTTCAGCCTATACCCTGATACCGCTTAAGTTGTAATGCCTTAAATTGAAGCCGTTATCAGCTTGTTACGTGTCCTCGCTAGATATGGACATGCTAAGACTATTATTCCACTAATCCACAATTGTAATTCCATATAACATCAATATCTCACATATATAGGTACCTTTAAAACATTATGAAATAATAAAACTTCTAAACAACATAGTTGGCATGAACCAAAAGCTAACCAAATATAAACTTAAAACATCATAAGAAAATGTCTCATAAAATTTTCAGAACCATAAAACTATTTAAAATTGTATTCGGTCTTCAACTCTAGCTCTCTAAGCCAAAATATCTAAAAATCAACTGGAAAGTCAGCTCTACTATCGTCCTTCCATAATCTATGAATACATCATAACATGATAAATCGAACACTACTAGGTCATCACCTGTACTTCAAAAACAGAAGTGAGCGCAAGGCCTAGTATGTTAAACCACAATCACATGCGCATGAACAAACATCATACAAATTTCACATGCAACCTAATAACTTTTGCAACAAACACGTGTTATTATTTTTATTAGCCCGGCAAACAACATAGTTTAGAATCATTTGCAACTAGTCCCAAATCTGAAGCAACTCATGACTCCATGAAAATAGTTTATATATATAATACTTTTATATACATATATTGATGTCAGGTACTACTTACACACCCAAGTACCATACTCGTACCACTCTTAAACTATCGGAATCATCTTTGTACACGACTTTAGTTGGGATGACAACACACATAGATCATCGGAGCGTCGTCCTAGTAACATGGTACTCCCAGTCTACTAGACCCAACCAAGCACAAGCAGCAAACGAATTAATTTGAACAACAATTAGATTCTTTTATCAATACGAAGCCTATAATCACATACAACAAGCAAGTTAAGAATGTACCTTAAATAACTTTTGAAACAGAAAATCTAACTTCACCAAAAACACCTAGATACCATCAAGTGTTAATTCAAAATTTGTTTTCACAAGATAAACATAATTCTGTAATCATCTACCCTAGGTTCATACACACCTTTTTTTTTTTTTTTAAATCACAGAATCTCCAATCACCAAAGTTAGGGTTTCCTCCAAAATTTCTCCAAGAACTTGATTCCCTTCATTACTAATACGAATACCTTAAAAAAGATAACACTTTTAGATTACAAAAGGATTGAAAATGATCAACTTACCTATTACTTGATCCTTAGTCCTCCTTGAAGCAAGTTTACAGCTTTGATAGATATCTTAGGGTTCTCTATAAGCTTATGGAGGTTTTGGAGAAGAAGGAATAAGGCTAGGGCTACTTATAGAACATGGAAAACCTTAAAAATTCCATGTATGTATGCTGCACATAGGCTGGCGATGTAAGGATATAAGTTGATGGCTTAGAATTTACATTGGAGACTTAATATTTAAAAAACGAAACTGAGACTATGTAGGCCGGCACTCAAGGCTGGCGGCTTATACACTGCATCATCAAATCGTTCTTAGACAACTCCCTCTAGATCAATTACATCTACCATTGAACATTAAATTATTCATTTTAGGGTTAATTATAAAAACTTTCTTATGAATTAATATATGACACTTTTACCTTTCATTATACTTTATTTATTTATATATTAATTTTTTTCTACATAACTTTTATCTTTAAATATCAATTTTCTTATAATGACTTTATATAGCTTAATTCTATTTTTTAATTATTTACAATGTTGAATGTTCTTTTTATCATTCGATTAAAACATTAATAACTTACTTAAAACTTATTTAATTAATAATATCTAAAATGTTGATTCCCTATTGCTGATGTGATTTAAAATGCCCATTAGATTTTGTGCTTATTTGAAATTTGCTCAAAACTTGTACCTCAGTTTGTCGTTCCTAAGCGTGTAGGTTTTTATTTTCATTATAAAGCGAAAATCAAAGAAAAAGTTTATACAGATCACGTGGCCTCGGTTCACGTTGCACCAATGTTGCCAATCCTCAGAAAAGACTTGCAAACAATTTTGTGCTAGGAAAAGCAGGAACAAATACAGGAGAGCAGGTTTATAAGGAAAAAGGGAAACTAGATGAAGTTCTTAAATTTCCCCATATATTAGAAAAGGATTAAAAGCGCTGGAATACTTCCTTGTTTATGATTAGATACTTTATATTTATATTTTAAGTAAATTATTTAAGTTACTTTTATTTATATCAAAATTAATCAGATCCTTTATATTTCACCTATAGGACAAATGGGCTTTTAAATTTTTATTTTTTTATTATATCCATTAACTTAATGCTTTGATCCATCATATTAATGAATATTATATAGTAACTAATACTCTCAATCTTTTGTTTGATTTGATATGAACTTCAATTTGTGATTAAAAAAAAACAAAATTTGATCTTTTTTTGGATATTTAGAAATGAAGTTGTGATTGTTTTCTATTTTTTTTATTTGTTCATTTTATTTTCATGAATATTTCATTTTATTATTTTATTTTATTTATATAAAATGATATTATTAATTTAAATTAATCATTTGGACGAACCATAAGTTACTATTTGTTGAATATGGCTGCAAAATCAACAATATTAACAAAACTCTTAATTTAAAAATATTAACGAGCATTAAGTACTTAAATAGAAAAATTAAAATTTTAAATGGAGAAACTGTGAAAGTTTGGGAATTAAAAATTGTAGTTTTCCCGAAAAAATATAATGTCAAAAATAAGATGACAGATTCTTAAGAGAGGAATGTTGAAGCTTTTGAATAGAAAGCACTAACACCAAAATATCTTCTCTAGCTGCAAAACATATCCATTTCTAGAGCCTTCTAGAACATCAGCTTGGTTGCGAAAACGACAAGAACAGCGAACGCGGTAACAGCTGTTACTTTCACTTTCCACAAGTCAGAAACTTCTTCCAACTTCCCTAACCCTGATGGAAAAATTTAGAAGAAGAATCATTAGATACGGACACACAAATCTAGAACTTTCTCTTTCGCCTTCATATAATCTATCTTCTCTCACCCACCTTGTCCGACAAAAAAATCATCCCAGCTCTTAAAGTACACTCGAAGGACTGAACAGCTTCTGACTTCACTTGTTGGATGACCGAAAACAAATTTGCATACGAATACCCATTTTGGAGAACTAAAGATTGAACTTTGCACTGATTTTGACTACCCAATTCACCAAAATCTTGCAAGATGACATCTTTCCAGTAAATTTCATTGCCCAAATCACCAAACACTCGAAAGTTCCCAACTTTCTCTGTAAATAATCCGAAATCCTTATGACCCAACAGTGCACCGATTGATACTAATTAGATTACCTTTGTCTCTGTACTAATAGTCCTGAATTTCTAATATTTCTGTGTTCTGAAAAGGCAATAATGAAGAAGGTGGAAGTGAAAAAAGAGATGGCGAATGACCTAAGTGGGGTTTCTTCATTTTCTTCTCTCCTTCTTCAGCATCATCGTCTTCGGGTGTTCCTCCACAGCCAATGGATGGACTCCATGAGGTGGGTCCTCCACCATTCCTCACAAAGACTTATGATATGGTGGAAGACCCTTCAACTGATCCTGTGGTCTCATGGAGTAGAGCAAGGAATAGCTTCATTGTCTGGGACTTGAACAAGTTCTCCACCATTCTTCTTCCTAAGCACTTCAAACACAACAACTTCTCAAGCTTTGTCCGTCAGCTTAATACTTATGTAAGTTTATCCTCTCTATAACTCTTTATCTATCTATGCTCTTGGTGGCTTAATATTTTTGTTATAAAATTTGATGTTGAAGTTTAAATGTTATTGGTGGAAAATTCTTGTTTTTTATGTAGCTCTGTCAAACATTTGTTCTTGAGTTACTCCGAAAAAACATTATTCGTTCCGGTTCTATTGACCACTATCTATATGTTCCTTTTTGTTTACAGAATTTTGGATTTTGCTTTAGTCTGTTAGTATTGTTGAATACTTGAATTTTCGCGTTATCGTTTGTGCAAGAATGGAAGACTTGGAGTTCCTTGTAGAGCTCCTCTGTAATTTGCTTGTGAATAGACAACTTTATGCTTATTACTCCTAAGCCTTTTCAACATGCTTCATTTGGAGCCAGAATAGCCAACAAGAAAGCTTGACCAAAGATTAAGTACGTGACAAAGTTTTATGGAAATTTCGCTAATACTTGGCAATCTAACTGGTCATTTACAGTAGCTGATCTTTCTCAATGACTGCAGGGATTCCACAAAGTTGATCCTGACAGATGGGAGTTTGCGAATGAAGGATTTCTAGGTGGGCAAAGGCATCTTCTGAAAAGCATCAAGAGAAGGAGGCATGCGCCACAAGCTCCACCGCGGCATGGAGGACCGTGTATTGAATTAGGACAATTTGGACTGGAAACTGAAATCGAACGGTTAAAACGAGACAAGAGTTTCCTTATGGCAGAACTAGTGAAACTAAGGCAGCAGCAACAGCGGTCAAGGGACCAAATCATTGAAATGGAGGATAGGTTAATAAAGACAGAGAAGAAACAAAAGCAGATGCTCGCATTTCTTGCAAAAGCCTTTAATAATCCGTCGTTTGTCCAGAATTTGGCACATATTAGTGCCCGACAAAGGCAGGTAAAGGGTGTTGGTCATAGGAGAAAAAGAAGATTGACTATGAGCCCGAGCATAGAGAATTTTCAAGAAGCAATGGCTGCTACCTTAGACAGTGATCCAGTTTTGCCTTTTGCTGACAATGAAGATGGGGTTACTACAGAGTCGGAGATGGAAACAATATTGTCTTCTGCCTTGTATGGAGAAGCCAGTCAACAAATAGATGCACCTGCTACCGGGTTGAAGCAGGAAGGCCTGATGAGCCGACATGGGAGGAATTATTGGCGGATCTATTGACTGCCAATCCAGATGAAGCAGTCTTGGTTGGAGAACAGCACAAGATGATGTTGAGGCTGAGGAATTGATCCCTGAAGCTACAGATTGGGTTGAGGACTTGCAAGACATTGTTGATCAAATGGGTTATCTAGGGTCGGAACCATGACTGTGGTTCCTGAAGAATAAATAAATGTAACTATGCCTTTACCTTTTGTTGGATGATGTCCATGCAACGAGGTTAGATGGGGTTTTCGACTATGTAAGCCGTGTAATACTACTATTGGTTAGTGAAATAATGTCTTGCTAGGAGTAGGATGATATGCTACAAAGAACGAAGTTTGTTGGAGCATCTGGAGGGTTAGCTGCTCCTTTACTGTATTTTTTTTTTATCAGGCAGTTTTTTAATGGAAATGATGTTTGTATTTTTTTGGCACTGTATAATATATTTCCATCAGGCATTAACATGATTATTCCTTTCAGCTGGCAGATGGCATGGTAACATTGATTGAGCGGATCAAAGACCGGTTCCTCCCACACATAATGAGAGATTTTTCTGCTCAAATCTTTCATCTTTATAAAGGTATTCTTGGACTTTACTTATAAAAAATGTGTTATATAGTCTAGTTGAATATAGAAATGTCCATTTACTCAAGTTGTGTCTGGAAGGAGGAACATCTAATGGATCATAATACTAATGGCTGTCTTTTCTGTCATGATTAAGAAGTCAATCCAGATGCGGTGCTGATCGTTCTCCAATCCTTCAATGCTACCGTATTTGTGCTTTGTCCAGGAGGGGTCATTTCTTTGAAAGATTGGTGGCTTGCAAAATTGTATCATACAGTCCACAATGATGAAGTGGTTCCTTCAAGCTGCAGTTTAGTAGAAACATAGAAGGGATAAATTGAAGAAACTGGAATTGCCTTGTGAATTGGAGTACATGGCAACTGTACAGATAGGATTCTGATAACATTGGTTTTAAGTCCAATAGTGCATAAAGAAGAAAATAAAAAAAACAGAATAGGAAAGAATAATTTTATTATACTGAGCTTACGTTTTCCAAAGAAAAAATACAATAAAGCCAAATAAAGAAGGCTATATATATAGACTAGTACATATGCAGCTGTTACACAAGATAAGGAAGGGAAAGATTACAAGTTTATCTCTAAAAGATTACAATCATATCTCCTTTAAACCAGCTGCAGATATATCAATATAGTTATCCATTAGTTGGAGTTTCCTTCTCTTATTGAACTACCATTTATGTAGGAATTTGTTACGCTTTGGAAGTCCTTGTCACCAACCATATTCCCTCTAATATTTCTGTGAGTATGATCATCCTTATCACTCCAAGATTTGTGGGACTCCTCCTTATCACTCCACAAACTCACACGTGTGATGGTATGATGAGACTGCTTTAGGTTGTTGATACATAATGGTGGTTTGTAAGGCCGAATTGTGAATAAAAGTTCACATTAGTCAATAACATTTGCACCAAGAGAACAAAAAAGCCCATTAGTTTTATGATAAGTTTGGTATCCTGATGTTTTGTTAAGTATAATAGTGTTGGCTATGTGTGATTCACTATTATGGAAGAATATTCAAGTTACCCTGATATTATTTAGTTTTATAGTGGATAATGGTGGTTTGTAAGGCCGAATTGTGAATAAAAGTTCACACGTGTAATAACATTTGCACCAAGAGAACAAAAAAGCCCATTGGTTTTATGATAAGTTTGGTATCCTGATATTTTTTAAGTATAATAGCATTGGCTATGTTTGATTCACTATTATAGAAGAATATTCAAGCTACCCTGATATTATTTAGTTTTACAGAGGTTTATATATATAATATATATATATATGAAAATTATATTCTATAAGGAACTGCAATTACTTTACTAAAGCATCTGTTCCCACTTTACATAAAATAAATGTTCCTTATATTATAACTTTTGTATAAATCAGATGAGAAAATGACAATTCTATAATAATGAAAGTAGAACTACAATTTGATTCTAGTGAATGAACAACATAATCACACGTCTCTTGTTCGTTAGAATTGGAAAATTATGGTTATCAATTGCTTACTATGAGATCACTTGCAGTTATCAATCACTTCAATAGCTGCACAACACAAACAGGATACATGTAAATGCTTTAATTATTTGATGTTATGGAGACATGGAGGATTGTAGATCCTATGTAAATGAATGGAATCAGCATGCATTTGCAATTTCCTCAAGATGCCTCGTACACTTCCTTTCCCATGGCTGCATGAGCTCTAGAGCCTCTAGTTGGTTTCGTTGGAACATAAACGATAGCAGCCTTTTGAACCCATTGCCGAAGCCATCAGAAGGTAAGGCAAAACTGCTAAATTATTTTAACAGAAATACGAAGATCCATAGAGCAACAAGATGTTGAGTTGAAATTACATTACAGAAACAAATTCACACACTAAATTTTACAAGCGAAACCCTACTCCTGCACTTCCAAATTCCTATCCAACTGCGTTGTGTAGCTGAGAGGCTTTGAAAAGTTGATTGGCAATGGATCAAAGCCATCGTTGCATTTGAGATCCCCATTAAAGAATGCAGAAGAGTTTTGAATGAACTGAAACTCATCCATGGACTGCCTTTGTGCTCTGCGTGACAGGTTACTTCCTGGTTTTTGCTTTGCTTTAGTAGATTCAGTCAAACTCATGTAATTCGGCCTCCTATGTCCACTCTCTTCAGTGTTCCCAGAAGCTGGGTTGCAGATGTGCAAAATGAGGATGACGCAGAACTCCCATCATACCGGTAGTCAGAACTTGGCTAGAAGATGACCGTGTAGCATGACCAACCAAGGGAGGCTTTGCTGAAATTCTTGTGGTCACATTGTTTTTCCTAATTTTAACAGGCAGTAGGTCGGAAGACTTCAGTTGTGCACCCAAAGGGGAGTTCATGCATGGCTTTGTGGGGTTATTTCTGAAGGATCAGAGTGAGATTGCTCCATTAATCTGGTTTCCCAAGGCCTGGCTGCCATCCATCGTTCTAGCCAGCTCCAACCCCAGCTGTTCTTATCAAACTCAGCAGTCTTAAAAGTGGGAACCGAGATTTTTGATCTTGAATTTGGTTCTGCATATGACTTCCACTGCTGAAAATGCAAACATGAGAAGTGAATTAGTCTTAGGGCATAAGCATGTATCGCAAATCAAGGAAATTGTGGACAGTTCACTACCTTTTGAGCCAAAGAGTATGCAATTGCCTCTCTCTCTTGAAAGCTCCTTCTTGCCTCATTTGCTTTAGCTTTTTAACATCTTCAAGTGTACCTTTACTATCACACCACCCTTCCTGAAATTAGACATTGCGGTTTGACATCAACTTCATCATTAGTTAGGGAAATCGAGTGAGCAATACCATAAAGTATAGTCCCAAGAGAATTTATGAATGTGCTTAACAGTTATTAAAAGGACAAAACTCCATGAAATTCCAAGTAGAATTATTACTTCGGCCTCTTTCAAAAGATCAGCTTTGCTGCGGTGCTCATCCAGCATCTTCTGCACGGCTTGGCCTTCAACTGACATCCGCACACGGCGGGCCCTCACTCGAGCCTGAACACGAACAAGAGCCTGCATGCATCTCAATGTCACAGCTGCCTGCTTCCTCACCTGTCTGCCACGAACTAAAGCTTGAAGCCTCACTACTCCTTTCAGCGCCTTTAATGCTCTTCTTGCCTGCAATTGTTTGTCCATAGATAATGAAAATCTAAAATAAAAGATGATTGAAACACAAGTACTTGAACAAATAGAACAATTTTCAGAAGCAACTCAGTTATACATAAATTTCCATTTCTGGAATCTACATTAAGAACGGAATATTTTCTGCAGAACAATCACACACCTGAAATCTCCAGACATTACTAACTTCTAAATATTAGCAGATAGCTTCCTAATGGTAAAATTCTGATTTGAAATTAACCGAAAAAAATTTTTTGATTTGAAAGTGATCGAGAACAAGTTAGACGGTCCAAGAAGTACTGTAATCTGGCCTTCAGGCACACGTAGATGCAGGAAAAGCTATCATAATACAATCGATCAAAGGCATGACACACTGACATCTAAAGCAAATGAACCGTTAAAACATGTAAACAAACCAACCACGATAAATTGCTAAACTTTTTAAACAAAAGATGCTAATATTTACCAAAAATCCGCGAAATGCGGTCTGAATCCTGATAGCTGCCCATTCTTGCTTGACAACCCTGAAGTCTTTTGGAGGTGCTCGGACCACCGTAGCAACCGCCGCATTGAAAGCATCCCTTGCTGGAGAAGAATTACAAGACCGTACTCTGAAACCATTCCATGAAGTACCCAAATCCCCAGATGAGTTTTTCCTCCATGCTTCCATTTCTTGCTCTTGCTTACCGTCCTTTCCTAAAAATCAATTTTTGAAAAAAAAATGAAAAAAAAAAAAAGCGTCATTCAAGCAAAGCCTAATGCAACAGAATACCTTACTAAATTACAAATTTCACTTTTTGTAACCCCTTCAACATCAATGAGCATGAAAGCACAAAACTTTATTAAAGTTTTTGACTATTTAACACTCTAATTACTGTAGTTTTTTCTTTAACTTTCTCTTGTGTCTTACATTTTGGAAACTAGCCAAAAAGATTTAACATATTCCTCCATTTATGTTTCATAAAGCAACTTCATAAGTAGACTCCTGTAAAATCAACGTATTTTTCATCTTAAACCAACACATAAAATGCATCGAGAATAAGCACTAATCAACAGAACATATTTACTAGAAAATTTTATTTCTTTACTTTCATTAAAACCTTAAAAAGCTCACATCTTATCAGACACATAGAAAAGAACTACTGTTTACGATGGAGTCATATCATATCTAACAAAAGCAAATCCAGAAGTGTTTAAGTATAATCATTAGAGAAATGTCCAAATCAAAAAGGGTAAAGAGGAGAAGAAGAAAAAAGCTTTGATGGGTCATGTCTTACTACTTGGTCTTCTTTCTGTGGCTTTTGTGGCCTATAAGAGCTTTTACCCATTTTCCAGTAGCACCCATTTTGCTTCAAACTTTGAAGCTTGAACTTGATTACTAAACCAAACAATGACTTTAGCGATAAAGGGGAGATAGAGAGAGAGAGGAGGAGGGCTTAAAAAAAGGCTTGGTCAGTCATTGAAGAACCAATAAATTGTTGGGTGTTGCATGCAAAAACAAAATAGAAGGAAGGTTAGGGAAAAAAAAAAGGGGAGTGATGAGGGAAAAGAAAAGGGCAGGGTGAGGTGGGAAGTAAATGGTGTTTAGAAAATCAAAGCTGGTCTGAAAAGGAGTGAGGTTGTATTGGTTGGATTTAAATGAGACAGAGAAAGGAGGGAAGAGAGAATAGATCAGATCAAGAGAAGTGTGCGTATAATGGTGCATAGGAACTGCATTCTTCGTATTGGCTGTTCGCTGTTTGATATGAGCCATCCCTAAATATATTGATTTTAATTTTTTTCCTTCCAAACTTTTTTTTTCTCTAGACAGAGAATTGAACTCGATATCTTAATAATAAGGATCAAAATAAGATGTTACTAAACTATAAGGTTAGACTATTGGTTTTGTTTTAGCCTTTTACCCCTTGTAATTTAGCTATATGAATACTAATTTTTTAATAAAATAACATTCAATTCTTCATCTTCTAATAATTATAATATGCAGGGATGATCACCAATGATACTTGAACTTTGACAAAATATATAATTAAGTATTTAAACTTTAAAAATAATCAATTTAATACTTGAACTCTAAAATTGATTAATTTGATACATAAAAAATTTTTAAATTGATTAATTTTATACGTGAAAGAACTTGATGGATGTTCTATTAGCGAGCATAAAAAGTTTTTCAAGACTAAATTTGTCAATTTTAAAGTTTAGCTACTAAATTAATCAATTTCAAACACCAGGTATCTAATTGTATATTATATCAAAATTCAGGTACCAATCGTGACATTAACCTTAATATGTATGTACATATGTATGTATACATCTTATATTCACTTAAATAAATTTGTGATTTGCTAATACTATTATATATTAGTGGTTTGGACAATTTTTTTTTTTTTATTTCTATGAACTAGACTCAATTCTTAACTCCTAAATAGAATTTAAGAATATATGGATAGTTATAATTTAGTTTAGAGTATTACATCTGGTAACTTCCACCCAACTTGACATTGATAGCTATTCATTTCTAATGTTCACTTGATATTAGTAGCTATTCATTTCCTTATTAGACTAAGTAAAGTTGCTATTAGAGTGGGATATAATAATTCATAATAAATTACGTAAAATAATAAATAGCAATTCATTTCCATATACTCAAGATTTGTGGTTTATTTTACAACTTTGTTGTAAATACACCTATTTTGAAATTATCACTAATATAATTATCTATATCTGTAATAAAGATAAGAGATATTATAGATATTTTACATTTTACTCCAATAATTTATTATTTTGTTACACTAAGTGAAAGCTGTAATTGTTGTTACAACTCTATTACATTTCTATTAAATTTGAATTCAATCCCCCCTTATTTCATATGGTGAAGTAAACCAGTGTTATGTTTATTAGAACAAATGTTTCATTGAGTAATACACTTCACGTTTAATATACATAGGATAAGTAAATAATAATCATTTTTAATACCCATGATAATTATTATATAGCTAGTAATTGTTCACCAAGTATACATACACATAATGTATAGTATTTATTCAATATTTTTCCCTTAACTGAAAACTTATCATCTTTCTCTACAACAATGTTACGGATTATACCCTTTTTTCTAGTAATAGATTATACCCTCTTTATATATATGCAAAGATGACTTATTTAATATCATGGATAAGAAAAGAAAAATAAAAGGGTTAATGGCTCAAATACTACCTGAACTTTGTCCAAAAGAGCAATTAACTACCTAAACTTTAAAAAGATCAATTTGCTACCTAAGCAAACTTTTTGAGGACACAATCACTATTTGTTAGCTCCGTCTATCTACTTGGCAAAACCCTCCAATGAATGAATGACACATGGTATTGGATTAAAAAAATCTACTTTTTTTTTTATTTCCCCTATAAAAACTTACAGTAAAAAAATAAAATAAAGAAATAAAAGACCATCATTTTCTACCTCCATCTACACATCAGTTAGCTATTAAAAAAAAAGAGTTAAACAAAAATGCATTTAAGTCAACCTTATACAATTACACCAATCACTCCAAACCAAAACCCTACCTCAGAGCTATAGTACGAATTTGACCACCTAGCATTTCCAACACCACCAAGCCAACTTCGCAACATTGAGCTAGAACTGCAACACTATCCACCACCATCAACATCCAATATGGAAGCCCCCGTGTCAAACTCCATCGAAATACCCATTCACTGCAACAGCGAAAATCTATATCCCAAACCATCATGGTTACAGGGCCCACTCTTCCCAAGTAGTCTCATAACTACATTCACGAAGTCTTCGTCTTCATTAATCACCAAACCCAAATTTGCTCATGGAAATCACCATAGACATTACCTCATTTGTGAACCTTTGGCAACCACTACTACCAATTGTCTCACATTACTGCCTTTGAACCTTTCACCTGGCTAAACTTCATGATGTGCATAATCAATCAATATAACACAATAAATTTTAGATTGTTGACAGTGTTTAATGGGTTGATCTATTAAAGGACGAATTGGAGGGATGATTTGGGTATGGAAAAACTAATCTACCAAATCGAAGCCCTAAAATACACCAAATCCAAAAGATCCATCAAACCTTTGTCGCTTTATAGGGGTGGTTACTCCTTTCTTCATTAGGGATGTTCTAGGTTTTGGGAAGAACCACCTAGAACAGAAAGTGGAAAATGATGGAGGCATGATGGTGTTGCTATACGATGAGGGTTTGATGGATTGGGCACTGTTTTTAGGTTGGGTTTTAATTTTGGTTTTGTTATGTACATTTAGCTTTCCTTTCACACGTGGAATTAAAATTGGTGGGTTTGTTGAAGCTCCATCTACAAATGGATAACACTTTGGTGTTAGTGTAAGTGTTTAAGTATTTGATTTGAAGTGAGAGTAAAGGAGCAATAAATTCTTATTCTATTAAGAATGTTGATTATTTCTCCTTTACTTAGTGTTCTTTTTTAAATAATATATACCATTATAATAGTTATATAATTATAATTATTATAAAAAAACTCTATTTTAAAGATCACCATAAAAAAAATGTATTTGAGTCTTATAGAGATTGGTTTTTTTGTGTATAAAATTATATAGAGAGAATCCTTTTTTTTCCATTTTTTGAAGTTATTTTCTATATTTTAACTGTCAAATTACGTACAAGTATCATCTTAAGATTGGTTAGAGATGCCAATTGGAAAGAAGGAGTTAATTGATTTAATAAAAGTAGTATTTGGAAAAGTCATAAGTAGAAATAGGTATTAAATTGATTTTTTTTAAAGTATAGATGGTCAATTGTTCTTTTTGGGAAAGTTCAGGTACCATTCGTATCATTAACTCAAAATAAATTGCTAAACCAAAGTAGATCCTTGGGTGTGTTTGAGTAAAAGTTATTGTTGTTGTTGTTGTTGTTGTTATTTTCCCTCTTCAATTGAATAAAGGGTGATTGAAAATAGGTTGTCCGCAATTATATATGAGCGGGTTTAGTGGCATTGGATTCGTGGGTGGTGTGGTGTCTTTGTATTTTTGTCTCTCTCGTTTGTGTTGTGCAGCGTGCAGATACTGCAAGCGCAGGGTCTGTAATTTGTCCACCATCCGATGCAAAGCAAGCTCCAATTAGCCGTTTGGGGGGTTTGAAATTCAAACCCAAACAATCAGACAACAAAACATGTCACGTAATCCCGCTCGAATTCCACAGCACTATCATATTATTTATAATTCGGTACGATATGTTCGCTGTCGTTGTGTTGTACTTGTGGACAGTAGTTGAGTTTTTTTTTTCCCTTAATTTTCTACTAATTGTATGAGAAATTATAGGGTCTGTTTGGATTGTCTGTTTTTCATCTGTATCTGTATCTTTTTTAAAATGATATGTGTAAATATATCCAATTTGTATCTAAATTTTATCTATATTTGTTCTATTTGATCTTTTGATGAGAACTGTCAACTTTTTTTCATCTATATCTATTTCTTGATAAATAATTTGTTATAAAAAAGTTTAAAAAAGTATCTGTATCTGCCGGAAAAAAGCCAAAACAAACAGACCCTATATATCGGTTTGCTAATAAGCTTTTACACCTATAGCTTGGGCTTTATCTTTTATGTTTATACACTTATATTCTTTTCACATCCATTTGTTTTATCTTTACCAAAATCTTAAACATATTTATGCAGCTATAAAATTATTTAGAATAACTTATTAATAGATCTAATTTTGTATGACAGGATAATAGATATAAAAATAAAATTTGCATATAAGCTGAATTATAAAGATATGATTTTAAATTTAAACTCAAACTCAATGTGATCTTGACCAGATTTAGAATTTTGAGCTCAAGCTTAACGTAAGGTGGAACCTAATGTGTTTGAGCATGAGCTCAAGCTCAATATGGATTGATCAACTTATTAACACTCAATGTGTAAAAATTAAATGTGATTTTTAAATAAAAAATAATATTAATATCTAAACTTAACTAGCATTTATGTTGGGTAATTATCACATTTCATATCTAAAATTTTATATATGCTTACAATCAACTACCTTGAGTTAAAAATAGATGAAATTCAGGTGTGAAACGTGATATTATCCATCTACATTCAACTTAAATCGATAATTAGATAACTGAGTTGAAACGCAATTTAACTAAACTAGCTATTCCATTAAATTCACAGTTAAATAAGGATTGCTGTGATACTTGAGGGATTAAAATTTTCAACATTGGAAAATAATTGCTACTTCTTCACACCATTATTTTCTTTTAGGGAAATCATGAAAAGGCACGGGCCCTTTGGTTCAGGTGCATCTTTTTTATTCCTAAAGTTGTGAAAAGAGAACAAAAAGAAACCGACAGGAAATCTACCAAGTCAGTGCGGTGAAAGATCCTTGTATGGTGTCTTATTTATTTCTCCTTTCTTGTAAATGTTAGGGTGGCTATAACTATGACTATGAGTGCCTTCAAATTTTCAATGGGATCTGATCCTGGTAACTTTGTCCGTGTGATTGGGACCCTTGGGACCATTTTTTAATTGGATGGATAGACCAAGTTCGTATAAATTCAATTTATTTTGAATCCGGCTAGCAAACAAAAGTATTCGAAGGACCAAAAAAAAAAAAAAAAAAAAGGAAAAAAACCTTAGTTGAAGATGGATAACAAAACTTGAATATTTTGGGGCCTAAATGATAAGAATAATAATAGAATAATACTATGGGGATTTGGATTGCCAAATTGAATTTAGTTTCAGGTAAGGGTTATAATATATAGTTAGACATAAATGAGAAAGAATTTGACATTAGTTCTTATATGTCAATCATGGGTAAGATTATTGGGTTGGAGATGTGTTTGACGCTTTTTGCATAACTACTTGAGAAAAGATTTGAGTAAAAATAATTATTAAAACACCATTATAGAATTGCATGTAGTATATGCGGTTTTAAAATATGATAGCACCCAAAAATAGCAAGCCATGTAGAATATCAATTCAAAATTCGCATGTTGTAGATGTGACTTTTGTTGTCTATCTACATTTAATCATTTCCTTAGTTGTCTATCTTCTTTTACACTATTTCCCAATGCAACTTGCCACTAGTGATGATAGATTTTATAGAGCACTTTCCATGTTGAGGAGTTGATGTTGTGCTGAAACTGACTCATAGGTTCACTTGGAATAACAAAAAAAAAAAAAAAAAAGAAAAAAGCAAAGTTGCATATGGTACATGAAGTTTTTTGGTCTCAAACAAAATCACATTTCCTATCCCCAATTTTGTAGCTATAATTTGGTAATTAATTTTACTTGAACTCTATTTTAAATATATATATATATATATATAGAGAGAGAGAGAGAGATCCATTGTAATATAACAACATAAGATAAGGTCATCTCAATTACAGAGCTACTACTCTCACAAACAAACTAGGTATCTTCAACACTCTTATAATTTATTGCTAAAAATCTAAAAAACATACATACAAATATATATGTAGTTAATTAGTTAAACCTTAGAGTTAACTTGATATATAACATAATTTATAAAGGAGGAAATTATCATGTTAACTCAAGCAATACTTCACAAATCTCTATCTTAACTTGAATTCAAACAACTCAATTTGCATATATTGGATCTCCCTCTACTTTAAGCTCCTATAGTTTAGTCATGCTGGCCGTTCACTTTTAAGTTTTTTCACACACTATACTAATATGTAAACACATACCTTTTTACCGTCAAACAACATCATCTACTTTACTTTACTCTCAAATCTATCTGTAGCTACAAAATAATATAGCATTGCAAAACCTCTCAACTCACACCAATCAGTATGCCCTAACACTTGAGTACTTAGAAGCCTTTGATGATTCTCTTCAATATAAGACTCACTGTGTAGAGCTTGGGTAAAGTAAAACAAATTTATGATCGGTATCATCCTAACTTATGTTTTCCTTTAGGAAAATTACAAAATACCTCCCTCAAATTTTCATCAAGGTGCGGGTGCGGATTCACCACTTGAACTTTTAAAGTACACTTTTTAACACCCTAAGCATCTAGCATTTGACATTGTTAAGGCCAATTAGCATTTCCTATGCCTACTTTGAAAATTTAAGAGATGAATTTGCACCATGGTAAAAGTTTAGAAGGTAATTCATACGTAAGTGCAAGTTCAAGAGGCTAATCTGTAATTCCTCTCATTTTGTTCTAATGAAAAAGGTTAATTGTTCTTAACTGTGTCGATTTTGAAAGTTTAAAAAGTCAAAAAGTATACTTTGAAAGTTTGTGGGATGAATCTACACCAAAGTGAAAATTTAGGAGGGTCATTTGCAATTTCCCCTCTCCCTTTATAGCTACAAATGCAACTGCTTGGAAGATCCACCACCATAGAAATGATATATCCCTAATAATCATATTTTAATGTGCTTTTTGGCAAAGATAAACTATTGATCTCAAAATTACAGATTGTTATAAGAAATCTCCATGCAACTAGACCACCAATAACTAACAACATCCAATATTCAAAGGGAGCAAAAGCATATCTGGGCGATCTAGGTACTGTCTTCAAATTTGATAAAAGTGCATATCTATTGTCATGGGATACATATATAGACTCCACTGTGTTGTTATTTTTGTAAATACCACTATTCACAAGCTAGTATATCTTAAAGCAATGCTCCTACAAGACTCATTAAAGATATAACCAAAGTTTCACGTATAATATATGGGAAATATTAAATTGGGCATACAAACTTTTCATGAAAATTCAATTTGGTACCTAAACTTTAAAATAATTAATTTAATACCTAATTAAACTTTTCCATGACTATTTTCGCAACCTCAACTAATATTGTTTGTTCCATTTATTGACTTGGAAGAGATAACCTATTAGTATTAGGCAATATTAGAGTACGTGGTAAAAATTCAATAAATATGGTACATTTTCCACTTCAACAAACAAAAGAAATAGTACTAAAGAGGTAGTAAAAAAATCATGAAAGGTTTAATTGAGTTTCAAATTGACTACTTTAAAGTTCATGTGCTAAATTGAAGGGATAATGGCAGGCTAAATATTCATTGCAGTTTGGTATCTCATCTTTGGATTTTGGCAAATCAATGCTTATACTTTCAAAATAGATGCAATTCAATGTTTTTATTAAGAAATATTTTATGAATATTTATTTTGATGGCAGGATGATGATAGATCAAGTACATATATTTTCATTTTTTGGTAGTTTGGTACCACAACTTTAGATTTTGGAAATTTTTGGTCAAGTGCATGTCATTATCCTGTCATCAAAATTAATGTTTATTAAATATTATTTAATAGAGATACAGGATCACATACTTTGAAAGTATGAGTACTAATTTGCTAAAACTTAAAGTTTAGATACTAAATTGCAAAAAATTAAAAGTATGAACACTTAGCTTACATTTATCCCCAAATTAAATTTTCATAGAAAGTTCAGCCTTAAAATATAAGAATCTCCCATCTTTGTTTGAAGTCAACCAGTATAACATCTACTGTCGCTCACCATTGTGTGCATAACAGTTTTATTTTACTATCTTGAATTTAGTTTTGATTTTGCCTCTTTGGCACTCCACTCCTACGCTGCTCTTATGGGTATAATGAAAGCAAATCATACGTCAACTTCAAGCCTACATCCAAGATCATCACCACTTCTAGAAATTTGCAAATCTCTAATAATTAGATTATAGAAAAGCTTTCCACCTATGCTTCCTATTTGATGATCTAGTCTATGCTTGCTCAACTTCTTAATTTTTATCCACTCATGATACATTAACTAAACGTAGGAATGGACAAAAAACCAACCAAATTGAACCAATCTGTAACTGAACTAAACCAAACCAAACTAGAAATATAGTTTTTTTAATAATTAGTTTATAAATTTTCCAATCCAAACCAATTCATTAATTTATGGCTTGGTTTAAAAGATAAATCAAACCAATCCGTAAAACCGAACCAAACTATTTAAAAAATGTAATAATATTTTATTATAATTATAACTATAGATTTTTTTATGATAATTGATTAAATATCATATATATTCATATGATTTCATATGATATTTATTATTTAGTGAATATTGATTAAAATCAACTTGTTCATTTTTAAATTTGTTTTTTAGCTCATGATATATATATATATATATATATAGATTTTGTTGATGATGAACTATTATTTTTTAATAGATTTTAACTCTATGAAGTATGAAATTTATTTATTTAGTTATAAACTCTTATTATATATTAATTATTTAATGTATTTTATCAACAGATCATTTTATTTATTGATGGATTTTGTTGATAGATAATTTTTTATTTTGCTAAATTTATTGGTAGATAATTGACTTGATGGTTCTATTAAAAATCATAAATTATGAATTATTATATATTAGAAATTATAAATCATGATTGACTTGATGGTTAGTGAATGTATTTTATTGATGAATAACTTATTTTATAGGGAACTATATATTAAAAGTATGATGAGTTCATAAAATATTTCATTGTGGTTTATAATATAAACTTTATAAAGTGATATAAATATTTAAGTATCTATAAAAATATAAAAAAACTAGAACAAAGAAAAATTTTAATTAGAATTTTGATTTAATTTGTAATCGAAACCGAGCCAAACCATTATTTAATGGTTTAAAAAATTTATAATCCGATTTGGTGTAGGATGAAAAAAAAAAATCAAACCGTAAATTAGGGTTTTGATCCATGCCCACCCCTAACCAAATATGGAGTATGCTCAATCTATGAAAGATAGTAGAAAGCGTATCACAATGGTTGCCCTATTTTTAGTCTCTAACTTCAAATTTACATCCTTTAAATATAATCGTCATTTCCACACTAGCTTCTTTAGTAGAAATATGTTCGGTTATAATGATTTTAATATCTTATAATAATGTGTAATCAACTTTTTCATTAGTCCCTTCCATGAAGCTTCATCACCTAGACCTATATGGCTTGTCGCAAAACTTTGTCATTGAGATGTGCCACTCATTATCTTCTAGCCTCTCATCCAAATCTTTTTTCAAGTCTATTTGCACCATGATGCCATGCATGCTTACTTATCAATAAGTAAAATTCATGTACTTATCAAAATTTTCAATATGACATGTCATCATCTCAACAATGTGTAGAAAACTTTATCACAAACCTTAAGTCCCAAATCCTCACTCTAACTCCAATTCATTATAGCAATCTAGTATAATTTGTAACATACATATTAAAAGAGAAAAAAATACAAATAAAGTCAATGAATGAGAAAAAAGCGGAAAAAAATAGGCATACAAGTTTTATACAAAAAGCTTAAATATAGGGTTGAAGATCACAAGCAAGATTAAAACAAAACTTTTATAGTGTAACAAGATACATGATTCTCTTAAGCAACCACATACACAATCAAGCCCTATTTTGTTCTTATGTGGTTCTCATCAACAAGCTATAAAAGTAAAACCCTAAAGATAATTTATCATAGGGATAACTGAGGCTACCATCAAATTTAAAAGAAAAAACTACCATGTAAATTCATGACATTCACCGATCAATATAAAAGAATGAAAGCTTCTACGGTTCCATCAATGGGACCATCCAGTCAATTATCTAACCGTTAACATAGTATAATAATTAGAATATTAACTCTTTTAGTGATTCAATCATGATTAGGCATGCTATGAGCTGCTAAATAATGACGTGATCGGCACCATCAAAATTAATAATGGGAGCATAGAATTTCTCATAAAGAATCCATATGTCAAGTTATGAATAATATTTAATTAAAAAAATTTAATTGTTTCAAGAAATTAATGATAGGTAGTTATAAGGAATTTGAACATATTTTGTTTAGTTACTATAGATGACCAAGTATTTCCTAATATGTTAATGGGCATGGTCTATTTTTAATAAAAGTTTATCATTTAGATTAATGACTGGATATAAATAATTAAGCTTGATATATAAAATTTAGATTACTTGCCTTTTCGTTCAAAGTGACTCATTGTTTTAATCTTTCTTCCCTATGGTTTTAGCTTCTAACTTATTTCTAGCTCTTTATAATTATTAAAGGGTAAATTACTCCAAAAGGTATCAATGTTTTGGGATAAGTTAATTTAAGTATCAATGTTTTAAGTAGTTTAAAAAAATGCATGTTTTGCAAAGTGAATCAAATGAGGTACCAGCAATTTGCAAAGTTCATTTAAAGTATCAATGTTTCGATTAGTTTTCAATTAAGTTTCATAAATTATTATTAATAGTCAATTATTAATATATTATTCAACTCATTTGGCAAAACATTGATACCTTTTTTTAATCAATTGAAACTTGACACCTTAAATGAATTTATTCTCAAATGTTGATTCTTCTTTTAAATAACTTGAAATATTAATATCTTAAATGAGCTTACCCTCAAACATTTGTACCTTTCGACATAATTTAACCTATTATTAAAGTCGTGAGAATAAGATAAATGAGCTAAACTAGTTTGAATCATGAAAGGCTAAGATTAATCAAATTGGTTTATTCATTTAATGAATAAGTTAAGCTTTTCCAACTTAACCTAACTCATTACAAATTGATAGTTTAACAATGAATATTTCAAATGCCTTATTTATATACAAGTATTAAATCAATTCAATTCATGATATTAACTTTGTTTGCATAAATGATTGTATTTTTAACAATGCTTTGTTTGAAAAAACATACGATATAGAAATACAAATTAAAATTACAAAATAAAGTGGACATTGTGTTAGAAATGTATTGAGTTTCCCAGAACCAATTAAACAAATGGCTAGCTACCAACTTTTGCATGAAAATTAGAATACCAAAGTAGGGAAATTTAAAAGAAGGTGAAGCAGAAATTTTTAGCTTAAATAAAAAAGGAAATAGGGGGTAGGAGATAAAGAGAGCCAAAGAGGGCACAAATGTTTTGATTTGATGGTGGTGATGGTATTATAACCATGGTATAGAAGCAGTGCTAATGTATGTGATTGTGTGTGTGAGAGAGAGAGAGAAAGCTTTAGTTTTCATTAACCAAGTAAGAGAGAAAGATTGAGTAGGATGAGAAATGGAGAAGGGACAATGCACCGTGCAAACTATGAAGAGAAAAGAATGAATGAGAGTTGAGAAGGTTTGTTCTTGTGAGTTAAGGGAGACTAAGAGAGGTGAAGGTTAAAGTAAGGGTACATGTGCTCTTTAAAAATATAAACAGCTAATTTAACTTGTGATGTGCCAAACTTCTTTGTCCCATGGGTTAAAATGAGCTAGGTCAAGTAGCCTATTCATTAAAAAGGTTGAAATATTTAATTGAAACCCACTTTTGATGGATTGAATTGGCTTGCCACTAAACTGAATCCATGTATACACCTCTAATATTATGGCTTTTCTAAGTTAACTTGGTTTCATATAGTTGATGACCTATAGAATCTAATGGCATTTATTGGCTTTTCTCTCCTCCGAGTACTCAGGGATGTCCCTTGTTTAAAAAACATTTTGGACACATTCCAAATACTTGTTCTTGATATTAATTTCTCTTTGAGCTCCCATTACTAGTGCATGAAGTCTTCCTTTTTATTATTGGGCAAGATAACATGTACACACTACTTCTATATTTTGACCTATAAGCCTACACGTATAATTTACATGTTCATATCTATTTGATGTTTGATTTAGAGATTTGCAAGATATAAAGATGACAAAAAATTAAAGCCTACCATTCTAGATAATCAGAAGTATCAAAATATTAAGGTTAAAGAAATTTGGTCACACGACGTGATAAACTAATTGCATAAACAGTAAATCTAGCCTTGGTGCGTATGGAGGTAATAGTATTAGGTCTTAGCTAATTATGAGCCTATATCCATTTGCATTTATCACTTGAACCTCCCAAACATTAGGACCTACCTAATTGTACCTTACAACCTACGTGATTGTACATGGTCAAATATGTTTTGTGATAGGTCAACATCGAAGGCTAGGATATAAGGTACACCTATTAAAAACATAATTCTATATATCATAGATTCTAAATTCTAAACTAATCATTTGCACTTCCTCAATATATGTAAGGACCTTATACTCATTGAGCAGAACATCAATAGTAAATACAAAGGAAAATTACAAATTAGGGTTAATATTATGAATACTATCTGAATTTTAGTAAAATTTTTCATGCTTGATAATAATACCTTCTGGTTAATATTGCCATTCAATGTGGTATTTTAATATTTATGATGTAGGTATTATTGGCCTATACCAAAAAAAAAAAGATAATAAATTAATTTATTTTAGAGTTTATAATTAGCTTATTTATACTTTTATTTTAACAAATTCATCATTGGTGTCTTATTATGTTAAGCAATCATTAGTTTGGTCATTAACAATTCACTTAGCGCAAACCTCGTCACATTGATTTAAGAAAAATCGCAAACCTTAAATGTCAAAATATTAGAAATTTTAATTCCAGCACCAACATGTTATTTCGAATCAAATTGATGCCATATTCACACCAAAAGATGCATGCTTCTAAAACAATGGTTTTATAGAGCCACCACACCAACACCAACTCCAACTCCATTGTCTTCCTAAAGGGAGAATGTTAAGAATCTTCACGCGAATCTCATGAATTGCAAAGCTAATGAGGCACTGTAAATGTCCAATTCCAAGTTTGGTATCTACCCTATAACCTTCAAGGTAAAATTATTGGAATAATGGCATCAAATAGATTGCAGTTTTCTAGTCTTCACAACTTCTATCATATGTATATTGTATTATGTTGCATTTTACTTTGAAATTCAAAGAAGAGCAAGGGCACATAATCTTTTTTTTTTTTTTTTAAATTGAGGTTAAATCAGTAAACTATATTCATGGGTAATGAGTTATAAGAGCACTAAAACACTTTTGTACCTTTCTTCATATTTAATTAAGTTTTGACAAATATAATCAACTTTCAAGTAAGTTGACCTAACTCATAGCCATTATTTCATTCTGACACTTATTAAGATAATCAAGTTTATCATACATTTCTATTTCAAGTTGATACCGCGGTTTTCTCTTCTTAATTTAAGTTTGCTTTATTTTAATCTTATATGTGTTTTATGTTTGAAATATATGTTTGGTTATATTATTTTTTACATGTAATTCTGATATTGACTTTTAAGTCTAGTACTATAATTTGGAAAGGGGGACAATATTTAAAGTGAAAATAAAATAAAATAAGTGTCCAACGGTACTTCATAGAATCTCTATGTAATACCTTATTTATTTTTACCCCGCTTGTCCTACTTGGAATTTGTCTGCCATAGGAAACCAGAGGGATAAAAGCTAGAGAAGTGTTCAAACTATTGGATTTGTGCAACTTAGAGTTTCTAGTTTCGATTTTTGCATTTTAGTGTTCCAAAACTTTAAAAGTAGCTAAATAAGTGTCTCCATTAACACCCAACTTATCAAACATTAAAATAATATGTCAAAATTATTTTATCTACAGCAATTTTTTCTTTTTTTTTTTTCAACCCAAAGCTTTTGTTTTCTTTTTTCTAGAACGAATAATAGAGGTATTAAAAAGAAATTGGGCCATAACATATTATATGTAAATTACCCTACATCCACTTATGACTAAATAAAATATTAGTGGATCATGTGCTAAAAAATTAATTAAATAAACTAATTATTATAGAACATTATGTTTAAATAAATAAAAAAAACACTTGATAAAAATGATTAATTGGAAGTTAATAGCAGAAAAAGAATGGATTATAGCAACCTAGAATTTTAGGTAGTGAATGATTAAGAGAAAAGATATTTATAATTGAATGTTGTAATGTGTCATAATTTTTAAGATGTATTTTAAAAAAATATATAGTTAGAAGAAAGCTTTCATAATTAAAATTAGAAGTTGGATTTGAAATATTGAGTCAATTCAATGGAGGAATCGGCTTTTTTATTTCCATCATCCACTGCACTTTTATTTGAAAAATTATATTTTTGTGCATGCTCATTATCTAAGCAAAGCATGCAATTATATTTCAATGTTTATATATTTTAAGTTGATATTAAGAAAAATGAATTATAGAAAAATTGCAATAGGTATCATAATAAAATGCCTATAATGCAGATAGAAATCTCTTATGCCATGATAGATCTCAAAAGCAATATTATAGAATAAATCATTTAGAGATGAAATAATATACAATATTATAATGCCAATTAGATGCATCATGTAATAACTCAAACATCCACTTTGGAATGAATACTTGGTTTTATAAAACCACAAAATGTATCATGTTTTGCGTCGGACCATAAAATACCTACTATATAATATATACACACACACACATCCATCAAATGAATAAAAAATATAGAACTATGATAGATATCATTACCTAAACACTTCTATTTTATATGTTATTTTATAGACAAAAATTTTTATTTTTATTTATATATTTATTATTATTTTATTTTTTTGGCAATAGGAGTTAGACCATATGATGTGCTATCAAAATAGACCAACTATATTAGTGTTTTGGAGAGTGTTTGTATTGAGGCTATAAACGATTTAAAGGAGCTCTTATGCAAGGATAAAAATTAAATGGAGTATTTGCAAAGGAATCGGTTTATTATCATTTTTTGTTTTGTTGAAAAAGAAATTGTAGGTTCTGGAAAAGAATAGATGTTTTAATTAGACCAAAAAGAGTTAAGAAACCAAGTGAAGTTAAAAAGTTAATGAAGGGATAATAAAATAATTTTAATAAATTGCTTTAATGTCTTGTAGGCAAGAAGTGAATAGAGACACTTATATGGCTACTCTTTAAAGTTTCTAACACTAAGATGCAAAGATTGGGATTAAGGACATTAAATTGCCCAAATAAAAAAGTTGAAACACCTTTTTAGCCTGTGTCCCCATTTATTTTTACCCCGCTTGTCCTACTCGGAATTTGTCTGCCGTAGGAAAACAGAAGAACCAGTTTTCATAGTACCCAGGTAGATTAGGACGTAGCTAGGAGTTGGTAATTAAATGCCTGGCAGTACCTAATCATATTCCCATCGATTGGAAAGAACCTTTTGTTCCCATGTATTTCGAAGAATAATTCCAACGTAAATAGGAAAAATCATGGCCCTAGCCCCTAACCTCAATTGTTACTTTTTCATTCTCATGGAAGTAAAAACATCATTATTGCAAGATAATTCAATATAATAACATTATTGATAGCTTATGTAACTTGATTACTCCTAATATCATTATAATAAATATTTAAGTTCATTTTTCCTTCTTAATTTTGCAGGCAAGTAAAATATAAAGAAGTTTTCACAATATTTGCTTGATAAAATAGTATGTTTGAAAAGAAAATATCACGACATCACACTATCTTAACTCGTCTTCAAAGAGCTGTTTTTACTTTTTAGATTATTTATTTGCTGAACATAGATGCCAACAATATATTATACAATTATGAAAATAGGGATTTGAGGTTGTTCTATGTGCATGTAAAAGGGGGAAAAAGAGTTTTCTTTTCTTAACCAATGAGATTATAAGTCCACATCAGAAACGATTTTATGGTTATTATATGATATAATATGTGAACATATATTAATAAAATTTTAACATTTTAAAATTTTATCGATATTTATACCCTAGAAGTCTGCATGCCCTTGCATATGATTCCTGATATTGGATTTTTCATTTTTCCTTCCATGTAAGATTAACCTCTCTGAAGCAATCAATATGCAGTCATTAATTAGCGGGTGTTGACAGACCAAATTGCAGAATAAGAACCCTCTTAATTACGCTACAGCCAGTTCATCGTAGATATATTGAAACAGAGGCCAGTGTCCGGTTAATGTGGTCCTCCGAAGCTGAGATTCCTAAAGAAAATTAACTCTTTTGGGTCGAATATTTTAGTCGGTTAATATAGAGCTCCCGTTAAAACTTTATTTGGCACAGTGGAATGAATTACAAATGAATGATTGTGGGATGGAGGAAAATAGAGAGAATGAGAATTTAAGTGTTTAGATAATGAAGGAAGGGAAAATAGATGAAGTTTTAATTATTACAAAATATAAAATATGATGAATGATATATACTTATACGCCTCTAAAGATAATAAGTAATTTAAAAAAGAAAAGTATAAGAAATTAGAAGAGCTTCTACAGTTTTATCGATGAGACTATCCAATAAACTACCTAACCATTAAAATAAATATAATAATTGAAATATTAACTATTTTAGTGATTTGATCATAATTGGATATAGTAAACTGTTGGATTGTGACGAACCGGTTACATCAAAATTAATAATAGGATCATAAAATTACCCAAGAAACTAGTTAAAACTGAAAAAACTTTTTATAATTCGAAAAAATGATTATATACTTCATGAAAAGTGTATGAAAATTATAATAATGATTTCATCTTTTAATAAAGTGCTTGGACTATTCGTGCTACTGTAACCCTCTCAATTCCCTAAACATATTTTACTTTTTACCTTTTTTTTTTTTTTTTTCTCCTTTTCCCCAGAGGGCATACAGCATTACAGCTGTATAATATGAATATAATAGTTCATGTAATACAATAATGGTAAAAGGTATCATGTCTTATGTGGATTTTGACTGTTGAGACAATCGATAAGGTAAAATCCAGAATTTTGGTAACATCCATGTTGGTTTCAAAGTTCGTTGCAAGACAAAATGATTCAGGTTCTAGTCTAGGTCTCAAATGTCTGGATTAAAATATATATGTGTTATCAGTAGTAATATTGCGAAAATTAAATTTAACCACACCAAACGTCTGTTTTACGCTTTTACCCTAAGTATTAAATATCTTGCAAGTTGACAGTAAATAAAAGTTTGCCTATTTATCCCACGCCCTTCATGGGTAAACCATAAAAACAGATACATTTGTTGATATATTATCGAAAGATATTGTCACGCCCCAAATATATATTCTTTTTTTTTTTTCCACATCCAAATATATATTCTTACCTCGTTGGTTTATGCAAGACTTGATTTTAGTCAACAGTAAACCGTACAGAGCAAACGTTAAAACGAATTGATATCTTTAAATAATATTATATTATTATTTTTTTAATTAAGTTGTCTCAACTCTGGATTATTCTCTTCTTATCAAACCTATTGTGATTATAGCGACCATCATATCGAAGTCTTATCAACACTCTTATAGTCACTTGTAAGTCATATTGATTCCACTTGCGCTTTTGTTGTTGAAACCTCCATATACTGTGTTGGATTTCTCTTTGATGACCCAATTGTACCAGCAATTATAAGTCACATTCATTATAAGATAGATCAAAATTCAGTTAGGTTTATTATTCCGAGTCATATTGATTAGTAATTTACTCATATCTCTTATTTATTAGTTATTTATTAAAAGATAAAGTAAAATGATTTTCTTCAAGTTCCTTTTTAACTTGAAGTAATCTAAATATCCATTCTATTATCTATTGTGCGAGCTCATGTTTGAAACCTACCTAATACCTAGGGATGTAACCAGATAAACCGTTATGAAGTTTCTGACTCATCCAATCCGTTAGAAATCCTATAGGGTTCTAGAGTTAGGTATGGATCTATAGTAAAAACCCTATAGGATTATAGAGTTGGGTTTATATCATATAACAAACCCGATAGATATCCGATGACCCAGTATTATAATTTAAAAATAAATAAATAAAACATTACTAATTGGATAAGGAGAAGAGAGACAACATGAATGAGTTACCATCTTTTTTACTTCCCAAAGATGTTTGTTTTTTTATGTCTACTAGATTAGTTACGGATTTTAGAGCTTTATTTAATAAATTTTGTTCAAGTTATGTTTGCTATGAAGATTAATATTATTTACTATACATTATATTTTAGTCCCAACAAAAGATTTGATTTAACCATGTTTTTAAGACATTATATGTTTATAAAAGTAATATATTTATGTGTTTAAATGTTGTATAATGAATGTGGTTTACATCATTTTCTATCAATTCTACATGCATCTTTTCATTTTTGAATGTATAGAAAACCTGCGTCAGAAGTACTGAATTTTCTTAATTTTATTATTAAAATTTGAAAATATATTAAAAAAAATTAGGTTATAAGGCTATAGGGCCGGGTTCCGAGTTTTAAAACAAACCCTATAGGGCTAGTTTGGATATAACATATTGATCCTATAAGGTTATAGGGTTAAGTTGGATGGACTTTATAGGGTAGCGGATTGGGTTTTCAGATTCATATGATCCATCCAAAACCGATCCAATTACATCTCTACTAAAACCTATGGCACACCATAGTTTGTGAAGCACCCAAGATGCTTAAGCATACTATTCTTCATTGCAAATGAACATTGTATGTGCTATTTCAAGTTTATGTCATATGTTCAATGAAGGGTCTGTTTGTCTGACCTTTTCTTATAGATACAAATACTTTTTTTAAAATTTTTTCTAACAAATTATTCATAAAAATATATATAAATAAAAATAGTTGGCAGTTTTCATTAAAAGATCAAATAAATTAAATATAGATAAAATCTAGATGCAAATCGGACATATTTATACTTATAGTTTCGATACATATATAAATACAGATGAAAAACAGACAATCCAAACAGACCTGAAACCATCTTTATCATTGAGGTCTTAGTCAAGTGTTTGTGCTAGGAACATCAATATAAAAGGTTCTTAATCAATAAAGTCAATTATTTAACTAAATATTGCTTCTTGTTAAGGCTGGTGCTTAGCTTTTATATCATAAATGTTTGGGTACTTCTATGGTCCTATAAACAACATTGTCAAGTCAATCACTCCATCACAAAAGTCATTATAAGAAATATTTTTTAATAGTACAATCACAAGGTATGAAATTAAATCATTGAATAACTTACGATGATGCATGAAAAAGAGAATAAGACTACGGCATTTTCGTAAACGGTTTTATGAGACTAACAATCTTGGCAAAAAGTCAAGTGTAATAGAAACGTTTATACTAAGAACTATTTTTTAAAAACCTCACTGTCAAAGTAGAGTGTTTTTATTTTTTTTAAAGTTATTTAAATTGTTTATATGATGACCTAATGATCTCATGGAGGTTGTCATGAATAAAGCTAGTACGATGTTTATTTTATTAATAAAACTTCTAATCAAATAACAGCCTAGTAGCTTCCTGCTACAAGACGAGATTGTGTTTATGTGACGCGGGTTGAATTCCCTTCCTCCATAGAATTAATTATTTCCTTATATCACATATAGTAGGTTTAGCAACTTTTGCACTCAATTTGACAATAAGTCAATATTGATAAAATCTTATGTTTGGAAAATTTGCAAAAAGATAACAAGTGCTTAGTCACTTTTGCAATCGAGTAACTTGTCCTTTTGTTTTGGACAACATATTATACATATTTTATCGCCATCTATAAATATTAATTTGGAAGCACCTCTGCACTTGTTGGTTTCCTATTTTCCATTTTTTTCTTTATTTTTAATTATAAAAATATTTTTATACATTATTTAATTAGAATTTTTACAATATTATATTATTAAATTAATTATTATGAATTAATTATAAATTAACTCGGAGTTCATAATTAATATTAGCATTTAATCATAAAATACAAATGATGTATTTACCAAAAGAAAAAATACAAACCACTTATATATAAAAGCATCATAATACATATTATCTTTTATAATTTTTCCCAAACAATAAAGGTCCACTTACTTCGTTGAATGATTACGACTATTATGAAATTCTTATTAATGTGGAATAGAATAGAGTTATAATAGATTTTTTTGTTAATTTTTTATTTAAATAGGATATTTTGGGAAAAAATAATTCTAGTATTGAATTATTATTTATAAGTTTGAATAAAGAATAACTATTCAATATTTTTGCCATAAGGATTTCTTATAAAATTACTATTACAATCAATTAAACGTCATAATAATTATTCATAAAAATAAAATTATAATAAAATTGTAATTACATGAAAGTAAAGGGCAGCAATAACTCCTATGTGAGTAAATGAAGTGGCAGAAATTATGAGAACCCTTCCGTATGCCAGTTCGTAGTACTATTCTGTGGAAACCTTATGCAAATCTTACCGGAGTGCGTGTTGGGAGTATTCTTCCAGAAGGATTACAATACAAATATATCGAACGACGAACAAGTTTGTCTTGTTGGTCCTAAAATAGATCGTGTAGCAGTCAAGGTCTTTGCATTGTGGTCTAGCCTCTCAACAAATGATTAGCTTCAATTACTCCTCTCTCACTAATAGATAGGGTGTGATAGAATAAAATTAGTTCATAAGTTACTCGAATTCAATTCGATTTTTATTTTTTCAATTTTATTTGAAGGTAGCCTGATATACTTAAAATACTCAGCTAGTTTGTCAAGTTGAATTTAAACTCGTGCTACTTAAGTAGTTTATCGAATGGATTAACCAGTATACCTAATGGAGTTTATTTTCAAGTCATATATAAATGTTAATTGATTTCAAGTCAACGATAGATGTTAATTAACTTTAAATATTAATATCACTTTGACTAGAAGTGAATGAAATACCTTAAATCTTAATCTAAGTTAGACATATAAAGTAGATAGTTTAAATGGATCAAATAAATAAATAATAAAAAATAAATAGATAATTTGATGTAAATAAGTTAGTAAATAGTTTTGAATTAAAATTGCGATTTGAAATATTTTACAAGATCATTTATTTTCCTTAATAACTTTCTCAATAAATCAACTATCTAATTTTAACTCAATTCTTTATTTTAAATTCATTTTATTCCAAATTCAAATTTCTAAAATCACAAAACAAATGTTTTAAATATTTTGAAAACTCCTAAACTCTTAAACTTTAGTTATCTTTCATTTTGTAAAATCTTATTAATTTTTGAAATAAATTACTTGCTTAAAAATATCAGTTTTAGACCAAAACCAAATTTAAATATCAGCTTCTTATAAACTAAAATTCTAAAGTATGTTTCTAAATCAAGTTAATAATTTTTATAATATATATTCTCAAATTAGCTTTGATACTAAAGATAATTATCAGAAAGGTTTAAACTTAATACCCATGTTCTAAAATATCATAATTTTTATCTTATCTTTCTTTTTATTTTTCCTTCCTCGCCTCCTTTTCTTTCAATTTTCCGTTTCTCTTCTCTCTTCTCTCTTCTCTCTCTCTCTCTTCTTCTCATTTCTCTCAAAATTATCTCCCGAAATTTTAATTTCAAAAGGAATATGGGAGAAATCAAGTAGAAGATGAAGATAGGTGAAAATGAACCAAGTTAGAACAAGAAGAATAAGAGGATAAAGTGTAGAAAAGAGGAATCAATTTCATATTCTTGTTTTAAAGCTAAATACATTTAGTTTATGTTGTTTTGATTCTTGTTTTTGTTTATACATGATAAACTGATATTAGTTATAAGTAGAGTTTGTAATAAAATTGGTAGGTGAGTAAGTTGATGAAGTTTATGAAATATTGGAACATTGGACATGAAGTTTGGAAGTTGTATGATGTTAGGGATGTGGAGTTTTTATGTATTCAGTGTTGTTAAGCGAGTATGTTAAGTTGTATGTTGCTTTTTATGGTGTTTTAGTTGATGTGGGATGTGTAAAAATTGATAAAATGGAGTTTGAAAAACAGAGGATTTCATAAACCTTTCAAATTTGTCAATCACAGGCGTGACTATGCCTTTACAGGGCTCGAGTTGGATGATTTTTGGAAGTCATGTGTATGATTCCACCATTACTGGTCTCTGACCTTGATGTTTTTAAGAATCAATAGCATGACATGGCCCTTAGTAGCCTCTGATCTTGGTGCTTTCAGAAATCACGGTCGTGACTCTGCCCTTACTAGCCTCTAGTCACCGTATTTTGATTATAATTTTTTTATACGAATTCGGATTGAGGTGATTGAAAAGGCTACAAAAAGTTTAAAAAGAGATATACAATTTTCATATTTTAAGTTTTTGCAAATTCAAAAAGTATCAAAATCGAAATTTTTTTTTAGCTGATACGTTTTCCAAATAAAGTTAAAAACTTATGTTTGCTTGTCAAATGTGTGTATTCAAGTATGAAATGAACTTAACTAATAAATCTAGGTTCAACTTGACTAAATGAACTTGAATGAATTAGATTGATTAAGTTTAATCAACTTTTCTAAGATTAAGTTAATATAGACTTAAGTTAATATGAACCTTAGATATAAAATGAACTTAATTAATCGCTCTTAGTCCAACTTGACTAAATAGATTTTAGTAAGCTAAATTGGATTAGATGGATTAAGTTTAATTATTTTAGCTTAGTAATTGGATTAAATAATTGAGTATAATCAATCTTGGCTAAGTTAATTTAAAATGGGTTTAATAGCTTATAATTGACTTAGAATAATGAGTTAGGATAAACGATGAATTATATGGGGATATGTTGTTTCAAATGTTGTTTGCTTAGGAAATGAATGTTTTCAATATATGAATGCTTTGTTGATGCTTTTGTAATAAGAGATTATAAACAAAGTGAAAAGAAATACTTTGACAAACAAAGCAGAACTGTTCGTATTTTGGTAGGGTGATCTTTACAGCCATAACAAAGTTCCTATTTAGTGTCTGATCAAATAAGATCTTAAAAAAAATGAGTTTGATATCAATAGATAATTAGTTTAGTTCCTTATGTGAGTTTAATTCTTGAATTTACAGATATGAATATCTGATCTATCTTTTGAGTTGGCTTCTAATTTCCCTTTTGAGCCTATTTGGATTTCAAATATATAATTTACGCAATAAGTTACGTAGTGATTGTTAGGATAGGCATCCTAAAACGAATTAAAACTTAAACTCGGCTTAATAATTGATGAGTGTCGGTTGTACGTGTGCCGTTGAATCTGATCTAGGAAGTTGCAATCTTATCCGGCTGGACATGGTAGTTTAGGCGCTTAGGCTACCCGTCATGATGCAATGATTTCCAATAGGTGGCTTGGCGGGTAGCTGATGAGGTAAACGATATCGGTGTAATATCTATTTAAGCTCGAGAAGAAGTAATATGATTTGGTTCACATTTTATGGGGACAACTGAATTGGATAATGTTATTGATTGGGATGAGTAGAGAGTATGTAATTGCTATGAGCTCTAGATGAGGCTATTTTCTCTTTCTTAGTTGGATATTGGAGATATAAGTATCCAGACTATTTATATTAACCTTCTAAGTAGTTGCGATTACCAAAGACCCCTAGACTCCTGCCCTAGGGTAGTCGCCTAAGGGGGCTATCGGTGTGCTCTCCTATTGCTGCGGTGGTGGGCCAGGGATGGTAAATTATTTCCTGGATTGTTTCGAAGTCTGAGTATTCTAGTATTGATTTGTTTACTTTAAAGAAAAGATAATAACTTATTGGTTGATGTATTGCATTCAACTAAGTTCGTGTGTCACTCTGTGTGTGATTTCGTTACTATATACTGAGATTCAGCTCATTGTTGTTGTTGTTATTATCTTTTTCAGGTTCTGTGTTGATGAATGATGAAGATGATGATGTTGTTGATGATGGAGTTGTTGTTGTTGAGTGATGTTGGTCATGATGATGGTGTAGTTGATGAAGATGATTATGTCTGACTCGGGTATGGGCGATCCGAGAAGTTTGAGAGGAGGAGTGTGCGAAGTAGGATCGATGGATTTATGTGTATTTATTTTTATTTTTTTTAAGAGCTGGATTTAAATTTTCAAGTTGTAATCTTTTTTTTAGGGGCACGTAATACTCTTTCAAAGGGCCTGGTAAGGCCTATATATTTGTAAATGTTGATTTATTCATAAGAGTAGATTATAAAATGTTTTTGTAAAATTTTATTTCTTAAAAAATTGGTCTGCTCTAATGAGAGTAGAGAGGCCTCTATTTTGAAAATGATGTTCTATAAAGTTTATTTTGAAAGTTTAAATCCAATTATTTTAAGAATCTAACTAAACAATTTCATAATTTAAAATGGGTTAGCAAATGTTCGAAATAAACATATTATTCTAGGAAGCCTGAGTATGAAATACATAAAGTATTTTATGTGGCAATAATACCTTAATTAATTTAAAGCATTATAGAAAATATTTTCATAATAAGTCAAGCCTTTAACGAGCTAAATGAAGCCGAACATGAGTTTCTTTAATATCATTTTGAGTCAGACTTGACCTCAATTCAACCTCAATTCGAGTTTTGAAATTTTGAGTTGAGTTCGATACATCTTGACGCAACCACTTTGCAATCTTAATAATATATAATAATCGGTAAAAGAAACAAGAAGAAGAAGAAGAAGAAGAATAAGAAGAAGAAGAAGAAGAAGAAGAACGGAGATTAAGAAATCCCAGCCTGGTCATTGATAAGGTACTCATCTAAAAAATTAGAATAGAATATAACATATAACTTAATCTTGTTGTTTTGTCAATAGAAATTAAATTTTTAGAGAGATTGTTGACTCACATTATCTTCAATTTGCAAATTATGTCATCAAACTTGTATAAATAAGCTACTGTATAAAGCAAATCAAATTAGAAGATTTCTCTTCTAACAAACACTGTCTCATTTACTTGAAAATAAAGAGAAAATAGGAATAAGTATTCCTAGAATACTATTACCTTGTTTACTTACAAAATTGACTAAAAATATTTATTTACAATAATTTATATTCCTCATGTTGAGTGAATAATTAAAATTAATTAGTAAGTTTTTTTTTCATTTTATCCCCCGTATATTCCCTCTGTAGTGAGAATAAAAACAAACAACACCGACACCACCTCAATTTAATATAGTAATTAATAAATTACAATATATATAAGAGAATAATAATATACCTAATCATATTCCTAGTTTAATACTATAATTAATAAATTAAAGTAAAGATTACAATATACTATAATCAATCATATACTCTATTATTAATAATACCATTAATTCATAAAGCATAACTTTCCTAGTATCAATCTATTCAAAACCCTATTATCATGTTTTGACCTTAGAAAAAAATGTAAAACCTGAGCTAAGGCAAATCTATTCACACACACCAAGATTACCATAAAATCGCCCATTGACTAGATCCATCACCCGGGCCCCTAACGTGTTGAGACCGTTGAAAATTGATGAATTCTGAAAGTTAGTTAGCATGGAGTAATACCATCAGACAAGGACCATACCCAGAAAAAAGGTCCTATTCATGCAAGCTTGGGAAAAAAAAAATTAAAAATAAATAAAAGTAAAAAGAAGTTTTCAACTCTTAGGCATTGTGATTAGATACCACATACCACTAGTGCCTGCCTCCAAGCAGTGTAAAAAGTTTGATCATCACTACTCATTGACTTTCTCAGGTCTCTGTTACTGTCCTTTTTTTTTTTTTCAAATCTGCAAACCACTCCTCATAAATTCTTTTCTGAGGCCAACCTCATAAAGTTCCACTTGCAATGGCAAAAAACATTTGCCAGCAAAAGCAGTAATGGTCCTTGGTTTCTTACCGATGCAAACACTGTGTTTAAGGCTGTTGCTTGGGATTTTTTCATGATCTGCTCAGGTTGATGTGTCATGGCCGTGGACCTGCGTTTTTGTCAGATGCCTGTGGGACACAACAATCATAGTCATCCGTGGCCAAATCTGGGAGGACTGAGTGGTTGTTGTCATGTTTTGCCTTGCTGCCTCCAGGCAGGTTGCCAGATTTTAATAAAAGAATGGTACCGTGAAGGTTGTCCAGCTGAGTGACATAAATACCGGTCTCCCAACAGGAGATACATGAAATTTTGTAAAATACTTCATTAAATATTTAAAGTTTAAAAGTGATCAATTTAATATTTAAATTTTTTTAAATTGATCAATTTAATATCTAAAATGCTTGATAAATATATTATTAGTATCCTTAAAAAGTTCTTTCGGATACTAAATTTATCATTTTTAAAATTCAAGTACCTCATTGCATATAGTTACTAATTGTGACAGTAACCCAGCTTGATCTCCCTCTCTTCAAAAATTGTAATAGACAGCAATTGAAAAGGGAAAAAAAATGGTACAATATGATGAAATGATTCAAAGAAGATCTTCAGTCTCAACAAGTAAATATTGTAAGTCGATAGCAATCAACTATAACATGGAAGCATAATGAATAATTGCATTCCTCAGGCATTTTTATGCTTTACTGGGTGTTTTGTTCTTCAGATAAAGCTTTTCAAACAATTTTGATGTTTTCCAATAATCTAAACCTTATAATTATCAAATATTACTGTAATGGTACCGAGCCATCTAATAAAATAAAATATAGCAATAGTGGTCAAAACAACCCCGTAGCGATGGTAATTAACTACCGATAATGGTTGAGAAAAATAATGAACAAGATATTACAATTTTTCACATTTCTCAATAATAACTTTAATCCGATATAAGCTCCAACAAACTTCTGCATCCCATCCATAATACCATTATTTAATTTATAATAAAAAAAATGTTAAGAATCACTAAATAGGCATGTTTGGATTGTACTAAATAGGGCATGTTTAGATTATCAAATTTTTATCTATAATAAATCTGTATTGATAACTTATCAATATCAAATCAATATCGATTCAATTTAGTCCATTTATGAGCAAAACTGTCAGTTTTTCATCAATATCATATATGTATTAATTAGATTTAAAAATAATACTAAAATGATATCAAACGAATACTAAAACTGGCCTAGATCTAGACCGTTAAAAAAGACAAATCATAGAATTTTCCCAACCTCCTAAGACATGAGGTAACGACTTAAGCATATCGGTTAAACAAATTCGACGAATATTTTCTGTGAAACAAATACACCCCCAATTTTCCATTAAATATGCAGAGAAATAAACAGTAGCCCACAGAGAGATAAAGCAATAATTTCTAGTTCAAGCATCTGAAACATCTTCCAACATCCAGGACCACCCAACTATTAGTTCAGACATTAACTTCCTTTGCCATGAGAGCAGTAACACTGAAAGCTGGTTTAGTGCTGGCAAGTCATTCTAAAACCACAGAATAAAACAGAAAGAGATCCGAGGTTGATAATTTGAAGTAAATAGTACGATAGGCAAAAAACAAGAAACTACCATTGTAAAATTGATGTTCCTCTTTTCATATCAAAAAGTTAGCTAAAAACCATTAGTGAAACTGGAGACCCCTGAGAAAACATATTGGCTCATTACAGTTCATTTCCATCCAGTTAAAAAACAAACAATGGATTATACTGTACACCCCATCCTTCAATTAGAACACAGCTGATTATGTGCAGACACTTTACCGAGATGTAATATACTAGCCAATCCTTGAATTCTGTCTGTTTGTACTTCAAGGCTTCGCTTTAGCAGGAGTTGTTATCAGATGATGCAATGTCGATGCCTGGATAATGGTACTTGGGCTGGATTCCCTTGGATGAACAGATGCTGACCGCTGAGACCAGGACTTCGACCAACATTGCTTTTCATGGTTCGCTGGAATGGATGTGATAGATATCTTATTAGCCGATGAGCACCAAGTAAGATCACGCCCAAAACAATAAGCAGCCTGTAAAAGGAAAAATTCATGAGCAACTAATGAAGGTGGCTGAAAGGCATGGGCAGACGGACCTTTAAAAGCATCAGTAAATAAACAGACCTATCTAACACTCTTGAGATAGCTTTGCTTGCTTTTTTTGTTTGAATGGTGTTTCTGTTTGGTTTGGAGCTGAATAATCATGTCTATCGTGTGACGGTTCTTTCCCTCACAAAGTAGCTCTCACTTTATGATGGTGATGAAAATGTATAAGGATACAATATTAATGTGCAAAATAAGAGGGTTGTATCAAAAGAGTATCCGTACGAGAAAATTTGTGCAAACCAAATTGAATCATTCTCTTATGGAACTTAAATAACCTGATAAGGAGTAAACTAAACTCTTGAAATCAACAGCAAAGTTTTTTTCTTTCTTTCTTTTTTTTTTCAATTATTTAAAGTATTTACTAGACCTACCAAAAAGAGAACAATTTCACAGAATTTCTCCATAATTAGACGTAACCTAACAATGCTATCATCAGGTCATTTTTATTCAGTACAAATGTAGTTTTGCTTAGAAATGGTATGAAACAGTCTCATATTTTACCCAAAAAAAAATCTCATATTCCCATATTACCCTCAGGACTAACTGGATAGTTTGATAAATAGGGAATAGTAATTAAAAAATAAACAAAATCAAAAGCACTCCAGATGTTGACATGAAACACCGTATATAGAAATTCATTAGATAATTCCAGGACATGCAATGGTAAGGCCATGTCCACATGCAACCTTCCACTCCCACATCCACATCAGGCCAGCACCTCCTCACATGTATACACAAGGAGAAAAAAAAAGGGCGGATGGGGGCGGTTAGGTGTAGATTTTCCCATGCAAACACCTCTCAAGCCTTGAATGTCCATGGTTGGAATTCCCTAAGTTCAGGGTTCAATCATATTACTCATCTAATATTACAAGTAAATCAAATGAATCCTCAGTGTTATAAAATGCATCAACAAAGGGTTTTGATTGAGCCAAATAACTTCTAATGTTTTCAAAATTCTTCATTGCGTAAAATGGTCCTTTATATGAAACCTTAAATATGGACTACTTATTTGAATTTGATCCAAATATGTTGATCCTTCAGTTATATATGCAAGACAAACTTTCCCATAAACTCATGAGCTAAGAGGCCTGTTTTACACGTACCATCCAAGAAGAAGCAAAAATCTTGCAACTGGAGCAGAAGGTAATGTTTCGCCTAGTGCCAGCATTCCAGCAAGTACCCAGTCACAATAGAAGCAACAGCCCGCACAAGTTGATACAACAATAGCCCTTCCGTGCTTTAAACCACGGGTCTGTCCAGAAGAAAACCAAAATCAATCTTTCATGAAATTGCCAATAAAATGAATCTTACAAACGGAAATCAACACCTGACACATTAGGGAACACATGCTAACACTTTTGATAAAATAATGTGAAATATTATAATTCATGATTCCACTTCAAAGCAAATATCTAAAATTGTTATCCAAAATCATCAACATTCAGCAAGCTGTAGAATTACCTGATAAAAGAATCCTGTGCCACTGCAACATATACTAATGGCTATGCATATAGGAACAAGCATTGGGGAGAAACCTTGCTCCAAGAATAGAAATCCCATCTTTGATATTACAGATGCCATCCTGTGATCAACATTTTCTTGTAATAATCATCACAAAAGGAACTTTCATATGGGGCAAATACAGCAAGACAACAATGAAGAAAGCATATCGCATAAGATTTAATGTACATAGTAAATATCTCTTTATCCTCAATCCACAATGTTCTGCTTTCTTCATGCAAGCAAAATAATAAAAATTTCTGTTTAACATTTACACCTATGTAATGGAGAAAATGTGAATGCGTTATCAGTGCACAAAAAGAGGATAGGTATCAGATGCACCAAAAGACTAAAGGATGATATTTAACCCTCACAACACTATGTCAAGTAGGGCTTCCATCGATGTACCAGGACAATTGGAAGGAGAAAAATAAAAAATCATAGATATTCTGTGCATTTGAGATTTTGATACTTTGATGGTTCAGTCTTGAACAGTAGGTTCTCAAAAATTGTCAGCAAGAATAAGGAAACATTCAAACGTTACATGCTTCACTGGATGCAACAGATAAAGGCACCAACTGGAGCTCTTCATGAATGAAAAAGACTAAGCAGATGCATATAACTAAACAGCAATAATTATGACGAAAAAGTCTAAGGACATCGTTTATCAGAGTTGCTTGAATCATGTTTCCCCAAGCCAAAACATTAGTCAATAAGAAATGAGACCTTTGCTCCATGATGTCATATACAGAATCTTTATTTATTATTTATTTTAAATCCATTTTATTTAATTACACATCTTCACATATGCCAATACAATAAAATTCTATGACATCTGCTAAAATCCAAGAAAAGGAAAGTGTAATAACACAATTTAGCTTCTTAGAGGTAATAACAACGACACATTTGATGCAATAGAAAGAGCTGTTTATTCTGGTCATTACCCAAACAAGATGCCAGATTCCAGGCCATAGATAATTTCCTCCACAACTTCAGACTCCAACTGCATTGCATCATAGTCATGAGAAAGAACGACACTGTAATTCAATATACCATTCTGAATAAAAGACATATTCAAATACCATCTCTTGCTCTCTGCGATGACGTCTGTAAACACGAAGCCAACCATTGAGTAGTACCTGTTCCAAATGGGAATGCAAGTATTGTATAAAAAGCAATACCTAATTAATATTGACCCATATCCTAAATACTATGTAAACAGGGGAACCATATCCTAAACAGATAACACCACAAAGCATAAAGCAGTATAGCATGTGTGAAGCTAGTTAAATATACCAATATTGGCACAAAATCTTTTAAGTTGGGGAGAAAAATAAACAGCTAATGGCATAAGTTTCAATTTTCCTCTCATGCAAAAGACCGGTATTAAATTCAACTTTGCTATCCTTTGCTTAACAGAAAGATGATGAAGGAGGGGCAAGTCCAATGGCACTCATTTGCGTGCAATATCAAATTGCAACTATATGCCAAATCCCAAGTGAAGTGCTACACAATCTATCTACACATTCCTTCAACCAAGCTATACTTAGGTCAGGATTATGATCCCAGAGATCTATCCTCCTCTAGAAAGTTTCGTACATCCAAAACTCTCTAAAATAATGAAAAAACAATGTAGAAACAATTCTGACAAACTTTATAAGATTAATACTTTACTCAAGCACCAAGTGACTGTTGTGCACTTATACATCATTAAACGAGATTTGCAATAAGCATATAATCCTATAATAACAGGAAAACCTTAGAGCATGACACGTGATAAGCAAATGCCGGAAACTGTCTTTTTTCTTGGCATATGTAAAAACAAATAAATTCCACCCTGCAATCTGAATACCTAGCAATGCAAATAAATTTTTGGAGATGCAAAGGAATAGCTTCAACAGTAAGCAGTGAAATGGCGTGTAAGATAAGATACCTACAAACAAGATGGAAACAGCAAATGCCAGCCATGGTAAATGAAAGATAGATATTGCAGAAGCTTTTTGTTCCTCCCCACCTGCCCCAACTCCTGAAGATTACATCAGATGATACTTGTTATAGTTACATAGAAAACCAGTGATTTGTTTAAACTAATAAGAGTTGTCATGCTTCACGACGAAAACTATAAGATTCTGCAATACGTAAAGTATAGGAAACTGGCATGTGGGTCTTTTGACCTCAGAAAAAACTGTCTTCACTTATTAGGCATACTATACCATAAGGAAAAACACATCAGATCAAAATTAGTAACATATTCTCTGGGATCCTTCAGATTAGTAGCTTTATAATGATGAAATACTGAGTTCTGAATATAATAGAGCACTATGAGTATTTATCAGGCCTGTGTAATTTGGTTATCCTTATCAACGATCTAATGCATGGCTAATTCGAGTTACCTATTGTGCCGATGCCTGCCAAGGTTATTCCCACCCAATCAACAGCATTCATGATCTCCTTCAGATAAAAATGAGAAAAGACTGAAAGAATGGCAAGTCCACAACCAGATACCGGTTGGATGATGACACCTGCAGTTATACGGCTGTCAAAATTCCTGAATTCTTCACAGACCAATGGGAAAAAAGCGAGAAACAGCAGATTGAATAAGAATTTAATTCCATCCATAACCAGGTACTATATGGAAATAAAAATTACTTGCCTAGACAAATTTCAGGTAACATTGACAGCACAGCTTCTATATTTTAGCTATATGTGATACGCCGGCAAGAAGTAACCACAAATATGTCTTTAAATGCCAAAAGGCACGTTACCAAATGATTTCATCCTTGAACAATAACATTTCCTTAGATGCTCATTGCTATAGCAGTTATCAATGTTTAGCAAGAAAAAACACGAAAATTTCCCAGACTTGAATACTTGTACATGCCTGTGTCTAACTAGGAGCATGATACCAAAAAATATTCAAATTTTGTTGCATGATTGTGGAGATGTCCAAGGTGTAGCTTCTGGAAGACAAAGTTATCAGGACATAGAAAGAGAAGGAAAAGATGTAAGGCAAGAGCATGCACTCACTGGAGCTAGAGATAACGCCCACAACATTAGAAATGCTCCAAATATATCCATTAAGAAACCTATCGCCCAGGTTCTGTTAGAAGCATATGCTCTTATGACCTACAAAAGTCCAACAGTGGCCTATCAGATACAAGGACCTCAAACTCACACCCACAAACAGTAAAAAGATACTAACTGCAAAGAGTACGGAATCAGAATCACATTAATTAATATTACAAAGACCACTACTTGCAAGTCAATGGCATGCAATGGCATGAAGCAAATCGATCAATTCTGCTATCTGGCATATCCCATGGTTGAGCTCATTATTGAATCATTTTCCAAAACTAGTGGTTTATGAAATAAAAAGAAAATAGAGCAAATATGCTTAAGCATGCACGTAATTCTAATTACTGAAAGATTATGCCCGCCCTATTTAAGTGTAGTGTCCCTTTTAAAACAGTCTATTGTACCATGTTTGCTATGCAGCTAGTAGTCTTTGTTGTAATGGAAGCACCTGAAGCACACACTAGATTGCCAAGAAGTAAGCTTTAGACAGTAAATGCAAAAAGGGACAAGGCCGGATACTACACCACGATTATAGTACACATTGCAAGTACACAATACGAACTATTGATCCCAACTCTAAATATACAACCTAAAGACTAGGGCTGTTCGGTTCGTCTTATTCTGATTGGATAAATTAAAATACTCAAGCTCTTAACTTTCCCCATCGAGATATTAAATAACCAATATCAGGAAACTAAAGATGCAAAATTAGTTATATCTCAGACCATAATAGGTCAAATCCAGCCTCAAAAATCATTATGCTACAGAGAAATGGGACTATTAATTTAAATTCACATGGGATGATCATTTATATTATAACAACAAAAACCCAGATCACAAAATCCAAAATTTCCAAATCCAGACGATATTAAATCGAATTCAACGACAAACCCATTCCTAGTAACACAAAAAGATGCAATCTTGCACCAACAAGTCCATCAAATAAACAAACACATGTACATAAAGGGAAAAAAAAAGGGGGAATGAAACCTTGAGTTTGAAAGAGAGAGGAGGAAGAATGACTGTGCCCTTTTTCTGTAAAACTTTGCCGATTTGTTCCCTGCCGTTGCCGCCAACGTTAAACATATGGATTCCCACATCTCTCTCTCTCCTTTTCTCTGTTCCTTTCTATCTCTCTTCTATGGAGCGAATTAATATGGCTTGTGAGATCTAATACGATGAAGAAAGAGATGATAAAGAGGGTAGATTGTGTCTTCCGTTATTAACTCTTGTTGGTAAATTGTTAGGCAAAGAAAACAAAGCAACTTTTGATATAATTTAAGTGCAAATGGCTGTTCGGAGAACATATATAGAGGGCATAGGATAAGTTTCTTGCTATGTCTAGCCATGCTTTTTTCTTTCTTTTTTTTTTTTTTCCTGATAAAAGCAAAGAGATATAATATATATATATATATATATATAGGTCAAAGAAAATAATAGGGTTTATCCCCTCAAACAAGCTAGTTTAGTGCCTCTAAAGCATCATTTGAACTATCGATAAAGTTTGAAGTAAAAGCTAAACAACAAAGCATAAAGGAGGCAAAAAAGGCATGGAGTTAAGCCTGCTTTTTACCATCTTCCATAACAGTCCTTGCTACTTGATCTACCAACGAATTGCTTTCTCGAAGGTGTAGAGAAGCCTAACTCTCACCAATGTAGTAAACATAGCCCTGCATAAAGAAATCAAATTAAAGAAAGGGGCTGAGGATGGAAGGATATCACAGTTTATCAGTTGTACTACATTCAGTGTGTTAGACTTTTCTTTTTTGGCCTTTTAGTGTGTCATATTCAACTAGTACATTTGCAATGTTTCTCTAAATGATTATATAGCTTCTAACGCTAGGACTTCGGCTTTAAAAGGGGAAGCCTAAGCTATTGTTTTGCAAAACCTTGTGATAATGACTCCCTGCAAGTTTTGGCATACTCCTCCATCTGAGCTTACTGGAGCAGCAAACATCACAGTTGAATTTGTTCGAACTGTCAAAAGGGATAGGGTAGAACAGGCGTAAGTATGATTTGAATGTAGAGGAAAGGGACGGGGTGGGAGGAGGGGTTTGCTACACGTGCAATGCCCAACGCTTTGATGCTCTAGCTCGAACCATATGTTGCCAATCCTGGTGTGGTTTAGCATGGATCTTCCTATTCCTTTGAAGTTAAATCTCCTAAATGTAGGAGCCAAAAAAAACATTGCCATGAAGTTTTTCCTTAGTCCACCGAGTGTTAAGATTGGTGTAATGTTTAATCCAGTCTTGAAAGCTTTGGTTAAAAAAGGGGATTAAGGTGTTGCCTCCAAGCTCATGTCACTTGATAGTTTCTAAAGAGGTGTTCAAAAGTTTCCTAGCTCTCCTCATAGAGAGGGTATATGGTGTTAAGCTGGATTCCTTTCCTTGCCAAGTTAGATCAAGCGGGAATGGCATCATGTAGGAGTTTCTAAAGAAAGTTTCGTATTTTAAGGTAGCAAGGGGCCTTCCAAACCCACTCGTAGCCTAGATTTTCCTTTTCTAGTTGTTGCTAAAGATGATTATATATGTCTTTCACTTTCTTGCTATGATTTCTTCAAAAACTCCAAGTTTCTCTCTGCTCTTCTTGAGTTCCATCTTGAACAAAGATATTTCCTAACTTATTAATTATGGTTTAGTCCATGGGGTACTAGATGGTGTCTTCATTTTAGGTGCTCAATCATCCCTTAGAGAAATATCTTGGGCATTCACGGAAAGGGGACTAAAGACCCATGTTGAGAGTAGGCCCGATTTACTCCACTTATCTATCTAGAAGGATATACCCCTACCAGTTTTTGAGGAAACTAGTTTCTCTTGTTCAAGGAATGCATTTGCTTTCCAAAGGGCTTTCATTAGTTGTGATCCATTTTTTCGAGGTTCCCCATTTCTTCTATTTTCTGTCTTTTTTTGGAATAATCCTTTTCCATCTAAAACTTCGACTTTGAATCTTCCATGTTAGTTTAACCAGCTATGCTATGATGTGCATTTAGACGTCTATAAGACCTAACATTGCTTCTTTCTTATGTTTCTTTAGCTTACTCCACTCTATCTATCTTTCATTTGTCTTCTGAAGAACCCCAAAGGAAGTGTTTGCAATGCTTTTTCTATCTCGTTAGGGATTTTTTTTGTAGGGGTAGGAGTTGGGTAGAGTAGTTGATCATTCCTTCGATTTCTATGGAGATAACTAGTCGTTTTGCTTCTAGGCTTAGGTATGTAGTTTTCCAACCAACAAGTTTTGCTTTTACTTTTTGGAGAATAGATCAAGGTTTAGAGCTCTTAAATGTCCATTTGTCTTGACAGGGAGGCTAAGATATTTTCCCAAGTTGTTCCTCCGGTCCATGTAGAGGATGTTAAAGATGTTTTCCCTTTCATCCAACATGACATTTTAGGCAAAGACAATGGCTGATTTATCCCTATTTAGCTTCTGTCCGGCAAGGTTCTCAAATAGGTTTAGAACATTTTGCATAGCTCTTGCATTCTACTCCATTACCTCACTAAAAAGGTCCATATTGTTAGCAAATAATAGGTGAGTAAGTTCTAAGCTCGTTCCCTTAAGATTTACTGGTTTCTACCATCTTTGGGCCTTACAATGATGAATAACTCTACTAAGAATATCCATATAGAGGATAAAGATATAAGGGGAGATTGGGTCTCCTAACGTAAGCCTCTACTAGTGGGGAAGGGTTCAAGAGTTTCCTTATTAAAGAGAACCTCATAGTTTATAGTGGTAAGGCAACTTCCAATAAGGTTGATTCAATATGAAGGGAAATTTAGGATTTTTAGAGCACTCTTAATAAAGTCCCACTTTATGTGGTCATAAGCTTTCTCAAGGTTGAGTTTAAGCGTCATCCATTTCTTACCCCCTTTTTTTTCTATGCATAGCATGAAGAACTTCCTGAATAATACTGTGGTTATCAACAACAGATCTTGCAGGTATAAAACTGGTTTGTTTTGGGCTAATAAGAACATTTAAGAAAGATCTGAGGTGGTTAACCATGATCTTGGTAATGGTTTTATAAATTGTGGTACAAAGGGCTTATGGGCATAAAATCCTTCATCTTGTTAGCCCCTTGGACCTTAAGGACAAGGGTTATAAGCGACCGATTAAGGTTCTCAAATACGGATTCTTCCTTGAAGAATTTCTTGACTCTATCATAGACAGAGGGGGCCTAGCAGTGTTTATAGAAGCTTGCACGAAAACTATTAATGCCAAGAGATTTATTGCTCCTAATGTAGGATAGGGTTATTCTATTCTCTCCCAAGGTAATCGATTACTCAAGAATAGCAACTTGTCCTTTAGAAGACAAGGCCGACTATTTTCCTAGGTAATCATATTATCCACAATAAGGGACTTTTCTATGGAGTAAAGGTGTTGCTAGAAGTCCTTGACGAGCAATTTCAGCTCCTCTTCTTTATTAGCCTAATCTCCCATATCATTAAACATTCCGAGAATTTTGGATCTGAATCTCCTTGAGATCGTGATGCTATGGAAGTATTTGGTGTTCCTTTCGTCCTCAAGGATCCATTTTGTCCTAACTTTAGCTGCCCAGACTTTTTCCTTAGTATTAAGAATGCCATGTAACTCCTTCTCAATATCTTTCTCCTTGTTAAGGAGTAGTTGGAAGGGGTACTTTTGAATTCTTCTTCCAGCATCCTTGACCAATGTCGTAAATGATACAAAATACTTCTTTGTTCCACTTCCTTAGCTCCTTAATGAAGGGATCTAAGATTTATGGGAAAAGGTTAAGAGGGAGGGCTCTAATTTTCCTATACAAAGTGCTTAAAGTCAAGCCACATGGGCTAAAACCTAAAGGGCCACCTACTTCTCTCACTGCCTTGGATAGGTAGGGAAGTGTTAGCTAGGATGGAAGGTGATTAGAGCTTGAGTTATTTAAGTGGATGAGCTTTGTTTCTAGGAAAAGCATTTTCCACTCTTCTTTAGCTCAGAACCTATCAATACGATATTGGATAAGCCCATGCAAGTTTTTGTTTTTGTTAGACCAAGTGAACTAAGGTTCCATAAAACCTAAATCGGACAGTTTACACATGTCCATGCACTTTTGATAAAGATTTGTCTTGGCAGAGTTTACTCCATAGCCTCCCTTTTTCTTATCATTAGTTAGGACCTCATTAAAGGCCCTAGTCATTAGCCAAAGACCACTAACATAGTAACATGATCCAACATAATTTTCAAATTCTCCCAGAGAATCTTCCCTCTACCTTAATCTGTACTAGCATAAATAGTAGAAAATAAACCAGATGCAAGGAGAGTTTGTTACCTCAGCAATGATGTGGATTATCAGTGCATCATTTGTTATTTCATCCACATACACATAGTCTAGGTTCCATAATAACATGATTCCTTTATTAGAGTTAGCAGCCTCTATGCATATCATCTCCGAGAAGTGTAGATTTTGATTAAGCGTTTCATCTTTATTTCTATTGATTTTAGTCTCTATCAAAATAAGGATATCCGAATTATGAACAAAGATAGCTCAAGGATCATCTGATTCCTTGTAGCTGAACCAATGCATATGACGTTCCATACCAGAACCTTGAAGGGGATAAAAGAGCTAGTTGAGGAGAGAGTATCTAAGAAAATTAAATCAAGCATAGAGCAGTTGAGTAGGAAGAACTCAAAGTGGTTCAGCTGTAGGTTATTGATTTCCAGTCTCATCGAGCATGGCCTATACTTGCTCGGAATGTCAGCACATTCTTTTCCTAAGCTAGAATCATCCATTTCTTCATCTGCCCCACATTTATCTATTGTTGAAATGTGATGAACTTCATGGCTATTGGGGTTGTTATCTCCATTAGTTCGAATGCAACTAACTCCCTAATCGTTTATTCTAGCATGGCTAGGGTTTCTCTATTCGATATCCATTCCAGCTGGACTATTTCCACTTGTAGGTTCCCCCATTTAGGCTTCGATTCTTCTGTTGGAGAGTTTAGGATCCTTCCCCACATGAAGGTCCATCAAAACTTTAGAGCAGGAAACTGCTCTAGTTGGTTGCTTTGAAAGAGTTATGTTTTGTTAATTGCCATTCTCTAAGACTCAAGCTTTGTAAACTCCCCATTTAGACCACCCATATCTATTAGTTGGGGTTGAGCTGGGCGGTAAGAGATCAATGGCTGATGATTTGGAGGGTTACCATCATTTGGTAAAAGTAGGCCATGGATGGGGAAAGCAAGGTTTTTTCTTTTTTCCCTTAATTTGGTTTTTTCACCTTCTGTGATGGGACAAGTTAGTTTGGGTAGAGGTGAAATTTAATATGGATGGAGGGGTAGATTAGAAAGAAAAGAAAGAGGGCTACCTAAAGCAAAAGAGGTTCACTTTATGTAGGTTCAAGGGATAGGGATATAAGGGGAAACTAACCTTGGTTCATGCTTCTAAAAGATAAGTTGGTAGGGGATGAGAGGGAGGTGAAATTTAGAGAACTAAGTGGGTACTACTCACCATCGATCGCATCCTTAGTTTGGGTAGATCTATTCAAAGTATTAATAGCTTTACCTACTTTTGATGTATTTTTCTCTTTGATCTATCATTGTACCCTTCTTTACTTCTTGTCTTGTTTATATGGTTCTTCTTCCTTCTTAAGGATTTGTTAACCCCTTTTCTCACTAGTTTTTTTTTCCTACTGACCAAGGTCCATTCCCCATACAAATTTTCCTATTAGGTTCTCGGGTTTCCCTTCTAACCACTTTTATCGGCTAGTTTCCATTTAGCTGAATGGTTGGCAACGTGTTGGAGGGCTACTCTTTGTGGTAGAATTATCCTCTAATGCTTCCTATTGCTGCTCTTGGTTCGTGTTGTTCTCATTTCCTTTGTGCTTGCTACATATCTCAGTGAGGTCTCCTACACATCTACATCTTTGATAGACTCAAGACAAGCCTTCATATTAGATGCGATATAATTTTCTTTTAATGTCTATAGTGTGGATAAGAGGTTCATTAAGGTTTATCTGAATGCAAATAAGTGCAAATTTCCTACAATCAATCGTAGATGTGTAGGCATCATATTTTAGCACTGATCCAATGGATTGGCTAATCTTTCTCATGGCTACTAAGGAACAGTACTCTATGAGAGCCCTTTGATTCTAATATAGACAGCTGCTGACTCAAAGCCATTGTTTGAGGGTTGAAAATTTAGTTTCCACTTCTTTATAGTTAGGTAGTTACCATTGATGAACTAAGGTCCATGTTGTATGACCTAGTTTGGATCCACAAAGTCCTCCAGGTTGATAAGGTAATGCTCTTGACCATCATGGACTATTTTAAACAATTTTAAGCCTTTCCACAGCTTTAAATCCCAAGTTCATATTCGTCAGCTTGACAAAGAAATCATTTTTCCATGGAGTTCAAATATTATCAAATTATGTTTTTGTGAAGGAGACAACATGGAGACCTAGTTGCTTGCCAAGAGAATCAGGTAGCTCAGGGTCCTTTTCTTCTTCCACATCTTCATCCACCCCCATGGCCGGTGCAAATCGTCTTTTGTTCCATAGCATATTTGCATAGGCTCCTAAGATACTTATGTAGAGGGAGTCCTTGTGGGATTAAGTGGGTTTTTGGGAATAGCTATATTCCTAAGGGATTGCATCTTTGTCAGTTCCTTTAGTTACAAGTTGATCCTCATTTTGGTTTAGGATAAGAGCCTTTTCTTATTTCGATGAAGAGTATTTTGTTATAATACAATTCATGCTTGATAATTTTCATTTCACTTAAAATTTTTCAATACAATCCGATACATATATTTGGTTCTTTAGTTTATTTATAAGTGACATTATATGTTGAATATTAATTATATTAGTACATAACTTCTATGTTATATAATATTTAATAGGTGTTTTTTCAAGTTAAATTTTCAATATTTATGCATTAAACTATATAATTTATGAAGTTTTTGTGTTATTATGCATTTTGGTATACAACTACCTATACATAGGCGATAAGCAAGTGAAGTCAAGACAATATAGTAGAGAGAGCAGGTATAAGGTGGGTACTTTTAAGGTATTGGGTATTAAATTTCATACTTAGAATCTATCTTGTAGCACCTTATACACATTCTATACCTTGTGAAACCTACATGGTACCCTATAGAACCTATAGATTTTTTTTTTAAATATCTATATTTCTTTCTTTCTTTATTTTTTTCCTTAAATTTCAAATTCATGGTATTTGATATGGTTTTTCATGTAATGTATAAAATTATCTTATTTCCATATATTCACTCTAAATAACTAGGGGTGAGCGGGTAATCTTATTATACAAGGTATCCGCCCAAACCCTACTCGACCAGGTAGATAGGTATTAAAGGTCACAAGATAGGGTACATGTACAAATTTTCTAGAACTTGTTCTCATTGGATAGGATAGAGGTCTGTGGTATTCATATTCTGTACCCAACCTCGAACCTGTACTATAATATACAACAGGTACATATTCCATGGTTTCCTATATTTAACTTATTAAATATTATAAAATAATTTTAATATATAAGATATAAATTATATTACTTTTTTTTTCATCTTGCAACCACTCTTGTGCAAGATTATTATTTGTAAACTACTTTATAAAAATTTTCATTATCGAAGAATTTGTACTATTTTATTACAATGACCCCAAGGAGGCCTAGTAGAAATTTCTAAAGCTATCATATTATATGTGTACTCATTATATAAGAGTCATTTGGTAGGTTAGAGATCACGAGACTTTATCTAAATATTTAATTATTTCAACAATTTTATAACATGCAAATATAATTCTTAATATGAAAATAACTATAGAATTCTGACTTCCTATAGATCGATAGAACCATAAAGACTCGGTATCCCCTACCAAGCGATAAAATAGGTAGCTTATATCAATTTAGATAAAATAAATCATATTTACAACTAAGACAATATAATTACAACCTATATTTCTACTTAGCCTTTTAAGCTTTTACCATAACCACCTTGGAATTGAATAGCTCTTGTTCACACCAAACCTCTCCAACCCTATCCTATCTTGTTTCTTATAAGTTTACCTACAAAACAGTTTTATTGAGGAGTGAGCAAAACCACGACTCAGTGAGATAGAAATGCAAATCAACCTTAGGTCAGGGAATCGGTAGTGCCATCATTGTTCGGGTCATCTAAACACTTTCTCTTAATTTGCAAGTTTTAGGGTACCTTAAGTGCAGCCTTACTTAGGATACCTTAATTGTAGTGCTAAGATAAAATCTCCAAAATAGTTCTCTTAATACCTATGGATACCATAAATGCAAACCAAAGTAAGTTTAGGATACTTTAAATGCAATCCTATGTTGATTTAGGGTACCTTATATGCAATCCTAAATCCATAAACTTACGATATGACCCATAATGATGAATAAATTAAGCTTTGGTCATATACGATTTCGCCAAATATGTTAGTTCGTATTACTAAAACAAGATTATTTAAAAATGCTTATAAAAAGAATTTTGATAAAACTTATATCCTTAAATAATTTTCTTAATGCTCATGGATATCTTAATTGCAGTCCAGAGTAACTTAAATTTTCTCTCTATCTATCATGTGATAGTGATGGTATTAAATGATGCAAGATAATATGACATGCATATCAAATTTTATTATATACTGTTATTTATTAATAGATCCATGGGTAACTAACCAAAAAATATTAATCAGATAACTCACATAAAATGCAAAAACGCACATTTTTAATAAAATAATCAGCATTCATACAACCCATCAATCGAGCAAGTATAAATCCAAATCAACGATCACAATTTCTTATTGTAAGGTTCCTATGGAATTCAATAGTAGGTCTTTAACTACTTTCATTGTTAATGAATTATAAACACATACAAATCAAAATATATTATTTTTATTAATTCATAATCATCATATCATATAACATAGCATGATATTCGATAAATTACTTAATATAATTATAATATGTTATTGAATTCAACCATTTCTAAAAAGAAACTTTAGCTTAAAGGGTACTCAGCACGAGATAGATATTTTTCACATTTATCCTGCACTAATTCTTGGAAAAGTGCCACTTTTAATTGTTCATTGGGTTATCTCATATGGAGATGGAAAGGGTCTGGACGTTGAGATACGGGAACCTTCGAGATTACAATCGGTACCATCTCATCTACCAAACAATGAATGAGAACGACATGGGGCCCTCTTTAATCTTATGAAAAATCTCTTTTCTGCTTGTTTGTTTACATAAGAATGAGAATTGATTCCAACATTATTATCATATGTGTATATATATTATATATATATATATTTCTTTTTTGATCGCTTTTCTATCTAAACCTTACAGAAGTATTTCATCTTCTTATTTTTAATCATATGGACATGAGCAGGTCCTTAAAAGACTCCAATATAAGGTGGAGTACCATTTTCCCAAAATATAAAACTAAATAGAACTGCCCGGGGGGGGGGGGGGGGGGGGGTTGGGGCGCGCTTGTTGGTGGTGGGTAATGGAGGCCTTATATTGCCCAATCCATGGCTCGTGTTGATCAGGTTTGGACTCGGAATACATACACAAAGCAAGAATTGGAACATATGAGGAAATAAAGAGGGACTTCCTCAGATCCCTATTCAATTGCTTTTCTGTCTAAACTTATAGAAGTAGTTCATCTTCATATTCTTAATCATATGGATCAGAGCAGGTTCTTAAAAGGCTCTAGTATAGGACAGCGTGCTGCTCTCTCGCAATATTAAACCAAATAGGGGAGAAGGGGATGAAGGCCCTATATTGCTCAATCCATGGCCCATGATGATCGGGTTTGGGCTCGGAATACATACACAAAGCCAAGATTGGAACATACGAGGAAATGAAGAGGGACTTCCCCATATCACTATTCGATCGCTTTTCTATCCAAACCTTACAGAAGTATTTTATCTTCATATTCTTAATCATATAATATTTATTATAAAAATTTCCAGACATAAAGTACTCATACCAACAAACAAGCATAAAAGAGCAACCACTATAATAAATCATTGAATTATCTTACTAACCTTAATCTTATTTAATCAAAATAATCACTTGGACAATTAAAAAAAATTTAAAGTTTTCACTTAAAACATGAAATAAATATTTTCCTATAATTAATGTATTTAAATTTAATTTTATAATAACTAGTAGAATAAAATTTAATATTTAATATTCTTATTGATATGATTTTTATGGTAGATAAAACCTTACTAAGTCTATTTTTCTTTTGAAAAGCACTACTCCACAATCTTAGTATGATTTTTAGAATTGAAAATAGTTAAGATATGTAAAAGTTATAGTTTTTTTAATGGAAGTTTAGTATACGAAGGTTTAAAAGTTTGAAATCAAAATTAAATAAATGAAGAAAAAGAGATGGATTTGGAATGTGGAGAGCTGGAGTCGTAAAGCGCATACCTATATATATATATATATATATATTAAGAAGTTCTTTCCTGGACGAAATCACAACGTGGGGATGAGGCTTTAAGTAATTCCTTCCACAGGAATTAACTTGGGAACCACTCACACCGATAACAAGAATTTACATATTTCTCAAGTCTGATGACGTAAGATAAATACTTATTTAATAATACTTTTAGATAAAAACTTATGTATATACTATATTGAATATTTTGGACATTATAATATACTTAATATCATTATTTTGAGACATTTATTTTTTAGCTTTAGTATTCGTTATCATAAACAATAATTTATTAACCATTGGTTTAAATTAGTAGTATTTTGATATTTTATGATCTAATTAATAATTAAATCTTCTGTATTTTAACATTATTTATATTTTATTATTATAAATATATGGGGTTTCATATTTATTTGACGATTGTGTGTATGTACTTAAACTCCTAAATTATATCAAAATATCATTTATCTTATAAGATTGATTAATACAGAAGTAGTTCTAAAGTATTTTATTTTGGAATTTGTTACATATTCTATGATTTTGCTTAATATTATATAAATAGGTTTTTCAGGTATTTGATACAAGTTTTAAATTTCACGCTCGAACAAATTTGATATATTGGAGAACTTATGATATTAACAAATTACTTTCAAAACTTAATCCCATGTGTTATTTGTAGTGAAAGAAGGTGGTTTATATTATTACATGAAATCATATCAAATACTATAAATTTGAAGTTTAAGAAGGAAAGAAAATAAATAAAGATTTTGTTGAAAAATCTGTAAGTTCTACAAGATATCCTGAACCATGCAAGTTTTATGGGGTACAGAATATAGGGTGGGTATAAAGTAGAACAGAGTAAGTTTCGAGTACCAAATTTAATATCTTGTATCTTATAGGGTAAAGTATAGGTAACACTTTATACACTACCCACTCTGTATCCACTCACCCTTATAAATAACATGTGGGAAAAACATTTAAAAAGTAATTTATTACTATCACAAATTTTGCAATATACATAATATGTTTATGCATGTAAGTTGAAATTTGCAACATTTATCTATGGAAACCTATTTATGTGATATATAAAAAAGATTGTAAACCTTCTAGCAAATTCCAAAATAAAAAAAATTTTGTGCTTATTCCATATTAATTGGTGTTAGAAGATAAAAAAAAATCCTATATAATTTAGGGGATTAATGTCACGAATGATACTTAAACATTAACAAAATATGCAATTAGCTACATGAACTTTGAAAATAATCAATATAGTACCTAAATTTTGAAGTTGATCCATTTAGTACTTGAATCTTGAAATTGATCTCTCTCTCTCTCTCTCTCTCTCTCTATCTCTCTCTTCCCTTTTCCCCTCCCTACCTCTCTCTAAACCCTAGCATGGGGGTCCACAACTAGGTTACCTTGTGGCTGTCCCTCCTTTCTAAGCATTTTCCTTTCTTTAACCACCATTAATCCTCAAATTCATCACTATTTATACCAGTATTTTCAGATCAATAAATTTTTATCTTAGAACCATTCAAATTTGTTGATCATCATCATCATCGTTATCATAATCACGATTCCTTCACCACAGGTCCACCATCTACAAATCTAGTTTCATTAAAGATTGGAGATCGATTAATATTGTTTGTTATCAGTATTTCAAATTAGGTGGATTTAATGTATTTGTTGTTTTTCTTTTATTTTCATCCTCTATGTGAGATTATGTTATCATTTTTGTGGGTTGTGTTCTTCTAGGATGGATTATATCCTCTGTGTGGGATATTTTGATGCTTGAAGAGATGTGCTTGTTTAATCGAATAGGTCTTTGTAGCCCCAACACTATATTAGCCAATTCTTTTATATCGATCTATTTAATTAGTGTAACTTTATTCCATTGAATGAAATTCCATCTTTTCTGGCAATATATATATATATATATATAAAGTTAATCAATTTAATACTTGAAAGAACTTTTCGTGCATTATAACAATACTTCTGTCAAGCTCTTAAGTATTAAATTGATTAATTTTAAAATTTTTCAGACAATAAATTGATCAATTTTTAAGTTTAGCTAGCTAATTGCATATTTTGCTAAAATTCAAGTATTATTTGCGGCATTATCCATAATTTAGGAGTTCAAATATGCACTACAACCATAGTTCTTCTAAAACAAAAGTAATAAATCCTTCCAAACAAATCCTTCTATAATAAATGAAAAAATTTTTGGAACATAGTCTGCAAATAATAAACTTAAATATAAGTGGTCTCAAAGTAAAAAAAAAAAAAAAGGAATATTATTATTTATTTTTTATATACTAACATTATCTATAATATTCAATAAGGTAGATACAAATTACTCTAGAGCCTATACCCTCTATTTTAGAAATAATTTCTTGTTTATGACACTAATCAAAATTAATTACTTATTTAAGGTTAATACGAAAATAATTACTAATATGCAATTACAAAATCGTGATTAAAAAATGGGATAAATGAATTTTTATATATCACAAGTATATCGCGTTTAATAAATGCAATTTAAGTATTTTTACATGGAATATCGCGACAATGAAGCGCAATATAAGTGCGTACATCACAGTATATAATCGCGATACATTCAGTAGATCTGATAAAAAGTTTTTCTCTGTACCCCATACAGCACAAACAATACTTATTTCGGTGATGAGTGAACAAGACCGCAGCTTTTCGCACTCTACAAACTCAAAATAATGAAGTGGAGGCAGATGGGAGTAGTGAATTCACAACAGACAGTCAAATGGCAATTTTTCCACATACTCGGAATACTATAAGAGCAACTAAAATATAAATACAACACTGTCATGAACCCTTGACTTCTGGTTTTGCGCAACACACTCTGATATCCACATTGGTGAGGTGTTGGGTTTGTAAGAATGTTGGCTATGGTGGTTTTTAGTGAGAAAATGAAGGTTAGACAAAGAAGGAGGGGATAGCGGAAGGAAGGATGGAAAAATTAGGATTAGTGTAGAAAAAGTGGAGAGAAATGGACCTTCTTCATCCAACTTAAATGAAATGGGAGAAATAGAGAAGACTTAAATGAAAAGGGATAAACAGAGAAGGAGGTTGATACGCGTTAAAAAGTTTTCATTGTGCATCCTTATATCGCGATTAATTAACGCGATTTACATTTAAAACAGCACATCCTATTTTTTTATCGTGATTTAGGTATGATACTTAAACATGAAATTGTTTTTTAAACAAGATTTATATGTAAAATTAGTGTGTCTTGATTACTAAACACGATTTTGAAAAGCATGTTAGTAATTATTTTCAAACGGACCTTATCTTGGTAATTATTTTTAGTAGGAACCCCAGACATGTTCTTCACTCCTCTATTTTATAGTATAGATTCCAGGTGGGTATAAGGTATGAAGACCTCATACCCTACCTCATCCTCTAATAGTAGCATCCAGAAGATTTATATCCATACTCTACTTTGTGACCCTTAATACCCACTAAGATTCTACCCAATCAAGCAAGGTACAGGTGGATGTCCTCTACAATAGGGTCAATTGGTCGCTCACCCTTATCATATAGTGTCAACCTCGAACTCGACTTGAATGAAAAAAAAATCGAAGCTCGAATTCAACTTGAACTTGATCAAGCTTTAATTTTTAAGCTTAAGCTCAACTAAAATTGATATTTAATAAGCTTGAATTTAACTCGATTAAGCTCAATTATTCCTATAAAAATTAATTAGACTAAAAAGTAAGTTAGCACTTGGGAATAAAATAATTTTTTTAGTTTATTTGGTGTTAAATATAATAAATGTGGTCATTAGATATGAAGGAAAAAGAGGAGAAAAAAACTAAGATATGAAAATAGGCTTTAAAAATGAGAAAAACACAATTTTTATAATTTTTTTATAATAAATATAAAAAAGCTTGAATAAGCTTATGAGCTACTCAATTTGAGTACCTTAAAATTCGAATTTAAAAATTATTTGGGTAGCTTGGAATCATACTCGATTCGATTTCAATCGAGTTATCCCTAATTGAACTCAAGTAATCTGCAAGTAGTCTTGACTTATTTAGAACCCTATTCATACATTTGCTCTATATTTATTATCATTTTATCTTTTTTTGTCCTCCATACCTTTTTTTTTTCCATTACTCTAATGCCAATTTTTTTTCACTTTTCTTTCTCTCTTTCTCACATTTTTTTGTTCTTCTATTCTATTTTTATCTCTCTCTTTTTAATTTAATCTTCCTTCATCTTTATTATCAAGATGCAATTCTCCATTCTATAATGCAATTGTTTGTTCATTTTTTATTAATTTTTTTCTTTTTTAAATAGAAAAAAGAAGAACACTTTATATTTTTAAATAGAATAATCATTAATTTGTTTACTTCTTTCGATTCTCCCTCTCTCTAATTTTCATTTCTAGAAATGCGGCATTAAGATCATTTTTATACATTATGCATCTATAAAATTCATTATTTCAATAAATTAAACTCCATACATACGTGCATAAATTTCAAAAAAATTTCATATTTGATAACACCCTTTATCATCATCATCATTATTTTTTTTCCACTTACATAGACTTTGCATGTAAACTGAGTTTGTACTGGTGTGGGCTCAACTTATTTAAGAATGATTAAGCTCGAGTTAGAGTGGAGCTTTTTATTGAGCTTGAAATTTAGGCTTGAGCTCAACTTGTTTACCTAAATGAGTTTAATTTGAACTTAAGATTGACTCATTTACAAATCATGCTCTATTCAAATCGAGCCAAGCTTTTTATTGTGTCTAACCAAGCATTTATCACGCTTGAAGTTTAAAGTCGAACTCAACTTATTTAGATAGCTCATTTTCTATTTTTTAACCTAAAATTAATATATAACAACCACTAAATATATAAATATATGTTAAATAAAAATTAGTTTTAATTGTTTTTATGATATATTTATATATAATATATCATAAATATAAAATTCACAAATATGCTATTGAATTTATTGGCTAGTTTATTCAAGCGCCCACTTGCAAGCTTGCTCACAAGGCAACTTCCAAGCTTAACTCAAAGTTTAGGTTTGCTCATTTAGATGAACGAGCTTTATTTTAGGCTTAAGCTCAGCTTGCTTACAAACCAAACTCGAGTCTAGTCGAGCTCAACTTGTTTGTGTAAACTTCTAGATTTTATGCCAAGCCTTAAGTTCAAATCTTAGAATCAAAAGTCAACCGGAAACCCTAAAGTCAACAAAACCTATATTAAACCCTATAATTTAGATTCGGTGATCCTGCACTCTTAAACCTTAAATAATAGAATAAAGATAATTATGGATAATAGTTTATAATAATATAAGGAAGTATAAAAATATCAGATTTGCTAAATTTTAGTGTGATTCGAATCCAAATGGGATTAATTTTCAAAAATAGTACATCGATACACCGGAAGGTAAAAATATTCCGATGATATCATTAGATTTGTAATAATATAAGAAATTCAAAAATATCAGTTTTATAATTTTTTGGTAGCTAAAAATATCATATATTGCATTTATACGCGTATTTTTTTTTACTATCCATAAATTATCGGTCTTGTTTACTATTTATTATCCTATTCTACTATTCATTACTATTCATCTATCTCTACTTTTTGTTGCTACATGTTCTTACTACCTATACATCTATTTTTTTACTTTTTACTTTCCCCATACATTTTAAATCATATCATATCTTACACATTACTTACTTTTTTTTTTTTTACAAAATACAAATTAAATAATTCCCCCCCTCTCGTCTCTCCTAAAACCGGTGCCACCCCCTTTATCTTCATCTCTCCAATTTTCTTTTTCATTTTATTTTATTACACTCAATTTCCCTCCATCTTCAACTATAAATACCCCCTCTTCCTCCACTTTTTTCACACATCTACTTTTACATAACAAAAATCTATCAAAATCTCTCCACAAATTTCTCTCTACCAAAAATCCTCTCTAAACAATTCTTTCCAAACTTTCTTTCCTCTACATAAAAACCATCTTCCATATATTATCACCTACATATTCTTACAACCATCATTTTCTTTCTTCAACAAACACACACATTTGGTAAAAATTCTTAATATTTATTTTTCATGTCATGTAACTTAGCACAGTCATGGTGTTGTTTCTTAAAGATGTTGTGAGTTATGGAAGCAACATGTTCATGTTTTATTCTTACATATGCCAAGAATTCCCATTATGTTATTTTTTTATATTATGTTATTATATTGATATTATTGTTATTATGCTCCTAATCTAACTTTGTATATATATATATATATATATATTATTAAATATATCTATATCTATCTATTTCTTAGAGCCTAAATACTCACTAACTCTCACTAACTTGCTCTTACTATTCTTATTATTATTGTTCTTATTATGCTTTTTCTTTTCTTGCTTTTTCTTTTTCTTTCGGGATTAGTCTACTCATAGTCCCGAAATACCTTGATGAAGCTAAGGCTCCTAATACGTGACCTTATTATTTTGTTTATTATTGCTTCTTATGTCTTTCATATATTATTATGTAATATTTTCATCTTCTTCATACTACATAATCATATGCATGCATCATTATAATAATATCGTCTCAACAAAACTGAAGAGGAATTTTCTTTAATAAAGGAAAATGGAACCAAACTCTTTTATTATATAAATTTGACATTAAATAAAGATTTTGTCATAAAAACATAGAAAAATTATTTTAATAAATTCTTTTAAAAAATTTAGACAAACTCATCATAAATTTTCTTAGATGACAATAAGGATGCTTTTATCAAAGAAATTAACTAATGATATAAACACTCTCTTTTCATGATAAGTAACTTGAAGTTTATTAAAAACTTAATGTTAATAATTCTTGAATATGCAAAATTTTCATAAAAGCTTAAATTAGGACTTTACCAACTTTATAGTAAAAATCTAGAACTAGTCTAATTTTCAAAGTAATCAACCCACAAGTATTATAAATCCATTTAGGGAAATAAAAGTTTGCCAAGGTTTTAAATGTTAAACTTATTTTCAAAGAAATAGAAAAATGTAAACATGATAAGCTAAAAAACAATAGATATTATCAACAACTTAAGAAAATGCTAAAAGTGTTTCTTCCAAGTAAAAATTTTGTAGAGAACCTAAAAGACTGAGTTTTTAGAAATAAAATTTATTTTTAAAGAAGTTAGGAAATAAAAATATAAGAGGAAAAGACTAATTTATAATTCTCAATCAAAACCATTTAAAAGGAAAAATATATGTAATACAACTCAAATTATTAGATGCTATCATTAACTTAGAAAATTTTTTGGCGAACTTCATTTTTATCACTAGAGGTAAAATCTGTAGATATCTTAAAAGACCAAGGTTAAGAAAAATTAATTCATCTTAGAAAAGAAATTAGAAAAGTAAAATTTACAAGAAAATACTCATTTATAATAACCCATGAATTTATAAAGTTCTTTCAAAACACATCGAAAGGAAATTGTTAAAATTCAAGTTTTCAACACAATAAGATAAATTGTTCTATGAAAAATAATCATTAAGACAACACCATTAAAATTTTGCATACGAAATGAGTCTATACATATGTATTCAAAGAATTTTCCAATCATATAAATATCTATATTTTTGTAAAGGATTTTTGGATAAAGAAAAGTTTGGAAAATTGTGTTTCAAGGACTGGGATTTTCTTAGTGAATTTGTATCGATCTATTTCACGACCTAAAAGACTTTTTATGACAAAAATAACCTTATAAATAGATAATCTTTTCGAGTAAGTAGAAAACGATATATTATATGCAAAATTCCGAGTTAAAATGAGCAAGTTATGACCATTTTTAAGTTGGAATTTCACTCTGTATGATTTTTGATGAACTTAGTCAAATAGAATTAGCAAGTTTAAGTAGAACTTATAAGAAATACGCATTTTGGGTATTTCTCTAGTATAGGTGACGTAGAGACCGAGTTCTCGTATCCTAAGGATTATTTTGACTAGAAGTTTTTGCTCAAATGGTCAAGTGAGTTTATTTATTACATTTTTGTACTCATTTTTTGCCTATAAATTAGTGGTGTTAGAATTAGAAAAAGATAAAATGGAAAAGTGCATGTGTTTTACATATATGGTTGAAATTATGATTAAGTATATTGAGACGAGAATTGCTTATAATGAATGCTTGATCTAGTATAGGAATGATTGTCTGCAAATTCTATGATCACCCATAATATATTTAGTTATGCCTTGAGTACTTAATTAAATCGATTCATGCATACCATTAAATGAGTTCATTTCATTTATTACTATACTCTTAGTGGAACAAAGGCATAGTAAAGAGTTCCGTAGAGCCCATAAGATTTATAAAACGGCAAAGGGTCGCCTAAATTAAATTTCAGTGCATAAACACCTAAATAAACTATATTTTTACAGCTGAGTAGTGGCTTGAATAAAATCTACAAAGAAATGAATTATATTTTTGTAGCTGGGTAGTGGCTTGAACAAAAACTACAAAGGTATTATATTTGTGAAAATCTGTCTTTACGGCCTGGAACACCTAACACTGAATGGAGAGGTAAATCCATTCAACATATGATTCTCGAAAAATTGTATATATTGTATGCTCATGTGCTTGTGCATCTCATATGGTTGTTTAAATTAACTTGATTTGGCTATTGGTTGTTGGGTGTTTAATAGTGGAAATACTTCTTACTAAGCGCGTAGTTTATACCCTCTTAGATATCTATTGCAGTACTCATACCTTTGTTTAGAGCCTAGGGATACTATCTAGGTAATTCCTTTATAGAGTCAAAAGCTTTTGGATGGAAGTCAAGAGTTAAAAGTAGATATAAACTTCCGAGTAAAACTCAAAAGTGTAATTATTTTCAAAATGGACTCTGTTAGACTTAGTTATTTTGATGGGGAATACTCCTTAATGTTTGTAAGATGCTTTTAATTGTTATTATGTATAATTGCTTAAACGGCTTGCTTCAAAGTTAGTCCAATATGATAATGAAAGTACGCTTTATACCCGATATTGAGACTTTTGGGATGACTAAGGTTGTCATACTTAAGTCTTAATATTGAGTGTGGCGGGCTGTCACGTTTATGGTACTCTTTGGGGCGTGATAGTTTGTAACCTTATGTAAAATCTCTATTGCAAATTTTTTTACTTCATTACCCTAAATCCTCATAGCAATTGTATAAGAAAAGTATACTTGAGTTTTTAAACTATCACTCTTATTTTATGTAGTAATTAAACAACCAATTTTTGCATCGGGTTCAACTATACAATTTTTCGTGTTTTTTTTTTCAATTTTTATTTTAGTATAAAAGATAAAGGAAATTTGTGTATGAAACAATGGATACAAAAGTAGTCTATCATCAGAGTAGTCAATATTGTTATTTAGACATTATTAAACTTATAATTGCAATCACATTGTGAAGCAAAACTTTTATTCAAGAGATATGTCTTTTTAGGTACGTGTAATTTTTAGAGTAGTTGTAAGTTTTATATAATTAATGGAAAAAGACAAAACCTTACATGATGGTGTTTCATCTCATTATTTGAAAAATGAGAGTTGTTTTTAAACTTTATGCATGTGTGTGTGTGTGTGTAACAATCGTTGTTGTGCTTTATCAATTACAAATTCTTTTTACTTTAATACCTTTTCATGATTGAGAATTTTTATATTTTGTATCTTTTTCATTAATAATGTTATTTTGTATGCATTATCTTTTATTTTATCACTACATCTTTATACTACTTAAAGTTAAATACTTTTAATTGAGTTGTTCATATAATTACGAAGAATTGCAACTTTTAAGTTTTATTTAAAGAATTGCTATATTTGCCTGATGTAATTAATTAATAACATAACTTTTTATGCATGACATTACATTTCTAGAATTTGAAATATTTGCATATAACCTGAGAAATAAGTATACAATAAAAATAATAATTAATATCATATAGTGCTAAAATATTATATATATATGTATGTATAATGAAGTAACAGCATATATACAATATTTGTCATTATTAAATGAACTTACATTGTAAAAGTGTTAATTATGTAATCTTTTAAATAGATTGAATAACTTATTTAGCATTGTGTTCACAAAAATAAATCCACACATAGTGTGGGTTTTATTACATTTCTTATGATGGTACTTTTTCCAACATTACTTTTATTTTATTATACTCTTTAGCTGTTAACTTTTCTTTTAGTAATGTATTTAAATCTTTGCTTTTTCATAAACAAATTGAATTATAATTGAAATTTTATTCACATATTATGTGGGCTTGTAACTAATTTCCAATAATAACACAAACTATGTTGATAAAAGTTGTGACCATAGGATGAGGATCGGTAAAAAATTTTGGTTAGAATACATAGAGTATGGACAATAATGTTAGAAAAAAAATCTAAGCACCACTAGGCTCATTTCAACATGCATGCAGAAGCTAAAGTTACAAGGCGAGATTCTAAACCGATTTTAGTTTCATTTAACCAACTATTATTTCTTTCATCATTTATGCTCAATTCATGTAATTATAACAATAATGATAAAGAGATAAGGGAATGAGAAGATCACAGCGGATTTTAACATGGAGTTCGGCCTACCCTCTAGTCTCTATGGTCCATAAATTGAGGCAAGGAGGAATTTACTCATCCATTCATTTCAAACAATGCCTCACAAAGAGGACTTCACAATAATACCTCAATCAAGAAGACTTCATCAATGCCTACATACATGTAGGACTTCAAACAAATGTCTCAACACATAAGGACCACCTATTACATCAAACATATGAGGCTTCACTAAAGCACTCAAACAAAAGAGTGAATAGTGCCTTATAATATTAGCTCACTAATCTCACTCTGATACTATTAACTCAATAAAAACAAATACAATTTGAGACAGTATTTTCATATAATATCAATCTATTAAGCTATACTCTTTCTCTTCTTCTTCTTTTTCTTTTTTTTTTTAATTTATAGAAACACCCCAAATACTTCTATTTATAAGAGCACAAAATAAGCTAAAGTTACACAAAAAACAAGCCTCCAATGGTTAGCTGCAGAAACTTCCAGCGGCTATTTTTCCACGCATTGACAAGATAGTTTAATTTTCATACCTGCGATCTTCCCCTTGATCTCCTTTGATCAAGTATCGTACCTCATCTTTTTATAGTGGCGAGCCACTCCATTTTATACTGGCGACCAGGTGCACTTTCTCTATACGCACTGCACCAAAACAAAGAAACAAACATATACACACACATAGCTCAATGTATTAAAAATAAGTTTTGTTTATTAAATGAAATTTAACTAAGTTGTAGAGTATTTGTGTAATGCATTTTCTCATCAAAATAAGATTATAACCTCCATATGGTTCAATAAATAATTTAAGTGATGATTTTAAAAATAGCCACATAACTAAGAACAAAATGAAACACCCGCAAAAGAGTCGAGCTGCTTGAACTCAGCTCATTTTAGGCTTGGTTCAACTTGAACACATTTAGTAAATGGGCTAAACTCAAACTCAAAGTAAATTTTTTTTAGTTAAACGAGCCAAACTTGAGCTTTTCTTCAGGTTTGCAAGTTAGCTCGCAAATTGGCTCTTAAGCAAGCTTGCAAACAAGCTTGTTAAAAGCTTTAAAAAGGCTTGTGAACAAATTTTTGCTATAATATTATCTTATTATATATAATTATTTATGTAAACAACCTTGGGTTCATTTAGGCTTGTTTAGTTAAACAAGCCTATAAGTTGAGCTCAGGCTTACGAATCCTTAATGAGTTCAGGCTCGAACCAATATTTTCAAGCTCGTTAAAAACTTAGCTAAGCTTGTATATGTTGATTTGTTAAAATAACCGAGTTCAAGCGTTCAAAAGTTCAATTTGGCCCGACTCATTTACAACCATAGCCATGTGATCATATTGTATCAAGACATGCAAAGCACACAACCTACTCTAAGATCCACAATCATAACCATTATTATTCCATACATAATAATAAAAATCACACCATAATCAAGTACAATTATCTAAGGTAACATCTCCTATAAAATACATCATATTAAGAACGGCTTAGTGAGTCCATCTAAAATGAAAGCATCAAACTAAAGATTAAATAGAGTGGGGGTCTCGATCCTACAACTATCAACTCCTAAAGGATATATATATATTATATATATATATAATAAAATAGGATTATCTATATCTCCATAAAACACTCTAACTATAGTCAATAATCAACTAAAAGGTCATCTGCACGATTATCCTCCCCATAATCCAATATTAAGCCATATCTAGAAAGACCATGTGTTGTGGTAGCATCAATTGTACTTGAAAAAATTAACGGAATGAGTCGAAACCCAGTATGGTAATATCATAAATACATGCGCATGAAATTCACATAATGTTAATAGAATAAATAATTAATTATTATCTTTAATTTTAGTCCTAAAATCATCACAAAAATGACTTAATATCCCCAAGCATACTTATGTATATATACATATGGTACATATATATAATGTTGGGTATGCCTTAATATCCAAGAGTCCGAATCACTTAAATCTATATAGATCATCTCCAAACACGACTCCACTTAAAGACAACATCATACAAAGATCATCAAGATACCACGTTAATATTCTAAGTACTTCATACCTACTAGTAATAGCCACACACAAACACAACAATAGATTATTAAGCCTAATAGTAATTTAAGTTCATTTTATTTTCTATCTTAAACAAACACCATTAACAAGCATGGCACACACGTACTAGAAAAAGTTTCTTTGTCTTGAATGTCAAAAACCTCTAACTTGGATTATGGAGCAAATGAGGTATTCAAAATTATTTTTTCTAAACTCACCTAGGGTTTACACGTCTATAGTTCTCACCTTTACACTACTATTGATATCTTAAGGAAATGTAAAGTATAAATGGGAATTTAGAGATTATTCCTATGGTATCAAGATTTTAAGATCTTAAAATACAAGTTAAATCTTAGAGGAAAGGGGTAAAATACGTTTCAATCACTTTTGACAATGGCAAAGATAAACTCAGAGAAGTCATAATGTGTACTCGTACATTGGTCATATATGCCTAAAGTTGTCACTTCGGCAAAATCTATTCTTGTTTTTATCCCAAAATGTTTTATACCCCATTAATGTTAACATTTATTACCTTAACACCATGTTAAACACATCTTTTTCCTATTTATAACAAAACTAGCACTTACCACATCAAATTAGCCACAATTCATCACTTATAATCTTCCAAAAATGACCAAACTCAAACTCATATACACATGTTAATGCAAAAACCAACAACAAAATTCTAATTAATACTTTTCTTTGTACCAAATTCTTTTGGCATTCAAGAATCCCAAAATTCTTTACCCAACAATTATGAACTTGAAATCTTGCAAAAAGAGAATACCACTTCTTATGGTCTTAACCCTATAAGATATTTGCAACGATAAAGTGATAGGGTTTATGGCTTGCTTTTCATAAGAGTCATCAACTTGAAGAAGAATTTATCTTACTTTTAGGTTTTTTACATTGAAGAAAAATACATTAGAGAGAAAAAGTATTGTAAAAAGGAGGAAATAATTTCCATAAAAGAAAATGATGTTTGATTTTGAAAAAAAAAAAGATATAACAATAGATTGTGATAAAATCACTTCTTTACGTCTGTTTAATTTTTTTATTTAATTAGGTAATTTCATCCTCCCTCCTTCTATGGACTTTTGTCTTTGAAAGTTACTTGAGTTACTAAAGAGTTCCAAATATTTCTTTCTTATGTCTTCTTCTATCTCTTAATGTGCTTCTTACTCTATTTGATTTGTCCATTGCACTTTGGAATTTTAATAATTCTTCTCCCTAGGACCTACTCTTTAGTGTCAACAATCTTCACTGGCTTCTCTACTAAGGTGGGGTTTGGTTAGACCTCTAATGGCTCTAATGTGGTCACTTGGTCTGGATTCGGCATAAACTTTCAGTGCATGGATATGTGGAATATATCATGCACTCCAACTAAGCTTAGTGGTAATGTCAACTGATAAGCAACATTTCTGACTTTCTCTAGTATTTCAAAGGGCCCCTTATATTTGGGGTTGATTTTACCCCTTAAACCAAATCTAATAACTCCTTTAGTTAGCGAAATTTTCAACCACGTATATTTCCCCACCTAAAATTCCATGGGTCTTCACCACATATCACCATAGCTCTTTTGGTGACGTTGAGCTGCTTGCATTCTCTATCTAATTAACTTGACCTTGTCTATTAAATCTTACACTAACTTTAGTCCCAATACCTACCTGTCATTAGAGCGATGCAAGCAACATCAGTTATGTGGGCAACCTGTTTTACACGAAAAAAAAGAGCAAATTAAACTAAAAATTTCAACCTAATTTACCATCTGGGCTAACGCGCTTGCAAGTGAGGTTGGCCTACTAACCCATAAAAGTATTTTTTTTAAAAAACAACTAGGTTAAAAAAAAAAAAAAACAAATGCTAGTAACAGTAAATAACTATATGTAAGTATTGTATTGAAAAAATATAAAGAAAACTCAACTAAATTAAAAGAATAAGAAAGTGAAACATTAATATTAAATAAGAATTTTTTTATCCCAAACTTATTCGAATCTTTTAACTTTATCTATTTTATATCTTATATGTAAATATATATTTTTTAATTTTAATTGAAAATAGCATTTACATTTAGTATAGTTACATATTAATATTACAATTTTTTCCAATAAAAAAAAAAAAAAGCCGGGTTGTTGGGTTGACTAGCCTAACCTGCCAACTCATATGGGAAAGTGTAGGCCAAAATTCTTTACTTGCTTTAATGCAGGTCAACTTGCAAAACCTGTAGGCTAAACTCAGATGGAGTAGGTTAACTCGCTTAACCTACTTGCACAGCTCTACGTGTCACCTATTTCATCTGACTACATAGATGACTTGCATTTTCTTCCATGCAATGCTTCAAATGGTGCCATTTAAATGGTTACTTAATAACTGTTATCATAGGCAAACTCAACTAAAGATAGGTAATCATTTGAGTTCCCATCGAAATCTAATGATGCATCTTTAGTAATTTTTCTAAAAAAAAATGAATTTTTCACTTTGATTAGCCATCTATCTGTAGGTAGAAAGTTATGCTGAGTTGTAGTGTGATACCAAAGCTCTATGTGAGCTTATGCAAAACCTATTACAAACCAGATTTCTTGATCCGAAATTATGGACATAGGTACTCCATGGAGTCATATAATTTCATTAATATAAAGCTTCCCTAATTTTTTGAGTTTATAACCTACCTTAATTGGTAAGAAATGTGCTGATTTGTTCAATCTATGCACAATCAACCTTATTCGTTTGTACTTCTCCTTGGTCTGAGGAAGAGTACTGACAAAATCCATAGTTGCAAGCCCTTACTTCCACTTAAGTACTAGTAATGGTTGGAATTGACATGTTGGTCTTTGGTTCTCAATGTTATTATATTGATATGTCAAACATTGTGACACATATATTGTGATCTTCTTTTTCATATTTCTCCACAATACAGTGGTTTCACTTCTCTATACATTTTATTTCCTTTGAGGTGTACTATAAAACTGAAATAATGTGCTTTCTTGAGCAATTCCTTGTTTAGTTCCTTATTATTTGGTGCACATAAATGATTTCTAAATCTCAATAATCCTTCAGTAATTGTCGTAAATTTTGTAGCTTTACCTAGTTCCACCCTCTTTTTGATATCCCAAATGCCTTTATTATTAACTTAAGCTATTTTAATCCTTTATACTATGTTTTGCTAAATGGATAAATTACACTAGAATGTCACAACATTTGAGGATGAGTTCATTTCAGGTTTCAAAATTTTCAAGTAAATTATTTGATATCATAACATTTAGAGAAGTGGGTCAATTGAGGTTAACAATAGAAAAAATTAATTGAAAATCAGAAAATCCGTCATGTTATGACAAGTGTTAATGGTGACCTCAGTTGACCTACTTCTTTAAATGTTGTGACCTTAAATGAATCATTCGAAATGTTATGACCTTAAATGAACTTATCTCCAAACATTGTGACATTCTGTGTAATTCCCAAACTTCCTAACCTCGATTCTAACTTATTCACAATTTCGAGTTCCATTTATGCATGTGCTATAAGGTTGGTAAAATGGCATGATTCCCTCCCTTCTTTCTGAGTGCATCTACTACCACATTAGCTTTCCTAAAATGGTACTTAATATCAACATCTTAATCCTTTTTCAGTTCTAACCAACATCATTGTCTCATATTTGAATTTTCGATGTGAATATGTAGTTCAAGCTTTTGTGATTTATGTGCATCTTACACTTTTTCCATACAAGTAATGTTTCCATAACTTAAGTGTCAAAACAACAACTTCTAATTCTTAATTGTAGTAGGGTAATTCTTCCCATATGGCTTCAATTAATGGGATTTATAAGTAATCACTTTGCATGAGCACACACCTTAACCCTTGTATAGAAGCATCACTATATATGATGAATTCCTTACCACTCACTAGTAATGTTGAGACAAGTGTTGTTACCAACCTTTCCTTGAATCGTTGAGAACTACTTTCACAATCTTTGTCCCACTCAAATTCAACTCCCTTCTATGTCAGTTGCATTGAATGGTTCATGATCTTTGAAAAACCTTCTACAAAATTCCTACAAAGCCTGTTAAACCTAAGAAACTCCTAATCTATGAAACATTTTTAGATGTAGGCTAATGCACTATTACTTTCACTTTTTTAGGAACGATACATATACCATCCTTATTAATGATATGACCTACGAATGATACCTCCTCCAATCAGATTTCACATTTCTTGAACTTAGCATATAATTTCTCTACCTGCAATTTATTCAAAACTAACCTTCAATGCTCTTTATGTTCTTCTTTACTTAAATAGATTGACATATCGTATATAAATACCACTACAAACTGATCTAAGTATTCTTTGAAGACCTTATTCATAAGGTAGTAAATCTAAAGGAAATTATTAGAAATTCACGATGCATATACCTAGTTGTGAAAGCTATCTTCGAAACTTCTTCTTGCTGTAAAAGTAAAGATTTTGTATTGATTTGCTTTTACAAACTTGATACATAAATATACAAATGTGATGGTAAGAATTATGCCTAAGAAGATAGTAATGTACAACTATACAAGAGATATGGCAAATCATGATCACAATCAATGGAAATCCTATATCAAAGATATGATCCAAGAAATATGGCAAATTGTGATAACAATAAATGGAAATCTTATATAAAAGATAGAATCCAATAGATACGACAAATCATGATAAATGGAAATTGGGTAACCAAAATAGAATATGATTCTATTTCCTTAAAACCCCCCATAAGACATTGGGCAAGATAATAAGCGAAGTTTATCATAGAGAAATTGAAAGCTTGTAGTCCCCAATGGCTTGGTAATTATGTTGGCAATTTGACCTTTAGTAGTAATGAATTGGACATTCATGGAGCCACTTAAAACTTGTTTATGAACAAAATGATATTCTATTTCAATGATGTTTTGTGCGGGGATGGAACACTGGATTTGCTATGAGATAAATGGTCCCTACATTGTCACACCACAAGAGAACCTTTTTAATAAGTGGAAAACCAATTTCTTGAAGAAGTGAACGAATCCATAATATTTCAATAGTAGCATTGGCAATGGCTTTATATTCACTTCTAGTTGAACTTTTTGCAATTATCTTTTGCTTCTTTGCAATCCAAGACACTAATGATTTGCCAAGATAAATACCAAATCCATTGGTAGACCATCTATCATCAAGACAAATACCCAATCACTATCAACAAAGCACTATGATTGGAAGTCATTTTCACTAGAAAAAAAAACCCTTGTTTGATGTATATTGCAAATGCTGTAAAAGTCATTTCATTGCTTTCCAATGTTCATTTGTAGGAGAGTGCATAAATTGACACAACTTATTGATAGAAAAAGCAATATCAGGTCTTGCCATAGTTAAATATTATAAGGCACCAACTATACGTCCGTATTCATCACCATTAGATAATAAGGTACCCATTTGTTTTGATAAATTGGGAATCGTTGCCATAAGAGTTAGACAACCTTTGTCACTATCCATACTAGTGCAATGTAGAAGATTATGAATATATTTCCTTTGAGTAAGAAGCAAGCCATTTGATAGATGTTTAATTTCCATGCCTAGAAAATAATGTAAAGAGCCCAAGTCTTCAACTAGAAATTTTGCTTGATTTGAGTAATATAGTGATACGTAAGGGCCAAACTGGAACCTGTGATAATAATATCATCAACAAAAGAAAAAATGTTAGTCCCAAATAATAATCAAGAAGGGGGTTGAATTGATTATTAATAATAAAAAAAATTTCTCCTTTTAAAAAAAAATTATTCCCCTTCGGTTTTAAAAATGAGAACAAGATATGCAATTAAAAAAATATGAAAATAAATTGCAGAAATTAAAAAGATAGGGAAAAGAGAATTAGGCAGCTATGTATAGTGGTTCCGCCTTGTGTGTCAGTCCACTCTTCCAACTCTGAGCTGGGGACCCCGTGATCCTATGGGTTTGCTCCACTATATCCAATAAATTCAAATTATAAGATAATGCAATCCTCTCTGCTTGATTCTCATAGTTATCCTTAAGCTATAATCGATCTACATAGTCTAATTCTGTAATTAAACTATCAACTAAGAAGGCAACAATAAGTTCTTTCTTTTACATAAGTAAAAAGTATTTCATAAATTTGCTAAAAGAAAAAAAAATGAGCAAAACAGTTCGCGAATGATGATTGTATGTAATGGGAGTTCTCTCTTTTCTTTCTTTTGAAACCTGTGTAAAAATTGGTAATAAGATTTGATTTGGTTAAAACCAAGAGGAAGTTCTTTTTGCTAACAATAATAATAGAAGATGTCTCTCTCTTCTCTTCTTCTTCAGTTCTTATCCTCTTCTTCTTCCTCTAACATTCGGAAAGAAATTGTCACAAGCCGTGGATAAATCTTCCTCAATAATCTCGGAGCAAATCTCATGATTCTTATCTTCTCTTTTCAAATTTGAATTCAAATCCTTGCATGCATGATTTATTCTTCTCAAATTTGAACACACCCGCTCCTAATCAAATGGGTAACTGATATATTTCCTTTATCTTGTTTTGATTTTTGATTTATCTCGTTGAATTTTTTGTAGTCATCGTGATCTTTAATGAATTTGATAATGCTTATCTTCTTTTCTCCCACAAAATCCGTTCCGTTCTATATCTTCTTTGGATAGCCTTATCTTTTGATGTCAATCCACTTGGCTTAAGTTCTGATCTAGTTTGAACTTCATCCGAAAAACAATCCCTGAAAAATAACAACTGCAATTATACTTTTGATTTTCGAATTTTTGGATAAAATTTGAAATCCCATGGATAAGAACCAAATTAAGTAGAACAAATAAGTATACTACCTAAATATACTTATTATCTTAGAGCTAGGTCTTCAAGATACTCAATTTTACCTATCTGGAATGAAATAGACCAAGATTAAAGTGATGAATAAATTCACGTGGAACTAGGTTGCTGTAAAAATTACATTTGACCTTCTAAACTATCATCTAGACTAACTTCTGGCTTGTTCTCTTTATATTTTTTTCTCATATACATCTTCTAGAATACTTTCTGAATACTTTTCTGAACAACTTTTACCTTCTGAACCATCATCTAGTTATTCTTCTGGTTAACACTTAAAGCTTCAAAGCATTATTTTTTTTCTAATAAATAAGTTCTGTATTAACTCCTGGATGATCTTCTAGATATGCGTTAAAACCATTTTACACCTTCTGTATTATCTTCTGTATACCATATAATAACTCTTGTTTTTGTTTTTCCTTAAAAATGACTTTCTATATGACCTTTTGGGGTATCTTCTGAACGAAATTCTCATATTTTAACAAGATTTTTCTTATGTTCTGTATAATCCTCTGGATTTCCAATATCCTAGTTTATGAACTTAACATAAATATCCTGCGCGCTTAATAAAATAATTAGATTTCTTTGACTATTTTGTTATCATCAAAACTTTATTTATAGAGAATCAACAGAAAATATGGTGAGCACCATTATTATGAATGAATAAAGATGTATCGGCTTTGGAAGCACAAAAGCCAATGATGGATAAAAATGTGCTTAGACATTGAAACCATTGTCTTGGTGCTTGTTTGAGCCCATAAATGGATCATTTGAGGAGACATACATGATTAAGGTGATCTTTATCAATAAATCCTAGTGGTTGCTCCGCATCATTCAAAAATCCATGCAAGAATGTATTAGAGACATCAAGTTATTTAATTGGCCAATGCTTTGATGTAGCAATGTTCAGAAAAAGATGAATTGTTGTTGCTTTTATTACAGGAATAAAAGTCTCATTGTAGTCAATTCCACATTGTTGGGTGAGCCTCTTTTCAACAAGTCATGCTTTATGCCTATCAATCATGCCATTAGCTTTTCTTTTAATCCAAAAAATCCATTCATTACCAACTTCATTCTTATTAAGAGGAAGAGGGACCAAAATCCAAGTTTGATTAGCCAAGAGTGCATTTACCTCATCTTCCATTGCTTGATCCTATTCTTTGTACTTGTTGGCTTGAGAAAAAGAGGGAGGTTTGGTTTCAAGAAAGCTAGGTTGCTTAGATGTCTTGAAGCAAAATGATCTTGTCTTTTAGACATGGTGGAGTGTCGAAGGGTCATGGGATGTAAGCGATTGCTATGTGAGCTGTAATGAGTTAAGTTAGTAGCCATATTTATTCTTGGACCTTCAGTAGGCATTTGATGAGGTGTTGTTATAAGCAAAGATGAACCTATGGGAGACCCCGAGTGAGAAGGAGGTGGAATTGATAATTGAATCCAATAATCCTGAGCATTTTTTGTTGGAGTGGCCATGGCAATTTGTAATTTTGAAAAGGAAAAATTTGTTCATTAAATCGTGCATGTCTGGCTACGTAAATCTTACCAAGTTCCATGTCTAAACAATAATATCAATAGTGATTCGGTGAATTGCCCAAATAAACACACTGTTTGTTTCGAAAAAAAAAATTTTATTTTTGTGTTATGGGAGAAGTAAAGGAAAAATAGAATAATAAAATTTTTTAAAACGATCATACGTAGGTGATTTATTAGGCAAAAGAGGAAAATGACTTTTATTTTTGAGAATAGGGGTGGGTAAATAGTTCATTTGTATAACACTAATTTCAAAAGCATAATTCCAATATTTCAAGGGAAAATTGACATGAACTAAAAGTGTTAAACCTGTATCCACAATATGTCAAATTTTTTGTTTAGCAATGCCATTTTTCATGTGTATATGAACAAGCTAATCTATGGATGATTCCAATTTGCTTAAAATAATGATTAAGTTTTTGAAAATTTCCACCCCAATTAGAATGAAAAGCCTTAATTTTATTATTAAATTGTCATTTTACTAACCATTGAAAATGAAGAAAGGTAGAGAAAAATCACTTCTATTTTTTAAGAAATAAATCCAAGTGAATCAAGTGAAATCATCTACAATTAAAACAAAACATTTGTGACCTAAAGGAGAGAAAACAAGGGCTGGACCCCAAACATCATAATGTACTATTTCAAAGGGCATAAATATTGCATGTTGAATAGAAGCTAATGGTAAAGAGGCTAATTTTCCTCATTGACAAGAAGAACAAAGATTGGAAGTAAAATGAGAGTAAGATAGATTATTTTGTCTTATTATTTTGGAAACAGTTCTAGATTGAGGGCGGCCTAATCGGGCATGCCGGTCATCAAAATGAACACATTCTCCAACTAAAGCTTGCTTCCTCATTGGCAGTAAAGTATAAAGTTCATTCTCACTCGTCCTCACAATAGGATTGCCTTGGTCACCTAATCCTTAATAAAAAAATGAAAAGGTTAAAATTCAAAGTGACATGAGTTGTCTTTAGCAAATTTCTGAACAAAAAGTAAGGATTTTGTAAATTTAGGTACTAAAAGGACATCTTTTAAAAGAAATTTGTTGAAGAATTAGAATAAATAGTAGTGCTCTAATGAGAGATTTGCAATCCTTGGCTAGTACTTCTTGGCAAGACTAATTAGTAAAATCTAGTGTCATATGATATTCTCCAGTGTCAGGATACCATGGCATGTGATTTAATTGGTTGCAAGGTGCTTTATTGACATATAGAAACTAATGGGGCCAAGATAGGAGGAAATGTGTGCAAAGTGGGACCAGGCCATATTAGGTTGAAAATTAGAGGATTGGCGAGATACATATCTGCATTGACATCAATTAGTGATATGGATTATGTTAAGGGCGAGCACAGATTAGTTTGGTGTGGTTTTTACTAAAACCAAACCAAACAATAATTTACAGTGTGGTTTTTTCTTCTTTCTAAACCAAACCATTAAATAACGGTTTGGTTTTATTTAAATTCTGGATTAAATCAAAATTCTAATTAAAAAAACTTAGTAGTAATACTTTATATTTGTATGTATTCAAATATTGAAATCACACTATAAAGTTCATATTGTAAATCTCAACAAATACTTTATATATCCATCACATTTATAATCCATAATTCCTCATTAAATCATTTAATCACTAACACTGTATGCTTATTGACTAATACCAAGAGAAATATAATATGTAGTCTAAAAAATAATTTAGTCAACTATTTACTAACAAATTTGGCAAAAAAAATTCATCTATTAACAAATGTCATGTATGAATAAAAATAATCTACTAACAAATATCAATAAAAATTAATATATAATAAGATATATAACTAAATAACAAAATACATAACCCACATAGTTCAAACAATTAATAAAAAAACAATATTAAGTTACCAATGAAGGAATATATCTTGAACCGAAAAAACAATTTAAAAAAAAGGAGAATAAGTTATTATTAACTAATATTTATCATATAACAAATATCATAATAAAATCATATGACATTTAATCAATCATTATAATAAATTTATAGTTACAAGTAAAATATTTTCATATTTATCTAAAACGGTTTCGTTTGGTTTTATGGATTGGATCGGTTTATCCCTTCAAACCAACTATAAAATTTACTGATTGGTTCAGATTGAGAATTTTCTAAATCAAATTATTTAAAAAAGCCATATTTCCAGTTTGGATTGATTCGGTTCAGCTAGTTTTTTTGCCCACTCTTAGTTTCGGTAACCATAGATTTGGTAGGGTCCTTTGTTTCTCCATCTACCATTATGATTTGGAAATCTTTATAGATTTGAATTTAGCATGGGTGATGTAGTTTTTTTTAAGGGTAGGCTGATTAGATTGTTTCAAAGCAATATTAGCAGAAGGAAATTCTTACATACTCTTAAGGAATATTTAATGATCTAAAAGTTGGCCATGTAATTTATAAAACGAAACTGGTTCAGATCGTAAGTTTAATGCTGCAATGATGGGATGGAATTTGGAACCGATATTGCAATATATAATCACATTAAATTCGGCAACAGAAATGTCTCTCCCAGCAGTGGCAAGTCAGTAGCAAGAGCCTTAGCCTTCTTAAGATATTGAGACATGCGCATATAATTTTTTTTTTCAATTCTTGGAGTTCAATATTTAACTGAAGTTGTCAGTTTTGAGATACAAAACCAAAGGCATGTGCTAATGCCTACCAAACTTGATAAGATGTTGTCATTCCTATGACAAGGAAAAACTCTTCAATTAGAGAGGACAATAATCACGACAAGAGCAATTGATCTTGTTGAACCAGATTCATATTCTGGATTAAGAGTTTGCTCATTTGGATTGATGGACGATGGTATTGTTTTAGGTGGAATTGGCTGGAACCATCAATAAAGCTGGTTAATTTATCGTAATTTAATAGATGGAAGAATTGTGTTTTCCAAATTAAATAATTTCGACTTGTTAATTTGATAAAAAAAGTGATAAGCATAATCTTGAATCATATTGCAAGAATTTTTCAATGTGTTGCAAAGAAATGGTACTCATTGAGCTAAAATGATGATTTCAGATATTTGAAAAGCTCCATTTAAAAAAAAAAAAAAAAGAAGGAAGGATGATGAACAAAATGAGTTGTTTTGAGAAAAGCTTGAAGACTTAAAGCTCATATGGCCCATATGAAGGATGGTACAACTCTTTGCATTAAGAATGAAGTTTCATAAGCTGATATATATAGTCCCTATAGTAGACCGTATGAGCCATACAACCCCTACGATAGGCTATACAAGCCCAAAATATGGGAATAGAGAGCTATTGGCCCTATTGTATAACCCCTACAGAAGACCATATGAACCTAAAATTTACATTAGAAGACTGTACGACCTAAGATATAGCCTATGTGGAGGACCTTACAAAACATGACAATGTTGACCAGAGAGTGATATGCCCATGGTACGGCCGTAAGAAAGACTGTACGCGCTTGCCATGTGGCATATTCAAAGATTTACCTAGGATTTCCTTGTTTTCCTATGAATATGACATTTTGGCTAATAAGCTCCTTCAATAGCAAGATTTGAAGATCTAAAGTAAGGATTCACAAGATTTCATCAAGGAATCGGGTTATAATCATCTTTTAGCTATTCTTGTTTTCTACTCGTATCTACTACTACATACCTAGAACAATAGTCATTTTATATCTTGATCTTGATGAACCCTAACTCCACTATGTAACTGAGAATGAGATTTTAATGCAATACCATTTGTTTCCTTGAGTTCAGTTGCATGTTTGTTATTGTTTTACTTAAAGTTCATATTACCGGTGTATGAACTTATGCATGATATCATAGAAGTTAATTGAGAAATTGCTTTTATGATTAAATTTGTGCGATTCAAGGGCTTCGCTCATAGTTTTAGAGATATAACAGCAAAAATATTTTGTGAAACTTAATGTTTGTGCTTGAGTTCATGTTTGTAATGTGATTCTAAATTGCTATTAATCTAGAAGAGATTTTGATTAATTGATTTAGGATTAAGAATTAATATAATTGGGAAAGTTATTGATTTAATAGAGGAACTCAATGGTTTGAGGAACTCCATAGTTTAAGGAACAAATGTTAATCAATTGATGAATTTAAGAAGTTACAATGGTAAAATTAGTGGCAAATTAAGATCTAGGTGCATCTAATCCCGAGTTAATCAAACTAACTTTAATTTATGTTCATTAGATTGTTAGAAGTTGATAGAATATTGTTAATTTCTTAAATTAATTCAACATGGTTTTTCATTGGTTAGATAATAAGGAAAGAGTCAATACTAGTAGTTAACAATCCCTATCAGACGATCCTGTGCTTAGCACTATACTATAGTAAAGAATAGGTAAACTTGCCTATTAAGTTGTAAGATAAGATTATGAGTAGGTAATTGATTTAATTAAAATAACTGTCATTACATTATAACAAGAGCATACCAAAAAGACATTATGAGAAGTGGTTGATAATGGTGCTTGTGGAATAGTAGTGGGTACTAGAAGTTGAGTACTAACAATAAAAAAGGCCATTGGAAAAAAAAAAAGAGCAGCTCTAATACCAAGTAAAAGTAATGATTTTGTATTGTTTTTTTCTTTTTACAAACTTGATACATATATACACAAATGTGATGGCAAGAATTATGCCTAAAAAGATAGTAATATACAACTATATAAAGAGATATGGCAAATCGCGACCATAATCAATGGTAATCCTATATCAAAGACAGGATCCAAGAAATATGATAAATCATGATCATAATCAATGAAAATCCTATATAAAAGATATGATCCAAGAGATATGACAAATCATGATAAATGGAAATTGGTTAACAGAAATAGAATATGATTTTATTTCCTTAACACCTGTTTGATCTTTGGTTGTGTTAACTTGACCTCAAATCTATCTTTGAAAACATTGTTTCCTTATCAATTGATCGAACATAATATCAATTATTGGTAGGTGTACTTGTTCTTGATGCTTACCTAATTCAAATTGCACTGAAGCTTCCCATGATGAGATACTTATTTGATGAACCCTTTATTTAATAACACACGTAATTGGTTCTTTAATTCATCAAATTTTATGGATGCTATCTTGTATGGGCTTTAGAGATGGGTGCTATACCCAGCATCAAATCAATGTTGAACTTTACCTCTTTGTTTGATAGTAAATTAGGTAAGTCATACGAAAAGATATCCTACTATTTACATACCATTAGCACTATGTATATTTACCATTGTTGGAGCCTTTGTGCTGTTAAAAATTCCTATCTCATAACTTGAATTGAATTATTAAATTATGGCAATCAATAGTAACGTGATACTTTAACAACCAATCTAGACCTAAGATCATATCAAAAGCTTGCATATCAAGTATTATTAAATTAGCTAGCAAATTTTAGATTAACACTTTATAAATATTAATCTAATTACAATGAAAATATATAATTGAATTATTAGAAACATTAAAACTTCACTAATCCTTTAATCAAATCTAACTTTACATAATAATTTTAAGGTTACATAAGTTTAGATACACATAATTTCCTACTCCATAGAATATATAAATAAAGAGAACATAGAATAAGAAATCATTTAAATATCCATTTCTAAATCTAAATCTTCAATATTAATCTTCTCATTTCATAACAATACTTCTCCATCAAACTAAAAATTTCTTCTCCTAATAACAACAACACATCCTCTCTTTCTGAATGTCTAAAAGACTATTTATAACTAGTAAAATGTGACAAAGCAAAACACTTGAAGCTGTGTTTCTTTGGTAATTTAACTAATTATAAAATTTTTGTCCATTTTCAACATAAGTAACAAGAGGATCTATTTTGACTATTAAACCTTCAAATTCTCCATCAGATTTTTGAGCTAAAAACTTAGTTAATTCTAGCCAATTTCATCCTTTACTCCAAGCATCCCTGAAATTAAAATAATAACCTATATCATATGTAGATTCATTTAGAATATTTATAAATTATCAATAACTATGTCAAAATTTAACGTAATAATTTAACAATAAACATGAGCCATCACAAGGGCTAACTAATTATTAAATTTAATAATTATCTATCTATCATTTTCCTTCGTAATTAATTAATTATTATTTTTTTCTTCCACCTCTGAAAGTGGAATTTGTGTCATTACAATTTACAACTAAGATTTTTCTTACTAGTATAAAAATATTTTCAAACCATTCTATAAATTATAAATCATCTTCTAAGGAAAGTTTATACATACCAACTTATTATGGCTAACCATTATCATACTAGACTTTATAATTTTGTTCCTTTTGGAATTAGACAAATAAATGGCTCATAATATTAAGCTAATGAAGGGTATATAGAAGAATAATCAATTATTTTTACATGTTGCATTTTGAAGTCACAATACTAGCACTTTAATTCTTTAAAAAATAATTGTTACATTGTGATCTAAAAATGTGAATAGTAGATATATAGTTTCGAGCAACATAATTGTCAAGAAGTTAGTTAACCAAATCTCAATACTAGCATCTCTTCTTTTAAAGCAACTACTTGCTAATTAATTTAGTTAATTTTTGTGGTGTTAGCCTATTTGTATTAGAAAATTGTTTACATCATTGGCTCACATTGCTTAATAATTCTTTTGAAAGGTACATCTTTGCATATAGTATATAAGTAGAGCTTTTGATAATAATATTAATAAAATTAGTATGATTTACCTAAAATACTAAATAAAACTTCCTTTCTAAAATACAAAAACTTTCCTTTATTTGGTTAAATGAAATAGCTAATTTCAATTCTTAGCTTATTTTAAATTAAAGGTTTTCTTATGAGTATGCAATATTGTTAATCTCAATCCTCACATATCTTCTTTTACAACAACTACTTCTTAATCAATCCAGTTAGTTTTTGTGGTGTTACTCGATCTATTTTAGAAAAATTTTCTCATCATTGGTTCACTTTGCTTAATAATTCTTTTGAAAGGTTACATCTTTACATATAGTATGTGGGAAGAGCTTTTAATATATATATTAATATAATCAATATGAGATACCTTATATATTAAAAAATATCTTCCTTTCTAATTACTAATTTTTTCCTTTATCTTTTTAAATGAAAACTTAGAAACTCAAAAACCTCTACCTTTGTTTTCTTCCCATTTCCTAGGAAGATTTTAAGAATTTTTCAAAGGAAGCTGCCTTCCATAACAATGTAGTCATATGAAAACTCTATAACCTAGTGACATAGTACTAGTTGCCCAAATGGGATATATTGAGTTTGAATGGGTTTTAGGCTCTAGTTTTAAAATTTTTTAGATGGTCATATTTGGTTTATCTAGAAAATTCAAATAGAATTAATGCCATTGTGTAATCTTTAGATTGTGATGTTTTATCGCTTGGAAGTGTTTTGACAATTACAATCTATGCTTAAATCAAATGTAGCCTAGCATCCCATAAAGGGGGTTGCTGAGTTAAATAAGTTATAGATTTTACCTTATTCTATCTGTTTAGCGTTATATTAGCAATTGTAAATTTAACAAGGATTTTAAGATTAGCAGTTTTTTTCTCAAAACATTAAAAATAAAAAAAAATAGAAAAATGTCTTATCTTAAAATTGGTTGCCAATCTTAAAACATTTAGTCATTAATTGATTTTGCCCTGTAGATTCCCACATCATCATAATAATTCATATTTAATGCGTCATTATATTGTCCCTTGAAATATAAGATAACTTGAAAAAATGACTTTTAAAAATAATCACTTTTCAAAAAATAGGAGAAATTTTAAAAATAAATTCAAGAGAAAAAAAATAAAAGAATGAAAAATTCAACTAACATGATAGGGGTTTTTACAAGTTTTTAAAATTATCTTAAGTGAATATGTCCAATTCAAAACTTAATAGTCACTTTATTCATTAAACAAGATTTTCGTAAAAAAACAATGTTGAATAGAGGATAGCCTTTAAGGAGTAGAACTTAAATCAAATGATGAAGGTTCTTTAACATCTTATGTAGGTTAATGGAACCTTTCAAGTGTAACAAGTTGAGATAAAAATTGAAAGCATGGAAACGGATCAATAACAACAATGAAAGTCTAGTGAAAGAGTCATGGAATAATAAAAAGACCTAGAAAGAAAATTATTTTAGAAGTTGATTAAGAAAATGCAAATTCTAAAGAACATCGATGGATTAGAGAAGATGGGACTTATCATGCCCCAAAGGGTACCCTAAGCGTATAATCCCATTTCGTATTTGTCCACAGTCCCTATTCTAGTTCTAGAGAGACACAAGTGTATGATATGAGTAGGTTACTCCTAAGGGTGCGACTTAATTAAGAAGGATCACGGTTGTATAGAATATGAATAAAGCATGCATGTATATAATAGCCTCAAGGGATAATGATAACTTTTCAATCTTAGCACATAGTAGATTTAGACATAGGTGTCAAAACACATAGTCTTATGACATCTTTAAACATAGATAGACATAAAGATGTATCGGTAGCTAATCATGGAGACTCGATTTCTCGGTTGCCTCACTCGTCCGGTCCTACTCTAAAGATTGAGCATGTATCGAGCTAAGGTATCTCATAGATACCAGCTAAAGGTTGCCACTAAACCTATGAAATCTATAAGGGTGTAGGCAAATTTCACAGCTTAGTGAAGTAACTAAACAATAAATAAATAAAAGCATATCACAACAAACTCTATTAATTAAGTGTATGCAATGCAATATTCAAACATATGATTACACACATACAAGTTTGGACAACCAAAATCTAAATAGGTGGTGATTTACACCCTCATACTGGGGTTAAGGAACTCAGCACCTACAGCTAGCACCCAGAAGAAAAAGAGAATATTGGGTAACACTTTAAAACCCTTAAAAAATTTATTTACCCATAAACAAAGAAACTCCTTAAGTATTACTCACTTTATGTGAAAACCAACGGGTGATGTTCCTCAAAAACCAAGTAGTTCCTGTGCAATTCACAAGTCTCATGATAGAATAGGCAGAACTAGAATTTATCGTGAGAATCCCTAAACTCATCATAGGTCTGAAAGGTACTACGTAGCAATAGTGACTAACAAGCACGCAATACTAATGCAAATGTAGTATGTCATGCATGATTTTTTAGATTAACTACCAATCATGTTGCGTTTGGTTCTCAGTGATCAAGCAACTATAGACACTCAACAAATTCGAATAACACATATCAACAACATAATACAAAGTTAACTCTATAATTAAGGTATTTTAATCATTCAACTGACATATCAGCAAACATGATCCCAAATCCCACATAAGCATATCTATTATTTTTCTTTAGATGCAACTAAACTATACATCACACAATGTGAATAAAGTCAAGTTATTCACGAATCCATAGCAACAATCATGAATCGTAGTAGTCAGAAGGGACGTTAGAGAGGAAGTCAAGCTCGCCTATATATGTGAAAAAAAAATAACATGTGTCAATACTAGAGAAGTCATAAGTTGTAATGAAAAGCTAATTCTTCAATTTAGGTTTTGTAGTGCTTTTGGGCCTTTCTTATGTATTGGCCTTTTAAGCTCTTTCTACTTTGGATTTGTTTTGAGGTTTTGTTGTGTAGGCTTCTGTCTAGTCTACTTGTATTATTAATGTTGGCTCAATCCATTCTAATGGGCTTTGTACATTTGGGCACCTTTTTAGTAATTTCATTTACTCCCTTTATCAACACTTATGGGTGCGATTAGTCTATATCCACTTTTATAGGCCATTTAAATTGGGCTTTAATATGTACCTCTCATACTTCTCTTGGCTTGATTCTATCAATTGGTTTTAGTTGTACTACTTTAGCGTAGATGGTCTATATTGTAATCATTTATGTTTACATAACATTGTAGTAGGCTTTGCTTTATGGGCCTAAGACTTATACTCTTTTGATTTGGGCTTAGTTCTATTTTTAAACTCTTTCTATTCCATGGTCTTTTTGTAACACTTAATTCATGTATTGGACTCAATTTGTTCTTTTATCCTTTCAATTAGGCCGAAATTGGCCATTTAGATTAGGTATGATACCCTTTTCCTCATTTTGGTTCTCACCTATTAATTTTGTTTGTTCTTGTGATTAGAGATATGAGCTTTGACACATTTTACGGTATCGTTCTGATATGATCCGAAGCATACAAGTCTCATATTATCTTTTCCATCTTTATTTGATTTAATAGCACTGTGCCTAAATTCTTATAACCTTGGTTCTACTTAGTTTTATATTTAGTTATTTACGATCCTTAAATATTGGGAAAATGAGTTTTAGAAATTTCAAGTCCTATGCTAACAAAGTCGTGACATACGTGGAGAAAGTGACTCACATTTTCGAGTTGTTGTCTTTATGGCACATAACCTATCAATAAATTAAATTAAACATATAGCTAGGCATATCTAGTCATTTACCTAACCTTAGATAAAGTTTCTAGCTTCTAAGGCCCATATTGGCCTTTAACCTTTTCTTAGTGATTTTAACATATTCTTACTGATTATTAAAACATAAATATTAATTTTAATTCATGTTCAATCCTAGTTATGGTATCTATGGATGGTTATAATGTACTTATCAATATTTTCCGTATATTATTATTATAGATAATCATAACATTTTTGACATGTCCTTCTTCTTTTAAAAAACATGAATAAAAGAACAAAGATAACTAAACTTAAATTTGGATCCTGGGGGATCCAAATGAATCATGACTTATATAGGGTGGTTACAGGTGGATGTTTAATGTTCTAAGCCTTCTAGGTGCTTATTACAACATGTTTAGGTATAGAAAGGCAAGATAACATTATTTTTATGCACTTTAAGTAACAAATATTGTAAGAAACATGAAAACAAAATTTGGATCTTTTGGGACACTACAAAACTATGACCTATACTTTGATTTTAAGGTTGCATTTTGTTGTTTCAAGCCTCCCATATGTCGATACATCATATTTAGGTGCAGAAAAGCAAGAAAAATCTCATTTTTACATCTCCCATAAAGGGATTTGAACCTTAGTTGATTATATGCCTTATATTTAATGTTTTAAACTCAATATACTAAGGAATCTATGTAATCCCCCAAATTTTACGTAACCTGATTTTAACACTAAACTAAATGTAATATTTGATTATTTAGAATAATAGGAACAAGTAGTAAAAATCACTCTAAATTTTTCTCGATTTAAAAATGTTAAAGTGGGAATGAATTTGATTATAATTAGAAAGAATAAAATCGTTACCAATAAAAATTTTGAAAATACAAACAATAACTTCTATGATCTCACGTAGTTTAAAAACAATGATAAACTAATCGTTAATATAAATTACTGAATTTTTTTTTCCTTAAATTCAATACCTAGAAAATGAACCCTATACTTGGTAAATAATGAAATAATAGTGTTCAAGCTATTATGAATCTATTAATATTAAGTAGCACTAAACAAAAATATATTGTTATTAACAAATTAGAATAAAAATCATATACAAAAAACATAACGTTTGGTAAAATGAATCAATCGTCCAACAAGAAATCATAGTTAACCTTAAATTTAAGTCACAATAACAGACGATTAATTTTTAGAACATACAAGTTTTGAAAGTATAGACTAAAAGAGAAAACATTAGAATACAAAAATACGATAAGATCAAAAATAGATCAATATCTAAGAATCTAGATCTTAAATAAATATTTAAATCTCACTAACATTCTAATTAAAAGATTTATAGATTTTAGAAATTAAAAATCTGAGTTGCCAATGTAATTTTCATAACTGGAAAATGAACAAATTGGTAAATGTGAAACTAATCAAAAATATATGATTCAACAAAATCTTAGAAAGACCTATGAGATTAATAAACTAATTCCTAGTTTGAAAAACCAAATAATAAGAATTTTCCACCTTAATAAGATATATAAAAAAAAAAAGAATTTCGTATCTTGTACTAATAATTCAAGATATAACTAGAAATACTTTAAAATTCAAAACCAATAAGTACAGTTTATTAATAAAGCTTCGTAATGAAACGATATTTTAAAAAGCAAATACTAGGATATAAATACACAATAGATACTAACACCGAACAATAATTACTAATCTAAATCTAAAATGAAAATTTCAAAACACCGCTGTTATATTTGTTAGGAAATTTTGAATTCCTTAAGACTCGGTTCCTAATTTAATTTACTGAACTTGAAAAAAATCTAATCACACGAGTTAAAATACTAAAAATAATTAGTCGTGTATACTTTAAAACTAAAAATTTGTACGGATAAACAACTTAAAGTTTCCTAGTAACTTAGGAAATTCTATTCAATAAAACTTTTATTTAACCATATGAACATACGTTATAAACTAATATTTGATAAAATATTATAAACAAATATTTGAAAATAATTTAGTAAATTAGTAAACCAATAAATAAATAAATAAATAAAAAGAAAAGAAAGGAAAAGAAAATCATTGGAATTGGAATAACGGTGCAGCATATATTTCTCAGCCGCAAATCATAATAATCCACATCCCAAATCAAGAACATGAACTCTCAATTCATATATATATATATAATAAATGAAAACCACCGCTGCACACAAACACCTGCTGCATGGACGGAATTGTGGACGGAGACAGCAGGATCGGAGCACTTATCCCATGCGCTGCAGATGACCGAAGAAGAATTTCCACCGCAGCATCCACGCACAGGAACATTCACGAGCAGCAGAAGACAGAGGCCTCTCCCACGCCAGAAGTTCACGCACAAGAAAATCAACGACGCAACACCCGTTGCTCCATCACGCGCAGCAGCCTCTAACGCTGGAAAGGGGAGCAGCACACAACGGGCAGAGTTTCCCACGCACATCACTTGGATAATCAGCGGCAGCAGTTGAAGAACACGAAACTTCTCCTCACCACAGCTGTCTCCAGGCATCACGCTGGAGTTTGAATTCCAACGGCTGAATTGAGGCCGCTGCAGATCCACACACGCGCAGCTGATGATCGAACAATCCAGTCCACGCACGAGCAGCAGCTAGCACACACGACAAGCTGCTTCCCCCACACGCCCATTCCACACGCACAATACAACTCTTAGTTGAAAACAGAGCACATAAAACAGAGCAAATTCGGCTGCTTCATACCTAACTTTAATTCAAAATTTGAGTTCTTAATTTCAAACGAAAATGACATGAACTCCAATTAAAATACTCCACATGTAATCAACATTAAATAACAAGAATATCAGCCCAAGAAAACCCAAACAATACTGAATTTGTTTTCAAATAATTGAATAAACCAGCTGCAGCAGGGGGCAAACCAACAAGAATACAGCAGCAATTTGAAGTCCGATTTTGTAAATTCCTAGGCTCATTTGAGCTGATATTTTTGACTAATTAACCACCATTAAAAGTCCCCAAATGTACACTACAAACACCAATTATTGGTTAAAAACAACAAGACAAATCTAATGAAAAATCTATCAAACTAAGATAGAAAACAACAAACCAAAAACTGCAGCAGAAAAATTGGAAATTTGTTTTTTGTTTTCACATGAATTCTAACACGATTTGACCCAATTTTCTTGCAATTTGAGCCCCTATTTTACACACATAAATGACATTAAGTAGCTATCAAACAAACACAATTAAGACCCTCAAATATAGCCACAAAAATCTGTCAAACACAAGCCAAATTGTCATCCAAATTTACAAATTCGTATGGAAAATTCCAGCTGCAATTGTGAACCTTTTTCAAACCCAAAACCATTGCCTTAGCCTCTAAAACTTAACCTAAACTTAGTAATGTATAAAGCTTAAGTTAGACACAATTTGAGCTCATAATTCTCACAAACCTCCCAAAAACATAGCTACAAAGAAAAAAACGACCAGCCCTCTTCATCTTGTATGTTCATCCATTTAGACAACCTTTGAGGAGTTCTAAAACAAATATAAACCTTACCCTACTTCATATATACTATCCAAGCATCACCACCTCCAAAAACATCAATCCCCTCTTTCAAACAACATCAAAAACCTAATCCAAAAGCCTTGGTTTACCATAAAATCCAAGCTAGAACTCAAGCCAACAAGTAAGAGAATTTAATTGAAGTTGCTAGCTTATAATTTAGCTAGAAACTCACTAATCACCTTGGTATAGGTTTGATCCTTAAAAGGGAGATAGGAATCCTTTTCTACCTTAACCAAGTAAATCCTAAATTATCAACCATTTTGTTATACATGTGTATATACATTCAGTTGAAATGTCTAGCATTAGAGAAAATTATGTGATTAGAGAAATGATTACTCCAATTAGAAATTCAAAATGAGTTCTTTTCGTATTAGAAATACTTGAATGTTAATGGCTAAAGAAAGAATACAACTTATAAAGTTAATAAATTAGGAATAAAATTCGGATCTAGGAAGAAATAAGCCAAAACCATGCTCAAATTTCATCTAAACTAGTTAAATTCAAATCTAATGCCCCTAGACTTTATATGAACATGAAACTTGATAAAACAAGCTTTAAAAAGACATAATTAGAAGCTTTACATTACAAGAAAAGTATTATGAACCAATTCATAGAAATTGCACATATTAATACCTCTATAAATTATGAATGAACTTAGAATATAAATGAAGGCTTAAATGAGATCCCTAAAATAATAAACAAACAAAAAAAATTAAAAGAATTAAACAATAAAAATTCCTTTACTATAAGAATCAATACTTAAGAAATCACAAACTAGAAAATTATTCATTTTACAGTCTTAATAAACCAACATCAACCTTACTGTTATCCTATAATATGAAGAAGTATATGCTAATAATATACTACTGAGTATCGTATTCAGTATTGATGATGTTTTCATCACGAATCATGAACGATTATTAAAACTGTTATCTCACGTAAACGCTACTATATTTATATCAATACTATTATTTTGTCACTAATAGTATGAAAATGATTATTATATTATACGTATAGTTATTACTAATATTGATATTAACGTTTCAAAACTAAAAGTACTAATAATATTGTAGTAATTAAACTTAGTTTGTTTTGCAATAATAATGAAACTGAGTATAAGAGAAATTTGATATATTACATACGATTTTATAACTTTGAAAGATATAGATACTAAAACATAACCCTTAAATAAATAAAAATAACCAATTGAAAGATAGATAAGGTTGATGGGCAAGGAATTAATAACTAAAAAACTTCTACCAAAGCAGTAGGACTTAAAGAAAAGACAAACTCCTTAATTAAAAACAAAAATATCTAGAGAAACAAAATATGGATAAATATTCTTTACGATAAAATAAAACCTTAATACAAAAACTATATCAAATACCGATACAAAATAATTAGACACCTATGAGAAATTCAATTAATTATTTAACGATACAATAATCAATATAACGTCTTAATCTAATCCGACGATAGAGATCAACACCTTAAATATAGGAAGACTTCTCTTACAGAAAATCCAATAATAAATCTCTGTTATTTCCTTTCATAGGAAAATAGATCAATTCCCGGATTTCCGTAGCTTATACAACAGCTTAGCGATGGACCACAGGTGAGTAACTAGACTTGTTACATTGTTGTGCTTGTAGTATAGTTGCATTTGGAATAATATAAATATATATATAATCAATTGATATGCATGCGGATTGGATACAGCATGATGCGTGGTGTATGATTGAATGCAAATTATCATAATATAAGCGATAAACCTATTGTATGATAAATATGTATGAAATATGTTGATGATTGTTTGTAAATAGTATGATCGCTTAAACTTGATTTAACACACTGTCGGACTATAAATGAAACGGACATGCATTGCACATTTGCATAAACTCATTATATTTACGAACCTATCACGTGTTAGAATTTCGGTTCTTGGAAATACTTGGTTTTTTCTAGGCAATGGGCTATTAGTTCTACGCAAGTTTACCTTGTTCTGTCGTTCCATGGAACTAACTGGTAACGAAGGGCCTGCCTATAGTATCGCTGTGAAATGGCTAACACTTAGTGGAGTTTTCTAAGGTACACAGGAACTGAGTGTTTAAAACTTCATTAACATAAAGAATAAAAATTGTGAATTATGATTCCTGTGTACTTAGTTTCCCTGGGTAGGTGATTCAGGTATCGTTCCTTCAACCCCGCGATGAGAGGGCGTAAATCTCCATCCTGTTTGGATTCCAGATTGTCCAAGCTTGTAATTGTTCATGTGTTTGATTGATGCATTACATATGAATGATAATAACTTGCTTGTTGTGATAAGTCTGTTATTCACTGAGCCCGTGGTTCGCTCACCCCCCCTACAGTTTTTGTGCAGGATAATTACTAGCTGGGATTGGACTAGGAATGTGTGAAGAGAGCTTCTCCAAAAAACCTATTGAAATAGAGATAGAAGATATGGAAACTTAGAATGTAAATTAGATGAATTTGATTTTGTATGTTGTAGTTTGAAACCCAATTTCACTATTTGGTTTGGGATACCGATTCTCTGCGATCTTGGTGGAAATTGGAAAATAGGATTCCATAGTTGAAATATTGTAATATATTATATCATTTGTATGATAAACTTTTAAATAATAGAGTCTTGTATACTCTGACATACAAGACGGCTCTCATGTTACGGTGCACACGTGATATGATAGCTTTAGATAAATCCTGTTAGGCCCCCATATTAGAGTCGTGACAATCTATGTGAAATATACCCATAACTCTTGGATTCTAAATTTTTAAAAGCTTAAAGCCATCATTTTTTTTTGTTGTTTTTCAACTTGTATACTCTATCTTTAGAATTTTACCTTCAGTTTTGAGGATTGTTAGTGTTGGGTTGTAGATCAGCTCATATGGGTCTACAACAAGCGGATCCCGAGTATATGGGAAAATGAGGAGACATGGGAAAATGAGAAGACATGGAAGAGATAAATGCTAGTCCAAAGGAATTAATGCCAGTTGATGCGAGCCTTAATGCGGCCTTGAATTCTAGTTAATGCGAGCCTTCCTTGTTTTTCTTTTTAAAGTCTCCTTGTATGTCTTTTAGAAGTGTGAGACACAATAAGTTGTGTGCTGTGAATGCAGAGTGTAATAGGGAAAACAAATGGCCTCTGCTCAAGACTAGATAGGAGAGATCTAAAGTGAGAAAGTGAGGGAGTTCCTAGAGAGAAAAACTCTAAAAGAAGGAAATTCTTACTCCTATTTGTAAAACTCTATTGTATACCCATTATTGAAATAGTGGAAGACTTGTGTGAGGCAGTCCCATGGTTTTTTCCTAATTTAGGTTTTCCACGTAAATGCTGGTGTTGATTTTTAATTTCTGCATTCATATTTATAATCTGTGATTTGTTTAACGATTTTGCAAAGGGAAAGATCGAATCTTTCCCTAATAGTTAAGTATCACTCCTCCCTTTGGTGTGAAGATCAAACCTAAAAAAAAGGAAAAGAGAAGACAAAAAGAAAACACTTAGAAGAAGCTTTGGTTCTTCTAAAGGGAAAACTTTGAGTGTTACAATGCTTATCTTGGTGGTTTTGTTCTTAAAGGTGCTTCCTTTTTGCTTGAAAAAGTAGTATCTTTGCATAAAGTGATGTTTGTTGTATTGTTTGAAACAGGAAATAGGAGGTAGGGGGTGAGAGGGAGAGAGGGAGAGAGAAACCAAGAAAGAGAGATAACAGAAAGTGGAGTGGGGAAGGTTTAAAAAAAAAAAAAATCAAAGTGTTTAAATGAGTTTAAAGTGTTGATGGAGTATGGATTGTCTTTCACTTGATGAGTGGAAGATTTGAGAGTTAGCTTATGTAACAAGGGAAAAGATTAGGCATTAAATAGTAATGTACCATCTTGGAACAATTCCACTATATGTGGGTGGCTTGGAATGATGAATGTGTCATATTATCATAGTCCTTTGTATTTATGTATTTAAACTTTTCAAATTTAGAAAAGATAAAATTGGTGGATTTGCTACTTAGATTTATGGTTTTGGGATGGAAGAAGGTGTTTCCTTATTTCCTTCGTGTAATATTTTTAGTTCTTATAATGTATATGTAACAAAGGATTTTATTATCTATCAAACATATAGAATCGGATGACAAATTTATTTATGAATCAAGACAAACATACTTAAATCTTATGAGGTCACTAAAATACTATTGCTGATTCTTATTAACTAATATATGGAGTTTCAAGTTTACGCAATCATTTTATTAGAATTTGAGCTGTGTAATTAAGGTTTGAGTCTAAATTAAAATTTTCGACCTTAAAACCTAATAATAAAATTATTAAGTTTGAATTTAGGGTTTTGGTTCATATTTTATGATATTAGTACTGTCTTTGCTCTGGTCCTAGGTCTTATCAGATTGATTTTCAAGTTCCTGGTATTTTTAAGGTACCATATGATATTTGTTAGATCTTATACTATAAGGGATCACTATGGTGCATTTCCCATGCCACAATAAGGATTAATTATGAACAAGAATTTTCGGGGTTTTACAAGACTTATCAATATTCAATTATAGAGTTGCGGAATTTCAAGAGAAATTTAAATATCTAAAAATAGAGAGATAAAATTAAAAATGATGTCTAACATTAAATATTATACTTTACATTTACAAATTGGATTAATTCATCAAATATGACAAATCTATGGTCTAAACTTTTGAAAAAGCCATGTAAAGCTAGTCTTAACATGGTATGTGCAATTGATTAAAAAAAAAAAAGAAAACACTTAGGATAAGCTTGCCCATGTCTTTTACAATTAATAAGATTCAATAAGGCAGTGGATTTGTCAATGCAACTTGTAGTGTATGAGCCAGAAAAGCTAAATATCCTCAAAGATTAGAGGTGTGAAAAAAAACCGAAATTTAGGATAACTAAACTGAAACCGAAAAACCGATCCGAAAAAAGGTTAACCAATCCATCAGTTTCGGTTTAGGATTAATTTTTTTAATTTTTTCGGTTTTCGATTTTCAGTTTCAGTTTTGGTTTTTAGATACTAGAAACCGTGGATTTGGTTAACCGATCTGTAATTATAAATATATATAATTTATAATATACCCATATAATTATTTTTTTAGTGTTTCAATATGAATTATGTTTAAATGAATGATTCAGATAAGAAGAAATAAATGCTATATGTTTGAAAATTGGAATGTGTGGTAGTGTTTAATTGAGATTTTGTATTAAACTCAATCAATCAAGGTTGATAAGAACACATGAGTAAAAGGCTATTATGATGATTATCTTGATGGCACTGATAATATATTAACAACTATTTTATATCTTACAGTTTTAATTTATAGTTTTTTTAATATAATTATACAAAAAAAAAATACTCTAATTTTTTTTACCGACATATTGAAAAATGTGGTTAACTGCAAAATTTGCATAACCATTATGTTAAACGGTTAAAAACCAAAATTGAAAAAAACGATTAACTGTTAAGGGGCGGTTAACCGTTCATAATAGATCAGTTTAGGATCAGGATATTGAAAATCCGATCATTACTGTTAGGATAAAAAAATAAGGCAACGAATTGGTTAACCGAACCGGAACACCCCTATCAAAGATAAAAGGGCATGACAAATCATATCACAAAATCCTTACATCTTACCTCAATCTCTATCAACACATTAATGCACCTACTTAAACCATTTATTGGAGACATGGTAACTAGGTCAAGATTGTAGCAATAGAAGTTGAATTGATGATGCACTGTAAAAGGAAATGGTTGCCAAACCTAAATCTAACTAAGAAGAAAAATAATCTCATATAGGCCTAATATTCTTGATTTAAGCCTATATATGGTGGACAAGTTCCATATGTGGTAGCAATTAGAAGTTGGATTGATGATGCACTGTAAAGGAAATGGTTGCCAAACCTAAATCTAACTAAGAAGAAAAATATCTCATATAGGCCTAATATTCTATTGATTTAAAGCTATATATGGTGGACAAGTTCCATAGGCCCAAAAGAGATGATTTATTTCAATTTTTCCCTCCAATCTTAGGTCTTTAACCATCTAAGAAAGACAAATGTTCTAACTTGTCAAGTCTCCAAAGCAATATATAAGCTTCAAAATATTGATCCTTAAGCATAGTGTGAATTCTACATGAGCCAAAAAGCTTATAATACAAACAATCACATAGAATCAAGAATAAAATTAAAGACCTTATTGATATAGGGCTTGTCTAGCCAAATTTCAAAAGAGTAGTGGGTCCAATGCTTTTAATAGCCTTTCCATAAATCATGAAGAGCTAACCATAAGCATGATAAGTAAGATAGAATGGAAGAAGAGAGTTTACTTAGTTAAACGATTGTTGAAAAGTGATGGAAAGAAATCAAATTTTTATAAGAAAGCTCTTATGTTCAAATTACATTGTAGCTAAGGAAACTAATAGGAAATTCCTAAGCTCATGATAACTCTTTCTTCTCTTATATTTATGTTGTAAATTTAAATCATAATCTTAATAATCCTTATACAACCATAAATAACTTGTCTAAAATATAAGATCAATAACAAAAATAGTACCTGAACTTTCAGGAAAAAAAAAAAAATAATTAGGTACCTAAAGTTTGATTTTAAATAATTTGGTACTTGAACAAAGCTTTTGTTGACTTTTTTTTTTAATACTTGAAGTTTGATTTTGACAATTTTGGTATTTGAATAAAGTTTTCATTAATTTTTTTTTTCATACTTGAAGTAAGTAAAATAGGGTATGAAAAAAAGTTCACGAAAAATTGTTTAGGTATCAAAATTATCAAAATCAAACTTTAAGTAACAAAAAAGTCAATGAAAACTTTGTTCATATACCAAATTGTTCAAAACCAAACTTTAGGTGTAACATCCTGAGTTATACGCTAATTTAATTTTTGGTAATTACAAAATCGATAGTAATGTCTGGTAGAAATTTTAGAAAATGTTTGAAAAATCATCCTTATTTTTTGCGAATTTAAATATAGGTGATTACCAATATAGATAATAAGAGATCTAATCAAAATAAAAATATAAGTAGAAACGATATCTATATCAAAGAAAAATTTTCCATAAGATATAACAATAATAATATGATATATATAAACTAAAGTCCAATAATGATAGTAAAATAATAAATTAGATCCCAAAAATAATTTAAAAGGTACAAACAAAAGATAAATACTATAAATTTATAATAGTAGAATATAAATAAATTCAAATTATAGATTACATGATTATTAATTAGGTCATAAAATATCAAAACACTAATAATTTAAACCCTTAAAGGATAAATTATAATTTATGATAATAGATATTAAGCTGAAAAGTAAAAGTTTTAAATTAAAAATTTTAAGTACATCATGTGTTTAGAATATTTAATATAGTAAGTACATAAATTTTCATCTTAAAATATTATCGAATGAATATTTATCGTATGTATTAACTGTAACCCAAAAATTTAACTTTATGCACAAACTTAAAAATTTGCTTACATCTCACGCAGCTCTTCCTTATAAATTCATTCCCCCTCTTTCCGCAAATCTCCATCCCTCTTTCTTCCTTTCTTTCCTCTCTCTTTTCTTCATATTTTTCTCTCTCTCTATAACAAAAACAAAACAAACAGTAGCTTCTCCGAATTGGACAAAAGGAAAGAAAAAGAAAAAGGAAAAACAAAAGTCTCCTACAGAAGACTTCACTCAAAAAGAAAAAAAATGAAAAAAAAAAAAATAATAAAAAAAATCTATAAGCTCGTTCGATCTTCAAAAACCCGTATCTTTTACATATGACAACCGATTCTGATTTCGAAAGTGGTGTTGTAATCATGACGATACACTCTTCAATTCAAGACCATACAAGTTAAGTTTTGACCACTCTAAAATTTTACTATTATGATCCTAAACGTAGAAGTTTTTATAATATTAGGAGCTTTATATTAGTTTTTATTAAGAATATACATATTTATCTAATATATAATTAATATAAAATTATGTTATGCTAAATATGTGTATTTAGACTACTTGAAATTACATTTCGCTTATCAAAGGGATAATAAACTGATAAATGAAAACGCTAGAAGGTAGAAAATTGATTATAATATTAGATAATTAATTTCTAGAATCCATTTATAAGTAGTAGATAGAAATTTAAGAGATAAACCGCTAAGGTTGAAGTATACCCGATGGGATCGATAACTGATCAAAATCTTCTAATATAAAGCCCAAATTAAAATTCTAATTTCACAAACACGAATGTTATAATATTTTAACCCTATATAGACTAAAACCTGAGTTTACCTTATTAATCTGGAAACTCTAATCGCGTAGGTGATAAACCTAAATCTATCTGATCCTGTAAACTTTAGATTTTAGTTTTCAATCCGAAAACAATGTAAGAAAAATATAGAACCCTAACCGTTGGGATATCTTTAGTATAATACTCGAAATTTCTCAAAACACTACAAGTTAAGAGTGCTCATGACCTATGATGGGTGACCTCCAAGGAAATAAATAATAATTTTCCAAAACGAGATATCTCGATAAATATAGTTTCAAGACAATAACTACTGGTTTAGAATTGAATTATTAGATCTTTAAAGTATATCAGTTAGCAAATGATAATTTAAAGATAAATCGTTAGGATTGAGATATACTCATTAAAACTAGATATTAGGTCTAATTTACATAAATTAAACTTAAATTAAGATTTTAATATTGAATACACTAAAACAAAAATATTCTTAACTTATATAAAAAACTCATTATGTTTTATGAAGTAAAACTTAAATAAAGAAACAATTAGAATTAAGTAAAATAAATCTATAGCATAATTCTGGCATTTAAAAAGAATAAAGATATTCTATGGCAAGTTTAAATAATTTAAATTACACACAATATATATTCATGAGTATAAATGATACCAAAGAGGAAAAATAAAATCTTAGAACACCTTAGGCCCTTATAATGAAAGTTTCAGCCTCATAAGAAAACTTAAGAAAATTTTATTTGAATTTGATAAATGAAAGATATTTTATCATTATATCAATAGGAAGATTGAATATGTAATTAAACTTTAGTATATTACCCTATATACAAACATGAGTTTCATATCATATGTAGAAATAGAATTTTGATACATAAACTTGATACGATTTAAGTATTATATAGATAAAAGATAATTTAGCTTTAAATCTATTAGATAAACTCAATAACAAGCCTATATAGACATATGAAGATTTCGACACATATAAAAGAATAAGATTCCTAAAACAAAACTTAAGTAATTCATTTACAAATTAGAAAATCAAGATCATATAGATTGTAATTGAGAAATTAAACTTAAGAAATAATCTTCAACCCTTATAGGATTATAAGGATATAAAGTGTAGATCGATGAAAATCATAAATATTAGTTGATACAATCAAATTAACTAAAGTTACATACTTAAACTAAGATCAAGACAAGCAAAATGAAAATAAATATAAATATGTATGCTTTAACTAAAAAGTGAGTAATTGACTTAATTAAGTATAATCACTAATACTTTATGAAATTAACATAAGCAAGGAATTGAACTTGAAATAATAATTAAGAATACCAAACAAGATAGATAGATATCATTGTGATATCTTTCAGACCCCTGAAGTAACATAAGGAAAAATATACAAAATGATTAGTTTAACATGATAATTGAAAACTATGTTCGTTAAGCTTTTCAATGACTATTCATATGCCCAATTTAAGATTCCGTGATTAAAAATCGATATATGAAAACAATTAAAATACTTTTCTTAAGAAAACTAAGTGTATACATACTTTATAATTTAACTTACAAAACATAACCTATACAAGCTTCAAAATGACTAATTATATACTAAGGTTTATTAAGAATGCTAAAACTCAAGTTTAAGATACAAAGACACAATAGGTTTCTTTATATGAGTAAGAGTATAGTAATGGGTATCTGTTATCTCGATTCTCAATGGATATAGATTCATCTTCAAGTTTTCTTGTAGACTTCTATGACCATTAAGCAAGGATAAACAGGTGAGTATATTTCGATAACCTTCATATATGTTTATGTTTATAGGTTTAGAGTATGATATTCTGTTAATATGAATGATTCATGTATGGGGTTGGGAAGTTTATGCTTGTGGTTGCTCGTGTTTGCTATCTGTATTGAAAATACTATACATTATTCTAAACATTAAGTATCGAGTGTTGCTTAATAATTTTGATCTTTGCGAGTGTTTGACAATTTTCTGATCGCCAAATAAATGGACTTAATAACTATTGACGTGATAATTACCAAATTGAGCATGCATTACACGATTGCATTTAGAAGGCCATCACCACTACACTTTGCCTAGGATGGGCCACACTATCCCGTAAGGACGGTAAACATGGAGGACTAAAGTGGTATATGCCTAGTATGTACCGTGTGCCTTATTCTAGGGGAATGGGAACTAAGTCAACTTAGGGAGATAACCCATCTCCTAGGATTGCGTCGGGGCATTGTTATGGATATCTTATTTCAATGGGATGTTGTTATAGTATATTATTTTCTATATATGAAAAAATTCTTAACAAATTTGATTCTTGAAGTATTAGCAGTCTGGGTGCTGATGAGTGGATGTACCCCAACCCCGGATTTGGAGGGCGTAAATCCGAATATATACATGGTTACCGGTTGGCCATATATATTTGCTCATTTGCTTGTCTGCATTGCATATGCTTGTTTAGTAACTTGTTTGCTTTTGCTTTTGCTTGAACGATATGAAGAGAGGATATACTTCACTCAGCTAGTTGTAGCTGACTCCCCAACAGTTTACTTTTGTAGATAAATTTGGGAAGGGATAGGATTTGAGTGCAGAGTGCACCAAGGATCAAACTTCACAAGATAGGTAGGTTATTGTAAATTTAGAGGAATAAACCTAGTTGAGAGAATGAACATAAAAATGTAGTCTTTTTCTTAACTTAAACCTAGTCGATATCTTTTTGTTAAACCTAGGTCTACTTTATCTTATCGTTTGGTAGGATATCTGATTCTCAATGGTCTTTGTGATTTGTGGAAGTTTAGATATCCAATAACTTATTTTCATAATAAATTTATATATGTATAATACATTGAGAGAATAATTAATTAGAGTTTTGTAAACCCTGACTTGTAAGGCGATCCTCATGTTGCGGGTGCACACGTGATATGATGATTTAGGGCAATCCAACTAGGCCCCCTATGGGGTCGCTACATTAGGTACCTAATTGTTCTTTTTACGAAAGTTCAAGCACCATTTTTGTCATTATCCCTAAAATATATAACCTTTAAATTATTAGTAAAACTTCAAAATTGTTGTTAAAAAATACCACAAATAATGATGGATTGGACTCTATGCCATTTAAATGATATAAACGTAAAAAATTCCCTTTAACACTATGTTTATTAAAGAGGAAAAGAATTAAGAGAGAAGGAAATTGAAAGGAAAGAATTAAAGAGGAAAGAAAATGAAAGGAAATATTACAATTTCTATTGTTTGGATAAGAGGAGAAGAAAATTCGTAATATATTATTTTATTTTATTAAAATACCATAAAGCCCTTATATTTGAAAATTGTACATTTGTTTTAAGGGTGCAATTATATTTTCATTTATATTCTCTTTTAATTAATCATTTTTGGTAAGTCTAAGGAAAGTATTCTTCTCTTGATCTATTCCTTTCCTCTTCCTTCCCATTTTCAAATAAGAAAAAAGTAAAAAATTTCCTTTCCAATCCATCTCTTCCCTTTTCCTTCGTTCAATCTAATCATAATTTAAAATCTAATCATAATTTATAAGATTAGGGAGTGTTTGACTAATAATTTTGGTATGTATTTGTAGTTTGCTTCTTTCTTCTTTCTTCAGCTTCTTAACTTTTTATTTTTATATATATCTATTCTTTTCATTATTTTTTATTAGCAGCCGCAGAAGTAACTTAAAGGGCGGAAAAGTAAATCGGAGGTTTGGCTTGGGCCATCTTTTCTTCCCCTTTGCCTTTAGAGAAATGCCATTGATACTCACTCTCAATAATCTTTTTTAACACTCTCTTATTTTATAGTCAATCTTTAATATAATAATAGTAGTTTTTTCTTCTCTTTCTTTATTAATATTTTATTCTATTCTCTTTCTTCATTCAACCCTAAAATTAGTATTACCTGATTAATAAATTTTTCACATCTCCAAAACTTTACTCTATTTTTTATGGAGGGAAAACGAAATAGGAAAAAAATAAAGGAGAGAAAGCTTTCTCCTTGTCAAAAAATTATATGATGAAGCACTCTGTCGTAAAAGCAATAGCTTTATTTTTCATTAGAGAGATGGAATTTTTTTCCAATCTTTAATGTATGTTTAAATTTTCGTTAATATTTTAGTGATGAAACAATTACAAGTTAAGGTGTTTTTAATATAGGAATAATTCATTGTCAATACACATGCTAATTTTTTTTACACAAAAATGATTTAGTCCTATTTAATTTTAGGAATGTTTGTGATTTACTAATTGTTAGTTAATATTTACTCCTAAGAGAATGAAGTTTGAAATGGAAAAAGCACACAAAAATATTTTTAAAAAAATTATCAAATCGGGTTTTTGATTGACTATCAAATTTAGATAGTTAAAATATTGTGTTGCAATTTTTAAAGGAAAATACAAATGTTGATTGGTCTCTTCATTTTGTCAATTTTTCAAATGAAAAAATATTTGATGTGTAGTACATACCACATATATGTTCGCGTGGTAGATAACTACCAATTATAATTTAACACATAGAGGTGGTAGTGATAGTTTTTTAGGTAACTATCACCCTATACCCTCATGTGTTATATATTGATCGGTAGTTATGCACTACCTATATATTGCATATGACGTGTAATACACACTAAAACCTTTCTCCTTTGCAAACAGCTCCACACTAGTGGGATACTAAAATGAAAAATTGTTAAAAAGAACTAGATTTATTTTCTATTTTTCAAAGGTTGTGTCCTGCTATTTTACTTAATTGACTTGAAATAAATGTTAATTTTAATTTTGGCTTTATATTTTAAATTAAATTGTATTAGGTAATTATTGTTCCTAATATTTTTTAATTTGGTTTTCTCTCCATTTGAAAAAAAAGAGTATGAATGTGAAAGTTCATTCATCAGTTAATACTAATTTTTAGGGTTAAATGAAAAGAAAGAAAATATTAAAACATTAGTAAAGAAGGAGGAAAAAAAAAAAACAACTATAAGTATATTTAAGATTAGTTATAAAATAGATCAATAAAAAAGAGGGTGCCGAAAATAATGGTTGCTGGCATTTGTCTTGCCCTTATTGCTTGGATTCCTGGAATCTCTTCCACCACTGTCTGGTAGGCTTCGGGCATCACCAAATGCAATTTCGCTATTCAGTATCACGAGTTACGTAGAGCTTTGTCAAGTCATGCTTGCCTTAACTTCAATAAACTAGTCAATTCTTTGTGCTTTACAAGGCATTTGACGTCACTGTTATATATTTGGCCGCCCTTTGAAGTTCAAATTCAACAGCCATGCTATATTAATTTACACTAGAGTTTTCGCTTCAGGCATATGCATATCAAGGGTTTTATTAATAAAAAAAAAATTTAATATCATGAATAGTACTAAAATTTGGTAAAAAATATAATAATTTATTTTAATTTTAAAATTGATTAATTTAATATCCGAAAAACTTTAAATTGATCAGCATTTAAAAGTACTTGATGGATATACGATGACATATATAAAAAATTTTTCGGGTATCAAATTGATTAATTTTAAAGTTGAGGTAATAAATTGATCAATTTCAAAATTTAGGTATTTAATTACATATTTTATCAAAGTTCAGGTAACATTAACACTTTAAAAAACCCAAGTTTCCATTTATTTTATAATTTTGCCTACTTATATTATTTCTCCTTTTACATGAGGAGAATTTTTGCAATTTTTTCGTTTGACATACTTGTATTATTTCTTTTTAGTTAGATATCCTATATTCTTTTCACTTTAGATAGGTTTGTGTTGTATTTTTTATTTATTTATTTTTTATTGTATGAATCTCCAAATGAATCATCTTTACTATTTGATGAAAAAAATCATCTTTACTAGATAACAACATAAGTACATATGGTGCAAAAAAAGAAAACTTTATATCTTTCCATACATTTAATGCTGCCAAGAAGTATGTAATCATTGGTTAAAAAATAAAACAAGCCTTTTAATTAAAATTATGGGAACTTTTATATCCCGTCACGATAGACCGTGAAATAAGTAATGAGATCCATCTTATGAAAATAAGTAGGATGAAACTATAGAATATTAAAGTTATAAGCTAGTGCCCTGGCATACATTTTAATTGAATTCTCCCTACAATTAGCGGTACCCCATTGCAATAATGGCGATCTGTTTTAGGTTTTTGATTGTTAGCACAAGGAGATACAAGCAAAGCCAAATACAAGACCTCCAAAACTCTTGAACTGACAGTGAAAGCACTAGTGTTGGGACTTATCTTCCAATAGAATATGCCATGATGCTTCACATGGCTGTGTTCCCATATCCTGCTGTACTTGAACATGTCCAGCTATGAATCTTCGTTCTTTTTAGTCAATTTTGCACTATACCTTTGAAAATCTCATTGAGTTAGAATAAAGAAAATAGATGGTTAATGATTTATCCGATTTGACATGTAGAAAGTTTTAATAGATTTAAAAAAAAATCAAAATCACTATGGTCAGAATACTATAGAAAGAAGCTAAGGGGAAACTCTAAAGTGTTTTTCGAGTTCTGAACCATGCAAGATGAGATATCACCCTATAAAACTCTTAAAAACACACATGTGTTCTTAGATACACATATATTTTTCCAATTAATACTATAGCTATTTAATCTAAAATCTTAATATAGTATAGAGCACAAGATAATAAATGCGAGTCTTTATGCACTTACCACAACCTTATTTAATTATGTTGTTCACTTAATGACCTTCCTCAATGTCTTAAATCCTGATCTATAAGTAAGAGATTGGGTTACACAATGAATATGCTACCAAGCTTTATCAATGATATATGAATTTTGATAAAATATATAATTAGCTGACTTGATAGAAGTACTATTACCGTATATGAAAAGTTTTTTCAGGTATTAAATTGGTCAATTTAAAGTTTAGATACCTAATTTCATATTTTGTAAATTTTAGAAATCGTTTGCGATATTAACCCTAAATAGAATAGTCTACATCTTCAATAAGATTTGATGGTTGTGGCATTAATTTTAACATTTATGCATCGGCAAACCAAGGCAAGATATAAAGTCTAAGAGCCCATGTTTGCGAAGCCCTCGTACAGAACAGAGCCTCCTCTTCTAGTTGACTGCTTTTCCTTCTATATGTGCTCAATCCACTATGCAGTCCCGAAATGCTAAAAGATGAAGCTCTTCTTGGCTTGAATGCACTTAAATGTGGATTGGATGAAGCCAACCACGAAGTCGGATGATAAGAGTAGGAATCACAAGAATCCAAGATCAAAACTATGGCCACAATTTTCAATCTACACAAATGCAGTAGGCAAAAGGACTTACTAGGACTTAGAAATGGCATCATTTGCAGCTCATTAAATGTTCCCATCAAAGCAAGAACAGCTTGTGTATATATGTATATTACACAGCAAAGTTGGTCTTCATCACAAAATAAATTGAATGAGGACTAAAAAGCTAGAGTTCTTGACAAAGTAGATCTCTAAACAAGCAATAGTTGCGGATACATCTCCTAAACTATCAATCAGCATGAATAAATCTTCTAAACTTGAAAAAGATAAATCTCACATTATCAATAAAGCCACAGAAGTCATGGGGTTTAAGCGACGGTTTACACTTTTTAAAAGTTGAGTATGTAGAACTACATCTTGAAAGTTTAAAGATCTATCTGCGTATGACCAACAGTCTAGGGGGTATATTTACTGTTAGCCCTTAAAATAGAGGCAGGTATGACCAATTTAAGGACAGAAAGGTGGAATTGACAGAACAATATGGAGGAAACATGTAAGCACATCCATGTGCTAGCTCTTAATCTGAATCTTGATACATGAAAAGAGTTTAGTGCTAATAAAAAAAGGTAGGTACACACCATCAAAGTAAGGACTTAGGGAATGAAGCAGAGGAATTGTTACATAGCCAGGAAGTTCAGGCAAAATCTTCTATGGTGATGCATCATAAACTAAGATCCTCACTACTAATCAACTAGCAAACTTAAGAAACATCGTCTGAACTAGCACATACTCTGCAGCATGCTGCTCAGAGGGAAGGATAGGACACAAATTGCTGTTATCATACTATAAAAAGCACTTGAGTTATTCAGAGTACATGCTCATCAACTAGTAAAACCAGATTTATGTCTGAAAAACTACAGCATAATCATAATTGAAGCGAATTGATCTACCAATATGAGCATTAAGCAGCCCGACAACGATGACTTTTAATATCACTCGAAAGTTGCTGCAATTGCAAGCCGGAAACATGACTATAGCATTGGATCTAAATCATCCCATACACATTAGGATTTCGTTTTCTTCGACTAGTAATCCACTTTTTAACTGTTTTTTTAGCCGACACCTAAACATCACAAGCCAATCAAAAGATTCAACCAACAAAATTGCTGATTTAATAGGAAATTTTGCTTTAACATAAGGAACAAATATTCTACTGCTGCAAAAATCAACCGTGCTCTTCTAGATGATCAAACAAATTCCTGGATTCTCCTCCCTAACATAGATTAATTGCAACCTCAGTTCTAATAAACATCTATAGAAGCGCAGGATTTTCTTGAGCAGAAAAATGGCAATTGAACTGAAACAGCTTGTACCTTTCCAGGTCAAGATACTAAAAGTTCAACACAGAGTGTATAAGAAATACCAATTTACAATTTTGACAACTACCCAATTTCAATCTTCTTGATCCTTGATCAAATCACAAAAAGTTTTCTCATACAAAAGGGGGAAAATAAAAAGGGAGATACAAAGCTTCATACATGTATAAAGACAAGAAGTCATAAGAAGGAAAGCAAAATAGCATAGACCATTCAGGCTTATTTTTTTCTTTCACCTCAAATTCACCACCACCCATAAACAACTTGTGTATACCTATCCTTAATCCATCTAAAGCTTTTTCTCAAAGACCCTTTGACTTTTCCTTCAACACCATAAATTTTATAGCCAGCAACTCTCTTCTTCCTCTGAAACTCAGGGTCACTAAAACTCCATGACTTTGTCACTGAACCACTTGTGCTCTTCCCTTTTTTCAACTTCAATTCCCTATTTGTGTTGTTACCAAAAGTGCCCCACATGTCAGTTTGGGCATAAGATGTACTGTAACTCCTGAAGTCATATGTTGTTGTTCTTGCTGGTGGCCCATAATAATAAGGTTGTATCTGCATCATGTTACCACCATAGGACTTGGATCTAGTGTAATCTGCCATGGATATGGAAATTCCTAGAGATGAAAAAAATGACTAGGAATAAGGTAATTATAGCTATGACTGTTGGCTTTTTGCGTATTTGAATGAATTTTGTAATGCTGTTTCGTGTCTTTTTCAGATGACTTTGGTTTGGCGATAATTCTTGACATTATTCAACACTGGCTAAGGCTAACCGGTAACCTTGAGATTCTTTCATAGTTTGGCGTGGACCAAGTCGTTGGAAAAATTTTGAAAATTACACGCAAACTGTTGACGGGGCAAGTTTTATTATTAAATGTGGTGGCATCGTGTACTAAAGTTCATATGATATTATAAAATCGTATACGTACATGTGATAACTAAATATTAATCATATTAGTAAATTTCGATAAAAGCTGTCATTTACTATTTGTATATGTTATCACATGTTAAACTTATTTTGATATTTATTCATTTCATGTATTGATATATGTGTGTGTGTGACAAGAAATACTTAATGAATCTCTTTTATTGCTTAATATTTGTTTTTTCATTTTTTTCCTTATGAGTATAAAGCTAGGTTAAATAGCAAAAATATCCCTTTAGATTTTACTCCATATACACTTAAACCCTTATTTTTGAGATGTGTACTTAAATTCTTAAAATTTGATAAAAGGTGTTTTCATACCCAATTTTACTATTTTATTCATAGATAAAATAATTAGAAGCACTATTATTATTATTATTATTATTATTATTATTAAAGGGCAAAACGACTCGTGAGAGAGCTAAAAAGTACTTTTTCTAATATTTGACTATCTAAGTGCATAGTTTAACACGGTTAAATGCATATGAAATAGGTATAAGTCATCTATTTGCACTTCACTATAAAGTTATTATCATAAAGTGCAATCTAATTAGTTCTATATGCCTACTTACTATATTGCATATGAAATAGAATACTATTTTACATACTAAACAATATTCGGATAGTCTGATAATAATATAACAGAGGAATCTTTCATAATCTCTTAATATTGACCATATAATGTAAATATTATAAAAATAAAAAAAATTCCACTTAATCAATAGCTTATCATGAGCATGGTATATGTTTGGTACAACGTGCGAGCTACTCTGGGAATAAATAGGAAGTTAACGATTGAAAGTTATTTGATCAAGTACGGAACTGTAAGTGTATGTTGACAAAAGAATAATTAAATGCAACTACTGGCGTTTTCGAGTGAGTGAATTAATAATTTTCGTGCCAACCCTAACTAATTTGGTTTTTAGCACTGAGGAGGAAGCAAACGATCAAATATGAGTTGTCAATTGTCATGCTGGCATAGATAGACCGAGGAGTTAGAATTAATTAACTTTCCTATTTTAAAAATGGATAGAATACGATAATGTAAGTTTCTATACTATTAAATTATGGACAATTTAATACCTTAAGTTTTAACTTTTACTATTAGTATTCTTTCTTGAAGTATAATTTAATTTACTATTTTTGTTATGTAGATATTAGAGTAAATTATACAAGAAAATATTTATATCTGGGGATAAGTTTATTTAAAATATTAACATTTTAGATGGTTAAGAAAGGAATCATGTTTTATAAAATGAATCAAACAAAGTATTTATTAAAAAAAATTGAAGAAAATTAATAAGAGACTATCTAAATGCTAATACCCTAAAGTTTATAGCTGTTGAGGAGTTCCTATCTATATTCCAACTAAAAAAATTGGTTTTCAAGTGAATGGGCATTACAAAGAAGCCTCCTTCGAGGAGCTGCGCATCTACATAGATTTGTGTGATCATGATTTTATTCACTCTCTAGAATTTGCTAAGCTCCCTATCAATTAGCCAAGGAGTCAAAACCTAAATGTGTACTGGTGGAATGTGAGCATGATCAAGCAATATGCTACTAAAGTGTCCGAGGTAACTACATTAGTCAAGCCCACCTACAAGAATTATACATTGGATCATTACTCATTCTTGTAGTGGCAAAGGAATGAGTACTAGCATGATGGTGTGGTGGGCACATGAGAGCTTCTTTATATGTATAGCATCATTAAGAAGTACCTTGTTGAATATGGAAGTCATATTTGCTTACTTCTTCACTTGACAGGCCTAAAAAGTCAAGTTGAAGATCATTGACCATGGGTCTATATTACCCAATTGTTGAAGGCACTGGACATGTTCCCTAGAGCAGAACCAAGGGATGCAGTGGCTAACTTTGTGCTTCTTGACCAAAAGGAGGAGGACAGAGAATTTAAAGAGGAGGACCTTGATGAGAGAAACTTAGTAAGAAGTATGGAAGCAACCACTTTATCCCTTGGTTTCACTTCAGGGAACATGTTCAACGCCTTCAACAATTGAGTAATATCGACCACAATCAATGGTCTTCGACTTGATTTTTCGGGCTTGTTGATTAAAGAAGGAAAATATGACTTGTGGGGGGGGGGGGGGGGGGGGGGGGGGGGGTGTGGGGCAGCACAATGCATGTTATGAAGAAACTCCATTTGTTTAGATGAAGACCATTTACAAAACATATAATTAGAATAACTTTGGAACCAGCCTATCTATTTTTTTTTTAATTTCTCCAAATTTATAAATCAATGAATAAGATTATATCAATTCTTGAAATATCTTATGATATTATCCTTTTTCTTATAATTTCAACCATTTATTACATGTCACAATATCTTACAGGAAGAAATTAAGTCGAATTAAAGAAAAATAAATGAAAACAATCCATTTCCATTAGAAATTCCATATATAATAAGACAATGCTTGCTAATGCAAGATCTTATTATCACACACTTCATCCAAACAAAATGTTATTGTTAGATTTTTCATAGTCGCGCTCATAATTCTAATACTAAAATTCATGTTGAATGTGGTTATATATAAATAAATATGCAAGATTCTAAGTCCTTGAATTGGCTTGGAGTTGCCTATAGAACCAAGGACTCAATGATATTGAAGGTTCTGATCCATACTTACATCTAGATCAAGCTTACATAAAAAGAACTCTATCTAAGTTTAGATTTTCTAAATGGTGGGTCCCAACATATTAATCTAGGGGGTTGTCAATTGTAAGAAGTAGATTCCAATCAATTTCATGGATCACAGATGTTGATGTGTCACCTCTTGTTCACTAATAATTTGCTCTATATGGTTAAGGAATTTAAAGAAAGAAAAGGGAAAAAAAAAAAGAATGATAAAAACAATGAAAATTTTTTTTTGAAGTTAAGTCAAAAAGTGAATATTGATAATTCAAGAATTATGTTGTTTACAAATATATATATATATATATATACATATATATACACATATATATAACAAGCTTAAATTGGTCTTTTGCAGTGTCTTAGGTCTTGAAGATGACTATAGACTTAACAAATAATTTTTTTAACCAAAAATTGGTTATAATGTTAGGAATGTTGAATTGGGACTTCTAGTGGAAAAAATTCAAAAAAGTTTGTTGGCTAGAAAGTAAGTATAATACCCCTTAGATATAGATAGATGTGTTCTAGACCTGTGTAACAAAGTTGACGGGATGTCAGTTCTATAAGTGGGGGAGTATATGATACCCCTCAAATATAGATAGTAGAACTTTAATCACAGAAGCGCTTTTTGGTATAATGGCTTAGAGTTGGTTGGAATTCTAAAGTTAAGCGTGCTTTGTGCAGAGTAATCCCAGGATGAGTGACCCTCTAAGAAGCGTTGTCACAAAAAGGACAAAACCGTGCAGCGTGTGGTCAAAATGGATAATACCTCGATGGATAGAATTCCAAAATGTTAGTTGTTACAGTAAGGATACAAAGTTTTATAAGAAGAAGAGTGCTTATCAACTATGTCCTTGAAAATACAATATATTATGACATGCAACCATTACCTTTTCCAAGAAAAATCATTGAAAGGGTTAAGAAACAAAGTAAAGACTTCCTTTGGGAATTCCATGAGGAAAACTCATTAGATTTCAAGTAGAAAGTTATGAGGTGAAAATGCATTAAGTTAATTTTATATTATTAAAATTAAAGAAGAGGAAAAAATAAGTAGAGAAACTTACATGGGATCTTGAGACAAATGATTTCTTGTGGACTCAAATTATTCATGGAAAAATATTTGAAGAAACCATTAGAGCAAATGATCAATTAAGATTACTTCTTAGGAAATTAATTAACTAGGAGGAGCAATGGGTACATAGCTACTTTACGGTTAAAATTCAAAGTTAAATTGTACACCCCTATCTTAAGAGGCAGCATAGTCCACCACGTGCTCCTGTCGGGAGCATAAAGCTTAAGTCTGCTATGTGCCCCTGCCCTTATAAGGAACATAGATCTGAATTCTATGGTCTCTTGTTTTTTTTTTTATGTCTATTTAAGGCCCACTTGCAAAAAAGGTTCCTCCAAAGGAATGGACTCAAAAGAAATGAGTAGAACCTAATATCTAACAATTGCCATACAAACACATATAATGCAAATTCTAGTTAATTTTGAAAGTGTAGATCCATGAATAAAGTAGGAGGGTAAGCTTTTAAAAGTGTGAACTCGTGAATGCACCATAGATTTGGCTTTTGAAAGTGTGAATCTATACTATATCTTAGAGTTTACTTTTAAATGTGTACAGTCATACATCGATGGGTTTTAGAAAAGCTGTATATGAAAATGTGGCATAAATTTTTAGGAGAGCCAATTTTGAATATATGGTATAGGTTCTAGGAGAGTCGTTTTTTTTCCCCATTTTTAGCTGTAGGTCTAGTGGTCTCAAGGTTTTTTCCAAAATAACTTTTCTTTGTCCAAGCACAAATTATAAATAATAATTTAATATTTATTCCATCTTAAAATAAACTAATTCTAACATGCGCATGTAACAAACAAAAGTCACTCACTTAACTATTTCATCTCAATCTCACATTGTGTTATGTTTCCATCATAAGATTATAAATCACGTTTTGGCTTTTGATTTTTTTTTTTAAATATTTTATTGCTTACTTACTTAATGGTTAGGGCTTGAACTTCTAGATTGAGGTGCCTAAAGACCTTTTTAGTTAGATAAGAGTGGTTTACTAGGTTTAGAAAGGATAACAAGATCATCTAGTTAACAAGCTAGCGCTCGACTAGTTAAGGTAAAGGGATAGTTAAACGATTAACTGGAGGGTTTCTCCATATTTTCCTTGCTGTTTTGTTCTTCTCTTGCATTCGATAGGTTCACTGTTTTATAGTCTTCCTCTAAGTGTTACTCATATGATTTTCCTTATTTTTTATTAGTTTATAACAAGTTCAAATTCTATTATATATGTAAGCACCATTTTCATTTATTTGTAAATACGAACTGTTTGATTGTAATTTATCTAATGGCCTTACTTAAACTTGTAACAAAATTCTAAATCAATTTACCTCATAATGCATCACTATCCATATAAAATGTTAATTCTATTATGAGACAATAACAAAAATGGTACCTAGACTTTTACAAAATGTAAAGTTTGGTTTTGAATAATTTGGTATTTAAACAAAATTTTTGTTAGCTTTTTTCATACCTGCAATTTGATTTTGACAACCTTGATACTTGAACAAACTTTGCAAAAGTTTAAGTATTATTTTCATCTTTAACCCTTCTATTATTGGTAATCATTTTAGGTCTTCTTCAAATTTGATAGCTTAATTCAAAGAGTTAAGTCACACTTTTAGTTCTAAGGTTCTCATTGTTGTTAGAAGAAGCTATAAATCAATGGTTTGGAAATTTCTAATCATTGGGTAGATGAAGAATTTGGGTGCTAACTACTAACTTTAATTTTATTTTTAGTAAAAGAGTTTATGGATATGAAACTAAAAGAACTTCAATCTAGACTCGTAAATAAGGAGACGGTTTAAGAATTACATGTAATTAGTTTTTTTTTTTTTCCCCTCCTACTGTACCTCTCTTCGCGAAATTTACTTGAGTGGTTTTGGAGGAAGAAAAGATACCCTTTTTGTAAAAACAAAATATTTAATTATACTAATACACCACATTTCGGATAAGTGACGTGTATGCACCATGTTTTTTTTTTTTTTTTATAAACATAACAATAATACATAGTTTTTATAAACTATTCACATATATAATTTTGTTAATATTTATTTGCTATTAAAATATTCATGTATCGTATTAGCATCGTTGAAGTGTTTCTCCTGTTTATAAAACTAGGGTTGGATGGTTAGAGGAGATATAATTTCCTACTTTATAAGATCATTATATACTTGCAGTTATTTATTTTATTTTAATTTTTCATGATAAGCTATTTACTTATTAATTGTTTATTATTAATTTGGGACCAGGAATATTTCAAAAAGGAACACGAGAGGTCCAGGCTTGTACATTGGACTTGGACAAGTATTGGAGCACCTAGATACTTCTTTCACGGGCCTTTAACATTAAATGCTGAGAAGCTGACTCTATCTCAAGCCTTGAACTTGAAGGATGACCGTCTATAGGTGGGAAAAAGATTCATGTCAATTTTTTTCTTTTGACAAACCCTAACAATAGTACATAGTTTATATTATTCATATGGTATAATTTTATTAGTACTTATATGTTACTAATCTATCCACATGACGTATTAATCCGGTAGAAGATTTTCTAAAGTTTCTACTATCCCTGACTCAGCAGCATCTTGGTTTAATTTCCATTGGTTCATCCTTTAGATCTTGTCATGAAGAACTCAATTTGGCAAGCTATGGGTGTGTTTTACAACAAAATTTTACCATTACGTTTTTTATAGGGAGACAGAACAGAAGTTGGTAACCCTAGTGATCTGTGCTTAGAACCCATTTCTTCATTAATTTGGATAGCATCACCACATTAATGGGCTGCCGAAAAAAGACACGCTAGCTAAGACGGCATAGGATAAAGGGAAAGCTTGCCCTAAATGTGGGCAGGACTCGAAACGTCTTCCACGTTCGTGCTAGACTGCTAGGTGTGGCTTTGTCACTTTTAGGATAAATAATGGGACAGAACTCTTACCTTCCAAGCATCTCTTGAAACTCCTCTTAATTAATGGCATAAAGAAGATTGCAAACCCATAAAGGATTGGATTAGAAGAGCCCCTGCAGTTCACTAAGCCATCTTTGGGAAAAAGGGCGGAAGAAAAAAAAAAACAAAAAGAAAATTCTAGGCCATGATCAGAAAATCTAATTGGTATCTAAGGGAAACGTCCCCTTTTCCTCCCTTCCCACCCCACTCAACTAAGATATATATTTTTTAAGCTACTTTTTATAATGGAACCCTACAACTTTAGGAAAATGGGAATTAAACCTGATCCATTTCATTAGAGGCCTAGGCAATAGGATGGTTTAAGCTAATTAAATTATAATGGGATTGGGAAAAGAAATAAATAAATAAAACTATGACGGGGCGTTGTTGCTGCAAATACATAAAGAAGAAGCTAGTGCCGTACTAAAGAATACCCGTCGGATTAATTGTGTAGCTAGATATTCTATATGGGTAATATAGAATATTGAAATGATTAATTTAATACACAAGTAAACTTTTTATCAATATTTTTTTATCTATTTAATATTTTTTACTTTATTTGCTTATTTGGAAAATATAATATATTATTAAATTTTTACTATTTTTCCTAATAATGTTTTGTACTGATAGACTATCTTTTTCATATAGGAAGCAAAGCAAACGTGTTATTAAAATAATAAAATAGTTATGAAAAGTTTGGTATAGTTATAATAAATAGTTATGAAAAGTTTGATATAGTTATAGTAAATATAGTTATGGAAAGTTTGATTGAGTATTAAATTAACCACTTAAAAGTTTAGGTAGCAAACTAAATTTTTGTGCAAAACCAAAGTATTAAATTTAATATTTTTCCCTCTTAACTATATCAAGTTCAAAATCGGATTGAAGTAGATGCTTGGGAATATATAGATATATATATATATATATATATAGGCCAATCACAACGGAAAAGGGAGATTTGAAATTGGGACTTCTCACATAAGAAACAGGGGAAAACGTGGTGGAGGAAAAATCGAGTTTAAAAATTTGTATTTTCTTTTCTAAGTTAATTTCTAACTACGGTCTCCACAAAGCAAGTGCACCCATTAGATGCAGCATAGTAGAAAAAGATTTAGGTCATATTCCAAGGGAAAACTGATGAGTACTTCTATTCTCGCTCTTTTCCTATTATTTAGCGAACAATATAGAGAAAAATCTATCAACTAAGAACTAAACTAATCCTAATCTAACAACATTAGCAAACAACTACAGATTTCATAGCAAGCATGCAAGAGATAAAATAAATCATTTGACAAGGTTGCTTGGGTCATGCTTTACCTTGGATCTATTCATGTAACTCAAGAATTTCTCAAAAAAGTGGTGTTTAATTATTGAACTGTTGGATTCACTAATGTAAATTTAAGCCTCTTCTAAGGTCAAAAACTTTAGACCTAGACCAAACTATTGGAACCCTTTACAAGTTATCATTGGCCTAGATCACCTAAAGAATAAGAATCCTTTGTTTTAGAAACTAACTCAATGATTTTAAAAATAAGAGACAGAAGGTTTTCACCCGTCCTTTCTTTGATGTAGTTAGGATCAACCTCATCAATAACCTAGATCTATTCATTAAAATGATCTCGTAGCCTATTCTAACGAAATCAGGCGTTAACACATATCGTGCACTATACAAATTAAGGATCTATGAAGGTTTAAGATATCGATTTCAACAAATCAACACGTATTCAAAATAAACATAAAATAATTACATGAAATCTATCAAAGGACACACAAACCTAAGAAAAACCAACTACTCCTCCATGAATATGACGATACAAAGCAATAAATAAGAGAAATAACGAAGACCCATAATTAGATAAAGCAATAAAAGAATAATTATCCTGATGAATCGAAGCGTTTAAGCATAAAGCTATTGTAAAACCCTACAGAATGTATGGAGTTCTCTTTCTAAAAAGGAAAATTCGTTATTCTAATAGAGTTTAGAGAAAAATACTCTAAAACCCTTCTAAAACCCTAAAAATGTCTCTTTTTGGCTACTGGCTATTGCCTCTCTCAAAAGCTACGTAAAAAGAATACAAGATTGGTATTTATAGTCTTCTCGATTCATCCCTCCCTATTTTGCCCTTGCTGTGATGAAGGGAGGGCTGAAAATAAAAGTCTTGTTTCTTGCATAATCCAGCCCAAACTTATTTTATTTGCTTCAAATCATCATATAATCTTCCAAATAAGCCCATGAAGCCTGAAAACGAATTTTAACAAAACAAATGTCTTTTTCTTCACTAAAACACAAAAATTACATAATAAATATGTACAAATAAGTACAAAAATTAAGAGTCTATTGATACTTATCAAAATGCCACTATGCTACAAGGCTAATGGCACTTGAAAATATATATGAGCTTCAAGCTTGCACAAGACAGAGTAATAATGTAAAATAATCACTGAAATTGGTTGCAGAAAGCTTATAAGTTGAATGGATATGTATTACTACTCCTAAACATATCCAAACATTTGCTTCAAGGAAAATTGAGAATGGTTAAGATCTATTTCAATTGTGATTAAAATTGTTAAATTTTTGGGATAATGTCACAAATGATACCTGAACTTTGGTAAAATATGCGACTAGGTACCTAGAGTTTGAAAATGATTAATTTAGTACCTGAACTTTAAAATCGATCAATTTAGTACCTAAGAAAATTTAAAATTGATCAATTTAATACTTGAAAAACTTTGAAATTGATTAATTTAGTACCTAAAAGAACTTGATGGAGATACTATTAACATATATGAAAAGTTTTTTTTATGTACTAAATTTAAAAATTTCTAAATCAGTTATCAAAATTTAGGTACCATTTATGAAATTAATCCTAAACTTTTTTACACTAAAGATGCTCTTCGATTAGTGGGGAAAAAAGATGCACTTCAAATTCAAACCCTTCAATTATTCAAGAAGCTTTACTCAACATTATCAGAGACGCATTCATCCCCTTCGGTTTGGAAACTCTAGACTCAGGAGCTCGATATATATAAAAATATCTTGAAGATATGGCAAAAATTACATAGCTTGAAAACTTTCTCGCCACAAGGAATACTAATGTAGAAGTACAAAGTATTGCCAATTGAGGCAATTTTGATGCCAGCCTACTCGCAGAGACTTAAGAGGCGAAATTTGTTCCGATTAGGATAATCATGTGAGTCTTACTACTTAATATATGTGATGTGTGACTAGAATAGTGAGACGAGACCCATCCCTTTAACCTAATCAACCTCTAATGTTTATTCTTTTTACTAGTGTATTGCAGTTAGCCATATCAAGGGCCTGTTGATAAAGGCTTGCTCTAGAAAATTATAACACCCTGCCAAAGTAATTGAAAAAAAAAAAAAACAAAAACAAAATATCTGTCATTTGATAAACCTTGATTCTTTGTACTCTATAGACATCTTTCCTTCACCCGAGAGATTTTCGATTTGTTCCTTCCTTTAAATGCACTTGCTGGTCATCTTGACATGAAAATTTCAAACCCTTTCTGCACAAGCCACGCCTGGGCGGTCCATGGAGGCCGAAACCGTTTCATCATGCATTTATACATTTAAATATATAAAAACTGAAAACCAAATCAAAAGTTCGTAACTAGTTGTATTAATTTGTGCAAGAATATACTAATACTAAGAATTAATTCTCAGTAGATCAACAATGCCATTCAAAAGATGAATTAGCATTTATTCCCGATCTGGGTTTCAATTAAGATTTCATATTTAGTCCTTTTAAAATTTATCAAAATGCAGAATTTGATATAGTAGAGGTTTATTGAATAGTAAGAGGGGAACACCATAAAAAAATAAAAAGATATGAAGCGAGAAGTCACTATAGGGTAAGAGTAAATGTTTTCGTACGTTTCAGGCACGAATGCATCCCTGGAAGTACAGGACGGAAAAAGACATATACCCAGATCCAGTTTTAGATTTCCATAATTTCCAAAAACAAACATATTCAACAACCGTAAATTGAACTCACACAATTTCGTAGAAAAATCGTATGTAAAATTACATATATTTGTATATATACATGAGAGAGAGAGAGAGAGAGAGAGAGAGAGAGAGAGAGGAGAGAAGTGGGGATGACAGATAGAGGGTGAGCACGCATTACTTCAAGCATGAAAACAAACCAGGCAAGAAAAGCACAATGTGTGCCCACTCTCTTCTGTCACCACCCTCTTACCGCTTGATCATAAATCATGAAATCCTAGTGATAGTTTGATCTTATTTCCTATGTGCATGACTTTTGGAATAATAAAAGAAGAGCCCTAATAGGATTTTGCAAGAGCTGTTCCAATGGATATATATGTTAGTAGAAATCTGGGGAACCTGATTTGGTATGCTGTACAAGTGAAGCTATGTGGGGGATTATATAGGCAAGGAAAAGTGAGTGTTTGCGTCATGTTTGGCATAAGTTTGTGGGGATACTTCTCTATCCTCCGTGTACCATTGATAATTATTTTAATGCAATTATCGGTTAGAAAGTGTAGAAAGTTTTAGATTTGTGGACACTTATCCCGGGTTACCAAGAAAAAACTTATGTAATGTGTGTATATATAATGCATAAGTAGCTGTAAAACTTTGATACAAATAATAACGGATTAGATGGGATAGAATTAATATTAATTAATTAATTAACCCAAGAACCGAATCCTGTCAGAAATTATTGATAAGAAAGATGTGGAAGAATCTTCTAATTGATTGTATCTCCTTAGGTTTTTCTTTTGACAGATGGGAATTTAGAAAGAAAGAATTGATACATCAATTAGGGACCACACCCTATTTATAATAAATCTTTATGTGTGAAATTACCAATGTGCCCATCATTAATTGATAATTTACACTTCAGGAATTCTACACATATATTAACACCACACTTTATATTTTAGATGATATGGACCATTACATAAAATTATATCACTTTATTAGGTCCTTAAACTTTATAATAGTAATATGTATATAATTATTAGCCACAATACATGTACGTCTACATGTCCATATGTATTTATAAATATGTATGCACATAGTGTACAATCCAAATTCTAACAAATCTCCCACTTGGATTGCACAACCATGTGCTCATATTATAGAAACCTTTGATCATATACAAATCACCATTACTAAATGTGCAAAAAATAAAGATAAATCATCTGAAACAATCTCGTCCATTAGACTTATTAACGTAAGGACTAAAGAAGCAGTCGTTGTCATTTCGCAACTAAACCCACAATAATCTCATACATCAACTTGACTAAATGACATAGATTAAGTATGGATGTGTAGCATGGAAATTACATGTAATGTGATATATACACATGCCTATTTCCAACTGGTCCAACCTTAACCAAATGAGATCAGAATTCAGAGTAAATCAAATTGATACTTTATTATGAAACCAAATAATATCATGATATCAAATACATAACATATGACACAAAACTCCCACTAAATTAAACTGTATCAAATGTAACGACACCCATGTGAGCAACATGCTCATGAAAGGCCGAAGGTGTCAATGCCTTAGTGAATGGATCCGCTAGCATGGAGTTTGTTCCTATTAGCTCAATGCTAATAAAACCACTCTGAACTCTTTCTTTCACAACAAGGAACTTAATATCTATATGTTTAGATCTAGAAGAGCTCCTGTTGTTATTTGAATACAAGACTGTTGCTCGATTGTCACAATACAGCTTGAGTGGCCTTTCAATGCCATCGACTACTCGCAGTTTTGTAATGAAGTTACGCAGCCATATAGCATGATTGGATGCCTCATAACAAGCAACAAATTCAGCTTCCATAGTGGACGATGCAACAAGTGTCTGCTTAGCACTCTTCCAAGAAATTGCACCTCCAGCTAATAGAAATACATAACCAGATGTTGATTTTCGACTATCTTGACATCCAGCAAAGTCGGAATCAGAAAACCCTATGATCTCAAGTTTATCCGACCTTCTATATGTGAGCATATAATCCTTAGTATTTTGTAAATATCTAAAGACTCTTTTGGCTGCAATCCAATGTTCTCTTCCCGGATTACTTTGATATCTGCCAAGCATTCCAACAATGTATGCAAGATCAGGTCGTGTACAGACCTGTGCATACATCAAACTCCCTACTGCTGAAGCGTAAGGAATATTCTGCATAAACTTGGATTCCAAATCATTTCTTGGACACTGTTTCAAACTGAACTTATCTCCTTTAGACACAGGGGTGTCATGAGGTTTACAATTTTGCATGCCAAAGCGTTGTAATACCTTTTCAATATAACCCTTCTGTGATAATCCTAAAACTCCCCGTGAACGATCACGATGGATTTGGATCCCTAATACGAAGGATGCTTCACCAAGATCTTTCATTTCAAATTTATTTGATAAAAATTTCTTGGTTTCCCGAAGCAATTCTACATCGCTACTAGCAAGCAAAATATCATCCACATATAAGACCAAAAATATGAATCTACTCCCACTGAATTTATGGTATACACAATCTTCAACAGTGTTCACTTCAAAACCAAATGAGAGAACAACTTGATGAAATTTCAAATACCATTGACGAGAAGCTTGCTTGAGCCCATAAATGGATTTCTTAAGTTTACAAACCAATTTGCTAGTTTCCTCGGAAGCCAACCCTTCTGGTTGTTTCATATAAATAGTTTCCTCAATGTCTCCATTGAGAAAAGCAGTTTTGACATCCATCTGATGTAGCTCAAGATCAAAATGCGCCACAAGAGCCATAATAGTCCTAAAAGAGTCTTTCGATGAAACCGGAGAGAAAGTCTCTTTATAGTCAATGCCTTCCTTTTGAGTGAATCCTTTAGCGACAAGACGAGCCTTATATCTTTCTATATTGCCTTGTGAATCCCTTTTGGTCTTAAATACCCATTTACAACCAATTGGTTTCACACCTTCTGGCAATAAAACAAGATCCCAAACGTCATTGTCTTTCATGGATTGCATTTCTTCACTCATGGCATTTATCCACTTATGAGAATTAGAACTTTCAATTGCTTCATGAAAAGTGATTGGATCATCTCCCATTAAGTCAACATGTTCTTCATTCTCTATGAGATATACATAATCATCTGAAAATGTACTTCTCTTTACTCTAGTAGATCTTCTTAAAGGCTCTAACTCATTTTGAATTTGAGGTTGTTGAGTTTGATCTTGATGCTCCTCATAAATAATCTGTTGAGGAACTACTGGATGATCTACAGGTAATGCCTGTTGATCTTGATGAGTAGGAAGTTCAACATCATTATCTTGTAATGGATCTTGATGTTGTTGTTGAATAACGTTAGGTATGACAACCTGATCATTATCAACAGTACCTGTATAGAGAGGAAAATTTATTGAATCCTCTTCAAAAACAAAGTTATTATCCTTATCTTCCCCTCCAAACTCAACATCCTCAAAGAATCGGGCAATTCCCGTCTCAAAAAATGTTCTTGTTTTGGGATTGTAGAATTTATACCCTCGTGATCTTTCTGCATATCCCACAAAATAACTACTAATAGTTCTTGCATCCAGTTTCTTTTCATTTGGCCTATAAGGCCTTGCCTCAGCTGGACATCCCCAAACTCGTAAGTGCTTTAAGACTGGTTTCTTACCAGTCCATAACTCATAAGGGGTTTTATTTATAGCTTTTGTAGGAACTCTATTAAGGATATAGACTGCGGTCTTTAATGCATCACCCCATAGAGAGTGAGGTAAAGTTGTACGAGAAATCATACTTCTTACCATATCCTTAAGGGTTCTATTACGTCTCTCTGCTACACCATTCATGTTTGGAGAACCTGGCATAGTGTATTGAGGGACAATCCCACACTCTTCTAAGAAACGAGCAAAAGGACCTGGACGTTGCTCACCTGATCCATCATATCTACCGTAGTATTCACCACCACGATCAGATCTAATGGACTTAATAGTCTTACCAAGTTGATTTTCAACTTCGGCCTTGAATGACTTGAAAACGTCCAATGCTTGTGACTTCTCATGAATTAAATATAGGTAGCCATATCGAGAATAATCGTCAATGAACGTGATAAAGTATTGTTGACCATTCCATGAAGCTGTAGGAAATGGCCCACAAATATCCGTATGTATCAGTTCTAAGACATCTTTAACTCTCTCGGCTCCTACTTTTCTCTTGTTTGTAATTTTACCCTTAATGCACTCAACACAAGTATCATGATCAAACTTTTCAATAATCCCTTCCGACACAAGCCTATCAATTCTCTGTTTAGAGATATGACCCAAACGTTTGTGCCATAAAGAGAAAGAATTTTCATTTGAAAATTTGCGTTTAGTGCCTTTGGTTTCAACATTGTGGGACTCACCATAGGAAGATATTGTATCAAGTAAATAAAGATTGTCATAATCAGATAAAGTACTAGTTCCAATAAGCATAGAATTAAATAAACATTACATTTTCTATGTCCAAATAAACAAATAAATCCTTCTTTGTCCAATACAGAAACTGAAACTAAATTCCATCTAAAAGACGGTATAATAAATGTGTTATTTAATTCTAAATAAAAACCAGTAGATAACAACAACTTAAAAGTCCCTATGCCTTGAACTTCCACCGGATTTCCAGCCCCCATGTATATGAATTTCTCATCATTATTGGGTTTTCGGCAGTTCAGGCAACCCTGCATAGATATACTTATGTGAGTTGTTGCACCAGAATCCAACCACCAAGTATACCTTGGAACTGAAACCATATTAACTTTAGTACAAACAAGAGCGAAAGACATACCTTTCTTCACACGTCAAGTGTGATACTTAGTGCAGTCTTTCTTCATATGAGAAGTGTCCTTACAAAAGAAGCATTTCTTTTCTGTACGTCCCTTGGACATGTCCTTATGCTTCTTTTATGCTTGTGACACCACAATCTCCTTACCTTTCCTCTTTTTACCATGGCCTGAAGAGGTTGATGCCAAATGAGCACTCTCAATCTTATGTTGTTTCATCCTATCTTCCTCTTCCACTAAGTGAGAGATGAGTTCATTAAATGTCCATTTGTCCTTTTGACAATTATAGCTCACCTCAAATTGTCCAAATTATGGAGGAAGTGAAATCAACACTAAATGAACGAGCAAATCTTCCAAAAGCTCTATCTTTAGTGATTTCAATTTTCCAGCAAGATGAGACATTTCTAAGATGTACTCCTTTATGTTCCCATTACTCTTATACCTCATAGAGACAAGTTTTCTTAAAGATGCACTTGTCTCTGCCTTATCACTTTTGGCAAAGCGCTCTTCAAGGGTATTAAGGAAGCTTTTGGCATTAGTTTCCTCAGACATAGTGTCCAGAAATATCTCTGGGATAGCATTTTTCATTATCATAAGACTCATGCGATTAGAGTGGTAGAATTTTTAATTTCAGTATCTTGGTAAATTTTGGTTTTGTGGTTCATTCATATAATTTGATTGTTGTGTACTCATGTTATACTTGTATATTGACCAAAGCACATCGAATCAAAAGGCATGCAAGAATTTTGTTGTCCACTATGCATGCATGATATTTCTGATATTTATCACTTTCATTGTTTTCTTCTACGATCATCATGCGGATTCTATTAAATGTATATTTATATTGTTGATTTGTTTTATTGATGAAAAAGAAAGGGAAAACAATGAAAGTGATAAATATCAGAAATATCATGCATGCATGGTGGACAACAAAATTCATGCATGCCTTTTGATTCGATGTGCTTTTGTCAATATACAAGTATAACATGAGTACACAATAATCAAATTATATGAATGAACCACAAAACCAAAATTTACCAAGATACTGAAATTAAAAATTCTTCCTCATATCATGTCATAATCAATTCATTTGATCAAATAAAAATTATGTACGATAAGTAATCATCAAAACAGAATTCAAACAATTCGAGAACAAGATTAGGCTCTGATACCACTTGATAGAATTAATATTAATTAATTAATTAACCCAAGAACCGAATCCTGTCTAGAAATTATTTGATAACAAGAAAAGATGCGGAAACGTACCAGAATTCATGATTGATTGAAGAATTAGGAAGATGATCTTCTAATTGATTGTATCTCCTTAGGTTTTTCTTTTGACAGATGGGAATTTAGAAAGAAAGAATTGATACATCAATTAGGGACCACACCCTATTTATAATAAATCTTTATGTGTGAAATTACCAATGTGCCCATCATTAATTGATAATTTACACTTCAGGAATTCTACACATATATTAACACCACACTTTATATTTTAGATGATATGGACCATTACATAAAATTATATCACTTTATTAGGTCCTTAAACTTTATAATAGTAATATGTATATAATTATTAGCCACAATACATGTACGTCTACATGTCCATATGTATTTATAAATATGTATGCACATAGTATACAATCCAAATTCTAACAAGATGGATTTCAAAACAACTGTCTTTTAGTGATTTGTAGACATTAAAATTCACACACCACATAGACAAATGTAGGATATCAAATAATTTGTTAACAAACGTTTTGATGACACTTGTTAACAATAACATTAAACAGAAAGGGGGAAAGGAAAACAACTCTCAAGCTATTAGGTGAAATCGCTTTACTTTTTAAACATGAGATGTGAATCTTGCAATAGAAATGCAAACATCCAAATCTTCTCCACTTCCCAACACTCTCCCAAACCCAGCCTATATCTTATAGAATTTTTATTATCATGCCCAAATCCGTTGCTATAAGGGATTGAGCTAACTTATATCCATCTTATTTAACCTTCTAAGTATGAAATTACAATGCTAGATTGAAAAGTTCATGAATTGTCAAGTCGAAGTAACATACCTAGGATATTGAACGTGTCAAATGATACTTTTATCATAACCCCCTAGAGTTTTCATATATGAAATTATATACAATCATATAAATAAAACTTCAAGAGTTGGGTCGTAATGTTATGTATAGTGGCCTTTGAAACTCTAGATTATATCATCCTTCAAAAAAATATTTGATTTTGAGTTTGACTTGAATTTTTATTTAGTTATTTTACTTTAAATTTTGTTGTATTTTATTGAGTCAGGTTTTCCATAAGATCAATGAGCTACGACTCGACTCTAAATCTTATAAGATGGTTAAAAAATTTTCAAACTCATCCTAAAATCTAATGGGATTTTTAATAGGTTAGGCTAGTTAAATACTCTATAACAACTCATCCAATTACCTTCTCATCTTGAAAGTTTTTCTTTATTTTATTGTACAAATTTTGCAAGCTCTTGGAAAACTAATTACTATTTTTTTGGCGATTCTTGGAAAACTAATTAGCATGACAAATTGTTTAAAGTCTTTGGGGCCTCTTTAGGCCCCTCATAGGTTTGTATGGTTACTTGTTCAATTACAAATGACTTGAATCAAAATGGCATAGTGTCCAACTCGATTGTTACTTGAAAGTGCATTAAACAAGCTCGAACTTAATTAAATAAATTTGTATAGGTAGGATTTATCTTGGAAAAAAAATTCTAATTGAAATAATATTAACATCTAAATTTGTTTCAAATTTGATTAATAAATAAGTTCAATTCAAGCTTAATTAACACATAAATTAATCAAGTTAAACAATAGGAAACTCAAACTTGATATATAAACTATTTGAATGATAAAAATACAAGTTTGATTCAACAACAAAGTTAGACTTAATTATCACTGTATCGAGCTTGAGTAGGCTGTGGATAACACTTTTTTAATTTATGGATATACACACACCGGCTATCATATAATAACCGACATGGACCGAAGTTGATAAATGCACATACCAGTGAAAAAAGGACAAAAAAAAAAAAAATAAAATAAAATAAAGAGAAAACCTTGATGCCTAAATTGTCCAAAAATCGTACACTTATTCTTGGCGAACTTGTAAGTTGTGAGAACAGTAATTTAATTTATCATTCTTAGTTGTTATCAAGTGTTCCAAAATATTCATTAAATGATCAATGTTGTCACTAAGGTTTTCTCAATAAGTGGTCACAAATCAATTGTTAAAGGCTCCAAAACCCAAATTTTCCCACTTTTCAAAGCTGATGAAATACTTTAAAGAAATCAAAATGCATCAAAAGTTAGAATTATTACTGTCTTTTTTTCCCCTCTTTAAAAAGTGCAGTGAAAACACCCATTAGCATTTTCCTTGTTATATACCTATACATATATGATATATGGTTACCTATGCGGTGGGCTCAAGCTATATAGATTCAAGTCTATCTTTCAGAAGGATCAGGAAGGGAGTCAAAGAGATAATTAAAGGAACCACACATGCCTCTTTGATCCTTCAGAATCATTTATTTATTTACGCATACCAATGTGGCCATGTTTCCAAAATCTTTTAGCCCTACCATGCCAAATTGCACCTTCTTTCTTCCATCTATGTATAGTGGTCCCTAAAGGGAGTAGTTATACAATCATTTAAATTGTTAGGGGAATTTCATGTCAAACCCACTCGAATCCTTCCAAGAAAAAACTAAATTAACTAGTGTCCCCACTCCGGTAAAAAGGGAAAAAAAATTGTTAAAACTTTTGTGTCTATATATATAATGTTTAATGACCTATAAGAACTTGTACCACTACATTAGTTGAGACTTGAGTCATTATGTTTAGGAAAAAAACCATCACAAGTGGTTGAAAGGTGGTTGGAAAAACTTTCACAAATAGAATTCCTATTTGCATCAGAGTATCTATTATTTAGATAATCTACATGGTGTAATATTTCTATTAAAGCTTTTCTTGCAAGCATATTATTATTTCTACATGGAAAATAAAGTGAGCAAAATCTCGTTTATAAACCATTAATGAATTATAAAAGAGATACCTTTTAGGTAATTTTATCGCTTGCTCACCGCATAGTAGTTTTCATATGTTTGCATCGGTATTCTGTTGCTTAATGTGTTTACATAAGGAAAATTTATGTTTTTAGTCATGGGTAAATTACATGAGGTTATAACGTTTTTAATGGTTCATTTAAAGTCATAATGTTTAAATAAGTGAGTCAACGAGGTCACTATTGACACATTTCAATAAGAGACAAATTTAATTAAAACCCAAAAGATTTTCATATTGTGATATGTGTCAATGACAATCTCAATTGACCCAATTCCTTAAATGTTGTGATTTAAATTAAACTTACTCTCAAATATTATGACATTCTGGTATAATTTATCCTTTTAAGAAATTGTACGCTAGTAAGCTCATTCCAAATTCTAGTAGAACAAGTCATTATCAGATAAGTCTAATTTACTTTTTTATTTATTTTCTAAAGTAGACCTAGTTTGAAAAAACCTCATTATTTAAACTTTTAGATTTATGCAACTGTATCGCATACTAATACTTTAATGAATACTTGATGAGATTTATATAATTGGAGATAACGTATATAAAATTCTTTAAGAACTTTTATTTCTATTGAAAGGACATAAGTTTTAGGTGACCCTTTTAGAATCCTCTCATAATCTAGTTTGATTAAATTTTTCCATTCTAAAAGGATCATATCCTCTACTTCTGAAATTTGATCATTTATAAAAGATTGGGTTATCGGCCAAAAAAAAAATAAATAAATAAAAGATTGGGTTAGTGTCACAAATGACACATGAATTTTGACAAAATATGTAATTAGATATTTGAATTTTGAAATTAATCAATTTAATATCTAAACTTTGATATTGATAAATTAAATATTTGAAAGAACTTTTTGTATATACCAACAGTACCTCCATCAAGTTCTTTAAGGTATTAAATTGGTCAATTTTAAAATTTATGTAACTAATTGTATATTTTGCCAAAGTTGAGGTACCATTCATTCATGGTGTTAACTCTAAAAATTTGACTATAGACAATAAGTAAAGCTTATTGATACACTTATTCGATATTTAGGATGAGGGAAATGCGAAGGAAATAAAGAGGGGGGAAGGAATTGAGGAGAGAAATCTTTAAATTCTATTATTTGGTCTATGAAGGAAAATGAGAAGAAAGGATAATGGAAATATCCCACATGTTTTTACCCCTCGAAAATGGAGAGAAAGACGAGAAAGGAGGAAAAAAAAGAAAAAAGATATAGTTACTTATCAATCCATTCTTTTTTTTCTTCTTGTAATTATTTTTAAGGGTATATTAGTAATTTTAATTTATTCATTAATTTATCATTAGCAATTATTATTATTTCTTCCATTTTCCTTTCCTTCTTTAACCAAACATACCAAAAGCAATCTAATACTCTTAACTATTTGTTCTTCTTATTTTCTTTCCTTTCGTGTTCATTCTTTTCCCATTTTTTCCCAAGTTCCAAACAAAGTTTAGTGTCTTTTATAATATTTTGTTTGATTACTCATACATGTTATGTAGTTTATAGCCACATTTAGACCTAATTTAGATGTTTGATTGCATTGACTACTCTTGTGAAATTTGTAAAAAAAACATTGACACCCACTTTTTCAAAACACAACACGTAACTCATGTATTTGTCTACACCAATACTAAATCATTGTCAAATCAGTGTTATTAATTTTTATTTAAGCATTAATGCATTATAATTATATATGTAATAATTGCTAAGTTAATAAAAAGTTTTAGAAAAAAATTATTATTTATAAAAAATTGTACAAAAAATAAATCATTTATTTATTTATTTTAATTTTTGAGATGTCTCAACGAAACTACACATCATCTTATCTTTATATCTCAAGGAATGCAATTATAACTTCAAAGCAATCAATTAGTGAAAGTAAATGAGACGCACTTTTAACTTCAATAGAAAACCTGAATCAAACACCAAAAGATTTGAGTTATTTAGTTTTATTCATAATAGAGCAACATGAACATGGAACATCATATTAATCCAAATTATGAAAATTCAATAAAATTAACAACCATGTAATTGATATTAATCATGAAACCGATCTAAAAAAATAGAAAGAAAAATATGAATTCCATACCTAGGTAATAATCATTTAAAAAGGAAAAAAGATCGAAAGGAAGCTCTCAAGGATTTCAACAAGAATCTATTATACTTGAAACACAAAAATAAAAAATCTAAATAAATAAATGTTTCATGTTTTAAATAAAGATTAAAAATATTAACGTGGTGAAGACGTAGTAATGACATAACAATCTTTATACCATGTTAGCATTGATGTAGATAAAAATAGAGATGTAAATATTGTATTAAAAAGTGGAGTGTCAATGTTGTTTTTTAATTTATTATTTTGCAAAGTTTACATGGATGATAATATAATTTTCCCATACATTCATCATGGATGTCATCGAGTAATTCAATTACAGAAGCCAAGGTAAGAATGCATGCCTTACTTATTCAATTCAATGGTTCATAGCTCGAGCCCTAACCAAATCTGACTGCAAATGAATAATTATTAAATATATTCTTGTTGTTAATTTAAAGAATAACATGGACGAGATGGTCCCATTTTCTGGAAAATGGTACTGCACGGGAAGTGAGGTGACCTAATAATAGTTAATGCAAAAAAGAAAAGATGTCATGCGGCGAAGAGCAAGAGCTTCGTCCCCAAGGCCAAAGCATATATGCTTAATAATACTTTATTTTTAAAATCTGGGCAGAACCGTTGACATTATTTTAAATTGCCCATTTGTGATCCCGATGATCATCCATTCTCGGCCTTCTTATCGAACAACATTATATAAATATATTCACACACATATAGGCTGGAATTTTGGAGACATTTTCTTTCAAAATGCAACAAGTTATCCACTAAAAATGTCAAAGTCAGCAATCAAAATTTTTAAAATACGACAAATATTCCCCTAAAAGTATAATGTGTCTGTTTGAATTGCCTAATTTTCATGTATAACTTATTTGTATCTGATCTGTATTTATATTTTATCTATATCTAATTTATTTAATTTGTTTATAAGTAAAAATATTTGTCTTTCATCTGAATCTGTTTGAAAACGATAAAAATAATATGCCAAAACGATTTTAAAATGATGAGCCATATAGATTTTAAACCTATATTTGTTGCATTTTGAAAATGCTGCATATGACTGTATTATATAAAATTTATAAGAATGATCATTACCATTTGCTAAAAATACAATAATATATATATTATATATATATATATAAATCCCCAATTTTTGGCCCTATAAAGTTATAGAGAGCAAATTTTCAGTACTTGCAAAATTTATGTGATTCCTTTAGGTGCAAAAGGTTGGCAATACTCCTACTCCCAGCTCAACTCATATGTATGGAGAAGAGGATCGAAGACTTTTCTATATATATGTAGGTATATATATATATCTCAAAAGTAGTTCCAACGTCTCATCAAAATAGCTAAAAAATTTAGCAATAGTTTCAACTAAACTATTGCCTGCATTAGCCATTACGACCATATCACCAGCAAATTGATCCACTAAACTTAATAGACTTCCACTTTCCTTTCTTTCTATTTTTAATATCTATTCTACTTTAAAGGCACAATTTTGTTTAAGCACAAGCCATCAGCAAGCTCATAATGATTCTTTAGGTTAGCAATAAGCTTGAGGAAGATATCATATTTAGCTTAGTGGTTGGATTAAAGATTATCTAACCGTATAACCATTTTTAACTTTTCTCATTAAGTTCATGCACCAAGCAAATTTAATCATGCACTTGAACTGTAAGAAACTCAAGTAAAAGGATTTACATCAAATGGCGATGCATCTCATTCATCAAAGATATTCACAAGAGCTTCCCATTTGTTAATTTCTAGAACCATTTGACAAACAAGGATGAACCTCAAAATTTATAACAAGGCATGCAAATACAATCATTTTGTTGAGATTCTATTTTAGGACCAAACACTTCATCAAATGAAAAACACCTAGCTATTTTTCAAAAATAGTTTATGGATATACCATAATGAATTTGATGTATTGAATTTTTTTTCCACTAATCATAAGCACTGGCTAGCCAAGACATTTCAACCACACTGATTCTCTTAAAGACAAGAAAAATAAAAGAAGTTCACTATCCCAAAGAGTTAGACATCTAGCTAACAGCTTGTTGCTTTGATGGAGATATCTAAACAATATTCATTGACTTTCTCCCCTGACTTGGACAAAAAGGCAGTTAGTTCACTTTGGGCAAGTAGTTAGTTTTAGCCTTTTTTTATTCTTTCTATGAGGGCATTCCTCGATGCATCCCCTCTTGTTTGCTTATGCTGGCCATTAGACTCACTTACTTCTTCTTTCTTACAAATTGTCTTCGATTCCGAGCCCCTACCCTACTAACTTTTTAAAAGAAAGTTAACCTCTTTCAGACTTTCCAATTAGAAAAAAGCAAAATTATATCATCCCAAGGGAAAGATGAATGAGAAGGGGGTTGTCTAATCTATCATTGAGGCTAATTAGGAAAAGAGGATTACCTACCTTTACTGTAAGGCTTTGTGGAAGCCTACTCCTAGAAAATTTGTGATTCTCTTAGGCGTCTACATCGAGGAGGGAATTCTTTCATACTACCACAGCCTCAGCTGCTGCAGCAGTATCATCATCAGATACAGATTCAGATACTACTCTTTGCGGCATATGCGTCAATGACTTTTTATAACTAGCCTTCGGGTGGAATAAAATTAGCAGTTAAAGGAGCCGCATCAAAGGCAATGAAATTTTGTTGCGGAAATGAGTATACTCTTGTGGGAAATTGACTGGTATTCAATCAATTAGGTAACTCTTACTTAAACAGCTTCGCCTACTTCCCCATCTCTCTCAATCTCATGAGTTCACACCGGGGCAAGCGGTCCACGAGAATTTCTTCTCTTCCTTGCGTAAGCTCAGTAAAGCACTTCTTACTGATTGGAGGCCTTATGACAATGGTTCACAGACAGACTGCTTAGACAATATAAATCTTGTTATCCCAATAGTCAATGTGTTATATTCGTAGATGAGGCTGCAAGAATCATCATCTTCTTTTCTTCATTCTTTGCCTACTCTCACATTAAAGACCGAAGTATTAGCATTTACTTAGAAGTAAGAAAAAAACGACTTCTTTAGTACTATACTCCACCTTTTTTTGGGGTTATATCCCATGCCATACGAATCATACCAAAATTGATACCCTAAAAAGGAGTCGGAGTCCCACGCCGTCAAAAGGGGACTTAGTCCGACTCCTTTAGAAGGGGACTCAGTCTCCTCATCGAGGTCTCAATCAGATAGTTAGAAGATTTAGCTAGCTCATTCCCTTCACAACATGGGCTTATTGGGTTATCTAGTTCCTTTTCACAAGTCCCTTTCATTATATAGACTGTGGAAGATTGACTAACTTGCTTGACTTCATCATTTAGCAAGCACGGGCTGCCTTGACCTTTGCTTCCCTACCTTTTCACACTCATACTAGAGTCAAAGAATGAACTCTCTACTGAGTCATTACATAAGAAAGAGATCCTTCTTTAGTATAAGATATCCTCTCATATTCGATTATGGTCCATCTACTTCTTCCTCTATGGATTCATGTGCTATATGCTTAATGCAAGGAAGTCAGACTCTATAAATTCCTCTTCACTAGGAACAACTCCTGGAAAAAAAGAGCCAGACTCTTAACAAACTTGGTTTATTAGGTAAAGTGTAATCCAATACCTACAGGTATTGGCCTCACTTTACCTTAAGCAGGAAGCACCGCATGTAGTCTCTTTTATCGGCTGTTGTCACAATGAAATCAGAATTAGCCACGATCAATGAAAATATCGTATTATAATAACAGTCAACACAGTAGCTGTAACGTGACCAGCGCTTTGTCCTTTCTGAAACTGCGATGAATGAAAAAAATTTATCCCAAGTATTTTGAGGAAAGACCTCATCTACTCTCTTCCAATGAAGAAGTGCACCGGTCGCTTTCAAAGTATCTTCGGGATACGCGAGTTGACGGTCTGTCTTAAAAAAAATTAAAGAATATTCACTAATGGAAAACAGACTCATTCTTATCGATACATTGAAAAGATTGTGTCAAGGAATCTCGCAACAACAAAACATTTTTGAGAACGATCAATTAGTAAGTCCCTTACTTCCGACTGTGGATAACCCAGTAAACCCTGTGGTTCCAAATGTGGTTAACCCGGGGCCGATCACTTTATACCATTTAAGAATACTTCTTAATGAACATAATAAAATGGAGCACCTACTAACATATCTTCACAGACCAAAAACTATGAGATTGCCTCTTTCATTCTGAGTGACTGATGGATTGTACCATTTGACCCTTTTTTTTTTTTTTCATGTGGAGGTTTAGAGAAAATTGCAATCAATAAGATTTTCTTAATCCTCCCTTCTCAAAAGGAAGAACGTGAAATTCTTTTTCCTTTCCACAGGGACCGGGAAATTGGATCTACTCGTAAGAAGAATGCTTGATTGATCAACAACTCACTTCTTGGTGTTAGATACCCTTAGTCACTATGAATGTCCCCGATCAATGCAATAGGATGTGTCTATTAATCTATCTCTTGACTCAAAATGGGATAAAATTTTAAATGGATCCTAAAGTATCTAGGGTTAGGCCAGGAGGGTCTCTTAACGTCTTCTTTTTTCTTCTCATCTCAAATATTTCACAAAGAGGAAGAGCATACTTGGAGAGCATAGTACAACAGGGAGTTATATGCTGCGTTCGGGAATGATGAATCGCTCCTGAAAAGGAATCTATTGATTCTTTCCCAACTAGTTGGACCGTAGGTGCAATGATTTACTTAATGGGTAAGATCTCTGGTTCAAGTCTAAGATGACCCAGCTACACCAAGGAAAGAAAATAATAGAAGAAGCATGTGACTCCTTCATCATTCTCTACTTGGCTCAAGGGGACATAACTCAGTTGGTAGAGCTCCATTCTTGCAATTGGTTTGTTGCAATTACAAGTTGGATCTCTAATTGTCTAGGCGGTAATGATAGTATCTTGTAGCTGAACTAGTGGCTCACTTTTTCTAAGTAATGGGGAAGAGGACCAAAAATACCACTAAAAGACTTTACTAAGGCAAAGATGGACTATCAAGAACGTAAATGAGATAAGATAGGTAGTTGGTCAAATTTACTATGGATCATACATGGATAGTATTTAGAGCTGGTGGCTCTCATAAAGTTCCTTTATCTAGTATCCGTAATGAAGAGGATCAAGTTGACCCTTGCGAACAAGTTGATGCACTATCTCTCTTCAACCTTTTGAGTGAAATGCGGCAAAAGGAAGGAAAATCCATGGACGAACCCCATCGTCTCCACCCTGTAGGAACTACGAAATCACCCCGAGGACACCTTTGGGATCTAGGAGTGACAGACCGACCACAGAATCCTGTTCAATAAGTGGAATGCATTAGATATCCGCTTTTAGGTTGAGCAGTAAGGATTGGAGAAGTGCAATCACTCAACTTGTCATACGAAGAACTCTAATCTTTAACATGTACATTACAAAGATCTTATAAGATAATACTTGGGATCTGAAAAGGGCTCTCTTTTTTCAATTTCTTAGAATAGGTTAGCCAATGATCATTATCAATATGGTATGGCAAATCTACCCTTATTTGATGATTAGATAGAGTGATTTCATCTCTTTTTTCAAGCCTTCCATGTAGTTCTTCCTTTCCTACCTACACATAGAGCAAGTTGGGTTGGAGACCTAGGTAAAAGAAAAGAAGTTCATTTCAAAGTTTATACTCTCCAGCATTCCCTTTTCCAGCAGTCTCTTAAGCAATGAGTAATACATTTATATCTCAGGTTAAGTATTATTGAAAAAATTGGCAGTAAGAAAAGAAGTCTTTCCCTTAGAAAAGAGTTAGACTTATCCTTCTATTTCTTTTTCCTCTCAAACCAGATGGGTCAATTAAAGAAAAAAAAAGGATTATCCAATTGCTTTTCTTCTCCAAACAATTTGTCTAGTTTATCCCTTTCCGCACCTTTGTTAAGCTAGTAGGAATTATTACAGACCAACCAAGTGTTCGGAATAGTTGTAGGCCTTCCAACCATTGGGATACTTTATTTTCCAGGTTTCAAGCTAGTTCCCCTAATCGAATGGTTTTTCTCTCCTCCAATGGTCAGCCCATTAAGTAGAAGAAAGGGATAATATATCTAATGTTTTTTATTTTGTTGTTGGTGCAATTGAGCTAAGCCCTACTGCATCCCGATAGAATCAGCAACCTCTTGAAAGAGTACCCCATAAACCGTACTTGAGCTTTGGAACAAAAACCTCCCTTTTCATCTTAATCTAACAATTTCACTACTTCTTTAACCTTACTTACCCAATCTATTTTTTTTTCCTTATTCTATGGCTTTTTTTTTTCACTTTCATTTTCTACTTTTGCACTGGGACTTTATTCTATTCTAGACTAGCCAAAACTAGAGTAGCAGTAGAAAAGTGAGTACCGAAAGCAAAGAATGAACAAGCATAGCAAACCTTTGGTTGTAGAAGAAGACTTATGTAAGAGAATTGATAGATAACAATCGAAGTACATCAATTGATAGTACCAATTGATGCTTGCAAGCCCACTTGATGAGCATGCAAAAGGATGAAGGAGACCAAAACAAGGTTCCCTACTCATCACCCCTATCGAAAGGGACATCTCATACCAAACCTACCATAAGAGAAGGAAGGATGACTTTCTTCGAGTTCAGCTCGATGGTTGAAAAAAGTGCCTGACATGACCTTTCATTACCTACATAACAAACAACATTTGCTTAATGCGATGTAATAGAAAATGTACAACATCAGCTTCACACCCTCACTCACATCTCCTTTCTTGTCTAGTTAAGGTTTACGCCTCGGGCTTTTAGACATGTATCTCTATTCACATTACCTAATGACACATTGACTCAAAACTTCTTTAAAATTATCTAAAGAAGGGGATCATGTGGCATTGGATTGCTCTTCCTGACGCCTCTAGAAGGTTGGAAACTTGCTAAAGGGATGCCAGAGGACTGCCATTCATAAGAACTTCAATTATATTGGAGGATATTTAGATATAGGATCAATTTTATGCCTCCATTAGACATACAGGGATATAAAAAAGTCGAGCGAAGCTTTTGAATGTTCAAGCTTAGCTCATTAGAAAAATTAACAAGGTTGAGCTAAGCTGAGCTTATATCAAGCCGAAAAATATTAGGCCCAAGCATGAGCCCATTAAAAAACCTCAAGCTCAAGCTCAGCTTGTTTATATCTAAACAAGCCAAAAAACAAGCTAGGCTCAAAAGCTCAACTCATTTAAAAACTTGTTTAAAACAAGCTAAATTCAATCTCTTATCAAGTTTAACTAAACTCAAATAAATTAAATTGAACTAATGTTTAGCTCAATTAAGAAAATTAAACTTTTGGGTCGACTAAAATAACCAACCCAAATTGCCAAGAAGACAATTAAATATTTGGCACTAGGCCATGTGAGTGAAAATGGATGAGTGCAAAAGCTTTTATAGAGTGAAAAAGTTAAGTGTGATTGTGAAAGAATCCATGTGGCACAACAAACAACACACAAAGCTTGTTTAATGTGTCCCACAAGGGAAACCTCTAAAGTCAATTCCCCTCTTTCTCCTTATAAAAGAGCAAGAAGGAACACACATTAAATATAATAAACTATATCGGAAGGTCACAATGTTTGGAGCTAATTTCATTCTAAATCACAACATTTCAAGTGGTTCATTTGATGTTACGACATTTAAAGAAGTGAGTCAATTGAGGTCATTATTGGCCTGTGTCAACAGATGAAAATTTTGATTGAAACTCAGAAGATTGTCACGTTATAACACGTATTAATGGTGATCTCAAATGAACCACTCATAACGTTGTGACCTCGAATGAACCTATCCTCAAATATTATGACATTCTGATGTAATTTATCCATAATAAATAATATATTATAATAAATAAAAATATTTTATTCTAAGCTTGCAAGCCCAAAGTTTAGCTCTGCGCCTTTAGTTAAACAAGCATTGTTGTGAGCTCAGACTTGCTTCGTTTACTTATCGAGTCTAAACCAAGCCAAGCCTAAAATGAGTTGAGCTCAAATAGCTCGAAAGTAGTTCGATTCATTTGTAGCTCTGGGGACCTATAATGCAACTCCTATAAAATCCGATTTTATCTTTATCATATGCCTTTTCTAGATATGTCTTAATCATTATTGAGGCCTTGTTACTATCTTTTTTTCGTTAAAACTCAGTAATTGTTCAATAATTAACAATGCATTATTAGCAACTTTTCATGTTGACATAAGGCTTGCCTGGTTACTACTGAACTTTAAATAAATTTCATTTATGATAGTAACATATAAAAAAAAAAGGAAAAGAAATGAAAAGGATGCGAAAAAATACAAAGTTACTTCTCCACCGTCGTGTTGTAAATTTCCCATTACGCATAGAAATGTGAGATGAAGGAAATCAATAGAAGGTGCCAAGAAGTCCCGGACTTTGAAATTAAAACGGAGAGGAAATAAATTATGTTTAGAACTTTTATCTTACCTAATTATTAATAAACGTCCTAAGGCTTGCAAATAAATCAAATCGATTCATAAACTACTGGAACTCAATATTTACTTAAATCCAATTAAAGAATAATCGTGTCAAACTTGAGTTCAAGCTATTCGAATATTTTATCGAGTTAAACTTAAGTTTCATATGTTTAACTTGATTAACTCGTGAAAATAATTGAGCTTAATCAAAGTATAAATGTTACTCAAATTTAAACAAACTTTGTGTATTAATATTATTTTAATTAAGTTTAAATGAGTTTAATCAAGTCAAACTCAAGTTTATGTAATATTACATCGAGTTGAATTCGAGCTTAAAATTTTAAGCTTGATCGAACTTGAATTGATTTTGAACACAATACTATATCATTTTGATTTGATTGAATACAGTAGATTATGAGGATAGGAATGCACAAACATCATCATGCTATATGTTTCTCCTTTTTGGAGTGTCATATGCCTGAATTTCTTTCAATACCCAAGTTACTTCTTAATTGAATTAGAGTTTTAAGGTTTTTTTTTTTGTAATTTTATATGTATGCTATTAATTTTTATGGGACAAAGGTAGGTAAAGGAGAGTCATATAAATCCTAAAGGGAACATTATTTCACAAATGCTGTGAGAATTATGTATTCTGCCATCGCACTAATTAACTTACTTGCAATCTTATTCATTCTTTTTCATCTTAATTTTATAGGTTTTCTACATTAATTCTTTTTACTTGTTTATATCCTGTGCATGTGTTACTGATTTATGTTAACAAATCAACATCAATCATTTAACAAAGTAGTATATATGTACCCATCACTTTTTTTTTTTTTTTACTCTCTCTCTTTTTACTTATTTATATCTTGGGTAAATTATATAAAAAGGTATCAATGTTTAGAGATAAGTTCATTTAAGGTATTAATATTTCAATTGGTTAGAAAGATGAATCAATGTTTGGAGATTAATTCATTTAAGATATTAATATTTTAATAAAAAGTCAAATAAGGAATTAATATTTGACCATTAACGAAAACTAAGTAAACTTAATTGAAAATTAATTCAAAGGTTGATATCTTAAATGAACTTTACAAAAAGTTGATATTTTATTTGATTTACTTTGCAAAAAAAAAAATAAAAAATGATTCTTCTTTTTAACCACATAAAATGTTAATATTTTAAATAAACTTACTTCAAATGTTGTTATTTTTAGCATAATTTACTTTTGTATCGTGTGCATCTGCAAGTGCCCATTGGCTTTTTTTTTTTTTTTTTTTTTTTAGCTGCGTTAGTTTCTCCTAATTGCTTAGACTACCTCTTTCATAACACTTGATATATGTACATATCCTCATATTCCTCCATTATAAATGGTATAATATTAAGCTATGTGCCCTAGAAGAAATATGTGACATATGTATCCCTTTTCAAGATGTTGGCATTTGAATAGCAACATGTGGATTTGCCTTTTTGGAGTGGACAAAATGAAATAAAGCTGCTCCCTTATTAATTCCAAGATTTGAAAGCAGAAAAGAACACAACTGGCGTTCCCCTAAAGTGATTTGGAACTTTTACGTTCCCGTATTCACAATAATATTAAAATTAAATTAATTATAAAAGAAATAAATATAAAATATATTGATTTGATGATATCGGTCTCATTATAACAGCTATAAAATCGTAGGATTTTCTAAATTGACTATAACGCTCACCTCTTGATGAAGAGCATCTTCGAACATATCGGAAAAGCCTCTTAAACCTATCTTCTACACACCCACTTTCGGCAACTTGGACAGAAGCATGGCTTGTGAGTTACATGTAACCAAAGTGACATTCTTGGGGGATTTACGCGTCAAGCGTCGTAAATGATGTTACGACAATCATTCAATAATAGTTGTGGGGGATAATATGATATGGATAAAATCTATGATGGGATCTTTAAAATTATATTGCGATGGTAAGATAATAATTTTAATAAGCAAAAATTGGATTTGGTGTAGTATTTAATGATTTTAGATAGTACATGTAAAATTGAAATAGAGTAATAAAAAATTTAGCTGGTGATTTTAATAAAATTTTATTTCCTAAGAATATTTTTCGGGTTATTTTATAATCCTATTATCATTTCACCATTTAAAACTTTATTATTTTAAGAAAAAAATTAAATTTCATACATGAATGTTTTATGTAAAAATTCAATTTAATACTTAAATTCCAAAGTGATCAATTTAATATTCAATAAAATTTTTCATAATTTTTTTATCGTCTCACTAACATTATTTATTTCGTTTGCTAAGAAGAAAGGTACAGTTTATCAATGTTAGATAATATTAGAAAAGAGTATAAAAATTCAATATTCGGTTGTCTCTTCTAAATTAGCAAATGATGTGAGAAAAATAATAAAAATAGTTATGAAAATTTTGATCAAGTATTAAATTAAACACTCAAACTTCAAGAACCAAATTAAATTTTCTTACAATAAAAATTATACATCAAATTTAGCATTTATACTTATTTTAATTCCTAAAACCATCTGTCGTCTTCATATAAGATATAAAAAGATAGAACGTAAAAGTTTTCATCACTCACGCTCTTTTATAATTTGTCATCTCTTTCTTGATTGATTTACTTTGAATCTATTATATGGGTGAATAATGTGTGGCCTTTATCATGTGAAATTTTGTGATTGTCGTAACTTAACAATTTTTTTATTATTTAATTGTCCCAAGATTCTTTTTCTCTTCTTTATTTTTTCTTCACAATAAGCCCAAAAGCGTAGTATTAACGATTACAAAATTAGTAACATTTTTGTCCATCTCCAGTCCAAGCATAATGCAAATTGTGCTACATGACATACTCCTATATATAATTACATATCGGTTTAAAAAAAAAAAGCGAAAAGAGATGAAAACGTATTGATGAGTGATATGTACAGAATGAGTGATATTTACAATATTGAGAGATGGATGTGAAAGATCATTTAATAAGCACCCTAAAGAGAAGAAAAGTAGAAAAACATTATAGAAAGCTTTTGCAAAAATTTCATATTTTCCGTTTTTTTTTTTTTCTTGTGACCAAGAGCCCCTAGGATGTTAAGGAAGGATTTCAGTTGATGACAATATGCTAAAGATGATAAAATTACTAATTTGAGTGATGTTAATCAGCATAAGTGCTATTAGTTATCTCAATGAGAATTGTAGGAAACTATAAGAAAAACCACCAAGTTTCCGGTTTTCATATGGCCGAGACACCATAGGGTATTAAAGATAAAATTTGATGGATCATGATAAATTAGAAGTAATGGAAATCATAATTATGATGATATGGTGATAAGATTGTGATAAATTTTACATGTAAAATTGAAGATAAACAAAGATAGGTCTTGATTTCCTCATCTCTGTAACTTGGCCAAGATACTAAAAGTGGACTAGCAAGGAAAATTTAATTACCATGTCATTTAGAAGTGAGAAAAAGATTACTTTTGCAGATATAATGAGTACGAAGTGTTATTTAGCACAGTAAGGTGATTTCATATGAATGTAATGAAGAAAACTTGTTTTTCCGATGAATCTTGAGTTTAGAAATGTTTAAAATCATGTTAAGATGATGAGTATGGTTTTAGATGAGTTTGAATGCAAATCTAGGTCATAGAAGTTTGAAAAACTGTTAGAAGCTTAAGATTTAATTTGGGCCAAATATGATCTCTTAAGTTCCAAACCCTATAGCTCAAATGATAAAAACAATATCACCAATGGAATGAACATTCGAATTCGTATAAAATCAATTACCTGGCTGCTAAAAACAAATTTAAAATGACGAAGATATCATAAATTAAGAAAATGTGGAAGGAAATTATAATAAAAAATGGTAGAATTTAAGATATGGTAGAATCTAAGATAGTCTCTAGTATTTTTTGTTCTTTAGCATAATACTTGTCTTATTACTTCAATCTTATTCAGGTAACATAAAGCTAGAGTTTGAATACCCAAAGGATTTCTTCAATAGGTGATGTCTAATGCGAGTGAGTTTCCTAATGACTATTGCATTGCTTGTGTGTGCACTTATATATGCATGTATGTGTGTGAAATTGGAATGCATGAGCATGAACTAGGGTATTTCTTATGATTCATTATGATTGTTTGAGTGATGAGACACTAATGCAAAGTGATAACAAAACTTGTTTAAGTAAATTAGATAAGTTTTCCAAACGCAAACCTTGTAAAGCGCCCCAAAGCTCAGCTACAAAGGAATTCCCAGAGCCAATCTTCAATAAAAACCCCCATTTCAATTGTCCATTAGAATATCTAACATCCCTCGTACCACTACAATTTTATTTATTTGAATCACAGCACCATTAGTATTCAGCTTATACCATCCATCAGCTGGTATAATCTACGTAATCCAACATTCCTACTGGATTCTTCCTATTCACCATAAGGATCTCCTTAAAAGCATAAAAAATCTCCCTCGCCTTAGCTAGAATGTAGTGAACTATCCTATTCTCATGAATCACTTCCCTACCCATAACTTCCTTGTTACACGTTCCATAGCAACCAAAGGATACACCAAACACGATATTTCAAGGAATATCATCAGTCAAAATCACAAGCTAAATTATTCACAAACCATTGCTCAAAATCAGCAACAAAAAAATTTGTCAACATATCATAAGGAACCAATTTATACCAAACAACTAGAGCCTTCTGACACTTTTGAGAATATGGTCAATGTCCTCATCATATGCTCCACAAAGAGCATAGCTACTATCATTCATGAGATGTCTTTGCTTGCATTTAGCATTAGTGAGCAGAGCATCATGTAATACAAGCCAACAAAAGGATTTTATTATTTTCGGATCCCTCCATTTCCACACTACATCCCATTTTTTATCCTTAACATTCCAATTATCACGACATAAAAGTTCATAAGTAAAGGAAGTTGTGAACAAACCAGTGGCCAAGTTACTCTAAAAAAGACGATCAGAATCCATATCTAGATTTAGAGGGCAAATCGCTACTATTCTTTCAATAATTTGTTGAGGTAGAAAAGGCTTCATTCATTGCCAATCCCAAGAATCACTAGAATGTATCATATGTTAGTTGTTTGTTAAAAAAAATCAAGTAAGTTAATTGCAAAAACATTAAAATATAGATCAGTTTTTTTGTAATTAATCCTTTAAAAGATCATCAAATCAAATGATAATGCTAAGAAATTTTTAGGCTAAGTGGATAAAAAGGTTTATTAGTATTTACTGGCTTAGCTATTAACTTTTGTTGACTTAAGGATTATAAATGATATCAAAACCTACTCGTGACCAATGGTTGACAACTCAGGTGGATTAAGATGGAAGCTAGTGGATCTATTCTGGCCCCATTTAAAGGAGAGGTTTAAGAAGGGCAGCAAGTATTACCAGGGTGTGATTCCGTGCTTTTGGGATGATTTATAGGTTAAAGGCGGTAGTCCTAAATCGCTTTATACATTACAAAAATTAGATGCAATCCAATTGTAAGAATTTGTGTGGACATCACAACTTTGGGAAGGGGGGAACATTAATGTCAAGATAGAGAGATATCAAGTCATTTGTAGGAAACTTTTTAACTAATTAACTGAAAAGACTCGCTAATATTTACTAACTTAACAATTGACTACAATTTTGATAGTTTTCAGTTTTTTTTTTTTTTTGGGCCGATGATAGTTTTCAGTTTACCAACTAATAATTGACTACCTTGAAACATATATTAAGTTGTTCCAGACATTCATGTTCTTTCCATAATTTTAATAGTTTCGGTTTATCCCATTGATTTTTAGTACAGTTTAAGTAATAATTGAGGCAATAATTCTAATAGAAAATTTTTGTCTATAACGCCACCAACCCCACTTTCTAGTGGCATGTGAAAACATTGATAATATCTATTGGATGGATGCTCGCAGCAATTTAAAGAATCTTAATTTTCTATGACCTTTTCTTTTGCCCTTTAGCATATATTTCAACGTCATACACATGTTAATATTCTACAGGTCCATATATTCTCTTGCTCATAATGTGGAACCCTTCATCAGCAAAGATTCATTTAGTATATAATAAAAGAAAATTGTGTAATGTGTATAAAATATGGTTGACAGATTTTTTTTTTTTTTTAACTACTTATTCCATGATAAGACAACCAACCAAGTTGCCAAACCAATCCATAAATTGAACCGAACCAATCTATAAATTTATGATAGGTTTGAAAAGATAATCAAACTAATTCATAAAATTGAATCAAACCATTTTAGAAAAATATAATAATATTTACTGAATTTTTTATTAGTTCTATATATCATACATGTGTGTGTGTATATATAGAGAGAGAGAGAAATGAAAAAAAAAAACCAGTCAAACTAAACCAATCCATAAACCAAACCGAACCTAGATGTCATCAAGAGTCCATTTGGATCCAAAACCGGACTCGAACCGTTAATTCCTAATTCCAAAATTGTTGGAATTGGACCCATGGGAGCTGGTCTGGTTTTTGGTTCCCATGATTCAGTTTCATTTAAAAAAATGAAAAAAAATTAATTGAATAGCTTTACTTAATTTAAGTAAAAAGAACGCAAAATAAATTTTTAACTTGAAATAACATTAATAAATGTCTATAGCCCATTCCTCAAAAGAAATTTTACAGTTATGCATTTATTCATATATAGTCACTCTCACTTTTGTAGTCGTCATGTTAATAATGTGATATTATAAAATTTCAAGATACAAATAAGTCTCACAAATACAAAAACAAGTTCCACATCTTAAGAAAGTAAAGTCCATTTTAGTTAAAAGTTTGTATAAACTCAATAACGTGATTTCATATATATTTATTACTTATGTCGTTATTAAATGTCGTAAATATGAAATAAATTTTTACTACTTACGTGAGAATAGTTTAAATATTTGTTTTTTAATTACAATTTTTTTTATAATTTTCTTTTCTTCTCTTTCCTTTTTTTTTTTTATTTTTATATCATAGAACTATTGGAACCACTAGTTATATTGATTCGCTAACCATTCTTGAGCCAGCAATTTTAGGAGTGGAATAGTAAGACCTGCAAGAACTAGCGGGTCCTTAGTTAGTTTAGACCCACTATCCCTAAACCAATTCTCAGTTCAAGAGTTGTGCAGTGATGGGTCAAATCAGTTTCCGATTTGGAACCTACCCATGATGATATCTAATTGAAACAATATGCAAATTTATCATTGGTTTGGAGAGATAACCAAACCAATTCATAAAACTAAACAAAACCATTTTAGAAAAACATAATAATATTTTACTTGTGAGTGTAAATTTTCTTATGATGATTAATTAACAGTCATATATTTTCTTATGGTTTTATTATAATATTATATAAATTATTTTTTTATTATTTTAATTATTTTTATAGGTTTAAGATATATTCTTCCATTGGTGGCTTAATTTTTTTTCTTTTTGGTTAATCATTTTTACTATGGAGTATGGACTTAATTGTTTATTTAGCTATAACTATTATTATGTATTGACTATTCAATATATTTTGTTAGTGAATATTATCCATTAATGACTTTTATTGGTAGATGATTTTTTTTCCTCAAATTTGTTGTTGGAAATTTGAATATGTTTTGTAGAGGATTATAGATTATTTCTTACTATATATTAGTTAGTGAATGTACTTTAATTTAATGATAGATGACTGGCTATTGATTAAATGATTTTATGGAGGGCTATATATTATGAATGTGGCAGATTTATGAAGTATTTTATTATGATTTGTAATCTGAATTCAATAACGTAATTTAAATATTAAAGTACCCATGAATGATGAAAAATAGATCAAAATAAGCTTTTTCGTTAATTAGAATTTTAATTTAATTTGTAATCTGAACCACATCAAACCATTATTTAATGGTTTGAAAATTTAATATTATGAAGAGACGGGAAAAGATCTAATCATGAATTACACCGCTCAACCTTATATATATACATATATAATATATATGTGTGGGGGACGTATAATATTCGCTATGTATTCTTTTATCGTCATGAGAAAACGTGATATGAATTTTCCCATTAAGGATTTGAGCTATAAGAATAATATGGACTTACTCTTTTTAGGGTGGAGAATAGATATATATTATCATGAGCTTGATTCGGAAGATTAATGTATGAATTAAAAGATTTATGGAGTTTGCTTTAAGAGAATATTGAATAAAAATGGCGTCAACATTGCTTTTTCACAAGCATCTTGACCATATTGATAGCACTTTTTTTGTAAGCCTATCGGAGTGATAAATTTCTTGGTCGTGTAGCATCTTTTGGAAGTATGGGGATCCCATTTATCTTCTTCGCACCTTAAGGCTCTTTTGGAAGTTGGCACTATTCATGTCATCCCAATCGTCCAAGTGTCATCCTAGGGCAGAAAGTGTCTTGTTAGGTTGAATGCCCTATATGTAGGTGCGTATAATTTAATATATCATCAATGATGGAAATACATGGATCGCTACTTTCCAATTACCAAGCTTATTTTGATACCATCAATTGACACATGATGATATATAACCAAAATGTCATACTTATCTATCTCTATCATATCTGATTTGATCCTATTCTATCCAATCTAATCTTCAACATAATAATAATAATTCTTTTATGGAAATTTTTTGATTGCAAAAACCTCAAAGTTTACTTTAGTTATAAATTTATTATAGAAAATAAACTCGCTGCAAGTATTTAGGATTGCAACTGGATTGAGCTAATCATGCATCGGCTTGGTTCATATCCAACTTGACTCAAGCTCAAAATGAAACCCATTTAGTTAAATAAGTGGAGCTTGAGTCAAGCTTCAATCTCGTGAGCCCACTTACGAATGGGCTCATCATAGGCTCACAAGCCTGTTTACAAGTCTATTTGCAAGCCAGGCTCATGAGCAAGCTCGTTAAGAGCTTATGAAACATTTTTTTTTCTTTAATATTATTTTATTATATATAATTATTTATAATTAATATAATATTATAAATATAGTCATATATAATTACTTATGTAAGGCTTGTTAAAAATCTAGCTTGGCTCAAATTTGTTAATTTGTTAATTAAGTCAAGTTCAAGTCTTTAAAAGCCCAGTCTGCCACCTCATTTGCAAGCGGCATGTTCCCTTCTAATAGGAGTTATTAAGAAGTGTTAGTAATTAAAAAATAAAAATAAAGAAGGATAATAACCTATCATTTCTTTTTTTTCGTTTATTTTTCTCATGCAAGATTTTCAATGCAATCAATCATTCTCTTTAGGTACCTCCGCTTTTATTTATTTCATTCATGACATGGATTAGTTTATCGAAAATTATTTACTCGGGTTTGGGTTTTTCAGTCATGATAAAATGGAATTTTAGAGACATACTTACTAGGTGCTTTACTGGGACGACACTATTATGGGGGGAAACAAAAGAAAAGACATCATTAAAATGTTATAGGACAATTATTATTACATTAGTATATGATAAATGCCACTTTATATAATATATAGGACGTATTCTTTGCAAATGATCGTTACAAGTGAAACACCGAAACCTTCACCTATCTAAGTTACAAATACTTTAATAAAATAGTATAATAGAGAATTAATTCTGAACTTAAATTTGAGCTTAGTTTAGAAATTTTACCTAGATAGCTTAGTTAAATCAAGTAAAGTCAAGTATAGGATATAATTAGATAGTTTGGGATAATCCATTAGTAAATAGATTAAATTGAAAATTTAGATTTTAAATATCCCTTTCAATTTTTTTTAATTGTTTTATCTATCTATTTCAACAAATTGAATTTCATAATCTCAATTAATTTTCAATTAGAACTTCGTTTTTTTTTTTCAATTTCAAATCTCTAAATTCTTAAGCATTCAATTACAATGTTTCGTAAATTCCTAAGTCCTTAAACTTTAGTTTAGCTTTCATTTCTTAAATCTCTATAATTTTCAAAAGCAACAACTTATATAAAAATATCAGTTTCTAGCCTAGGCCTAAATTAAATATCAATTTCTTATAAATCGCATTTCTAAACTAGATTTCTAGTTCAAGTTATTAATTTCTATTATACCAGTCAACCCTTGAAATTTTGTTAAGTTTATACTTAAACCTTAGAATTAAAGGTCAACTGGAAACCCTAAAAGTTGATAAAGGATTATAACAAACCTAGTGTTTAGATCCGACAATCCCTTGCTTTTAATCTCTAAATAACAGAAATGAAATAATTATGGATAATAGTTCGTAATAATATAAGAAAGCTTAAAAATATCAGATTCGCTAATTTTTAGTATATTTTGGATCCAAACAGGATCAGCTCTCGAAAAGCATGTCTCAAGCCTCGAAAAATTAAAAATATTCCAATAACATCGTTAGATCTGTAATAACACAAGGATCTCAAAAATATCAGTTTTCATAATTTTTCTATAGCCAAAAATATCAGATATCGTATTTATATACGTATTTTCTTTACTACTGATATATTAGTAGTCTTATTTACTATTCATTGTCATATTCTAATATTCACCTATCTCTACTTTTTCTTACTATCTATATACCAATTTTTCTACTTTTTACTTTTCCAATACAACTTACATCTATCATATTTCACATCTTTATTACCTTTTATTACAAAACAATAAAAAATAAATCACTCTCTCTCTAGTCTGCATGGCCCCCTTCCCCTCTCATCTCTAATTATTTTTTTTCAATTTATTTTATTACATCTAATTTTCCTTCACAAAACTCCATAAACACCCCATCTTTCTCCGTTTCTTTCACACACTCATTTTACATAACAAAATCTCCCAAAATTTCTCTAAAAATTCTCTCTCTACATAATTCCTCTCTACCAAAGCTCTTATCAATCAATTCCTTCCAAAAACCCTTTCCTACACATAAACCATTTATCACATATCACTACCCACATATCCTACATTCATCATCTTCTTCCTTCAATACAAACACTCTTAGGTAAAACTTTCTATCATTATTGTTTTATGTCATGTAACTTAGCATGACCATGGTATTATTCCTTAAAACTTATGTGAGTTGTAGAAGCAACAACATGTTTATGTTTTGTTTGTTCTTGCATATGCCAAGAATTTTCGATATTTTAAATTGTTATGCTATATTATTATGTTGATATTATTGTTATTATGCTCCTAACTTAACTTTGTATATATTATTATCCATACGTATATCTATATATTTCTTTAGAACCTAAATGCTCACTAACTTTTTACTAATATGCTCTTACTATTATAAATGCTCTTATTATTACTTTTTCTTTTCTTTTTGTTTTTTTTTTTGTTTTCTTTTCTTTTTGAGCCTAGTCTATTCTTAGTCCCGAGTTGCCTTAATAAAGCTAAGACTCTTAATACTTGACCGTACTATTATGCTCATATTGATTCTTATATATATCTTATTTTATTATGTGATATTATTCTATTTCTCATGGCCACATATCCATACTCATGCATGACATATTGTCATTGTCTCAACAAAAAAATAAAAGGAGTTTCCTTAAATGAAGAGAAATAGAAACTTTCTTCAAAAACAAATTTTTGTCATCTAATAAATGATTTTTCCACGAAAACTTAAAATTTTGTCTTAGCAAATCTTTTCCAAAATTTAGATAATTTCATCATAAGATTTTAGCAATAATAGTATATGGAATCTTATCAAGGAATACTTAAAGTAAACTTATCACCAACACTCTTTTCAAACCAACGAAATGAGAAAATTTCTTTAAAACTTGATATTGCTAATTCCTTGTTTAACAAAGATTTTTCTTGAACTCATTTGTAGAGATTTCACCAACACTCTAAAATACCAAGGTCTAAACGAGTTTTACAAAATTACTAAAGAATAACCTTCTAAAAAAATAAATCTTACTTAGGAAATAAAATTAGTCAATAACTTAGAAAATCAATATCAATATTTATTTAAAGTGAATCTAACTTTAAAGAAAATTTAAAACACATAAACAAGACTACCTTAAGAAATTTTAGTCACTACCAAGAAATACCTACAAAAAACTATATTTTTCAACTACTAAAAGGTGAAGTTGTAGAAATCTTAAAAAGGACTAAAATTATTTTAAATAATTAAATTATTCCCAAAGGTTAAGAGATAAAATTAAGAAAAGGAAACATTCATTTATAATAACTTAAGGATTTTTTCCAACAAACTTAGATAAATTTTCAAGTCTATGCTTTTTGCAACTTTTAGATACATTGTTTTACAAAAATCATTGTTGATACAATCTCACTAAATTCATGTATATAATACGAGTCTTTGTGTGTGTGTGTGTGTGTGTGTATTCAAAGGATTTTTCAACTTTACAAAATCTATATTTTTGTACAATAATTTTTACACGAAGAAAAGTTTGAAAACTTGTATTTTGAAAGCTGGGATTTTTGTGATGAAATTGTACCTTATTGTTTCAGGACCTAAACGACTTTTTATGACAAAAATAACCTTATAAATGGATAGATATTTTTGAATAGGTGAAAATAGTATATAATATGCGAAATTCTAAGTTGAAATGAGCAAGTTATAGCAATTTTAAGTTGAACTTTCCACTAATATGAATTTTACCGTAACTAGAAAATAGAATTAGAAATTTTGGCTAGAAATTTCATGAAATACTCATTTTGGGTATTTCCTTTTTTTAGGAAATGAGGAGGACGACGTGTACTATCCGAAGACTATTTCAACTAAGGAAATATCGTCAAGCCATGGCCGAGTAAGTCTACTTCCCTTATTTTTCATATTTATGATTGTGCTTGTAGTATAGTAGCACTAGATATAGGACAAAGTTAAAATGAAAAGTGCATGTGACTTATGAGGTTGGTGAAAGAACTTTAAGCATATCGAGCCATGAATCGCTTATAATGAATTGTATGTTTACTAGCATGTTGAAGTGTTTGAAATTGGTTGATCACTTACAAAAAATTGAAATTTAATAGCTAGACTCTAAATAAAATTTGTTGCATACACTTCATGAGTTGAGTCTCATTGCATTCACTATTATATAATTAGTGGAACAAGTATATGATAGTGGTGGTTAGTATAACCAGTATAATATCAATGTGGCGAGTAGGAGCTGGTAAAATCTACAAATTAATGGCAAATAGGAGCTGTTAAGATCTACATGATTTTGGTGGCGATTAGTAGCCTATAAGAACTATAAAAAAAAATGATTTTTAAAGTATTGGTCATAATTGGCCGGAATACCCAACCCCGAATGAATTGCGTAAATTCATTCAACATATGATTCTCGGAAAATCATATATCTTGTATGCTCATGTGGCTATTACATTTCATTTGCTTGTATAATAAACTTGGTTGATATTTTTGTTTTGAGTATGTAAATTGGGAATGTTCTCACTAAGCTAGTAAAGCTTACACCCCAATAGATTTCTGTATACGCAGGACCATCTGTTCTTATACCCGAGGTCTAACCATATGCACGTAAGTCTTCTTTTTGGAAAGCTTTTGTGGGAAATCTACTCGAAGATTAGAATAGACTTCCTTTAAAATCTTTTAATAAAACATTTAAGTTATTTTGTAAAGACTAGTAAATTTTTATATAATCATTAGAGATTTGCAGGGGAATGCCCCTATGACTTTTGTAATGAACTATTATTTGTTGTTATAAGTTAACTTTATTTCTAGATTCTTGTATATTTATTATTACTCACTTAAACCACATTTTCCAATGGCATCTTCTATTATCGTGTTTTACGCCTTACATATAATACCAAACCTTTCACATTACTAAGATAGTCATTCTTAAATCTTGATATTGTATGTGATGGACTGCCACGTTTATGATACCCTTCGGGGCATGACAATATTAGTTCTCAGATTATTTTCTAATTATATTCGATACTTAAAATAACTATCTGAAAGGTTTAAACTCAAAGCCTCAACCCATAAATATCTTTTATTTTCTTTATCCTTATCCTTTTCCTCTTTTCTTTTTGCTGTCATTCTTTTTCTCTCCCTTTCTCTTCTCTTTCCCGTTTCTTTCTTCTTCTTTATTTTCTTTTCTTATTATCTTCAAAATCCAACCCTAAATCTCTATTTTAATGAGATTTTAGGCAAAATTGAAGATAGAAAACAAGATTGAAGTAGGAGATTAAGATTGAAGAAGCTACATCAATTAGGAAGCAGTAATAGTAGTAGTGAAGATCAAGTGGTTTTAGTTGACTAAATGGTAATTTTGATTGTTGTTGTTACATGAATTTTCATGGGTTAATACTAGTTAAAGGCAGGGTTACAATAAAACTTGTAAACTTGTAATATATAAGCTTGAATATCAAAACATAGGCTTATGTATGCATGTATAGAACTAGAAGTTGATGATATGATTTAGATAATATGAGAGTAGAAATATATGTCAAAAATATTAGTTATGATTATAAGTTTGTTTGTTGTTTGTTAAGATATTGTATATTGAAGTATGATGTAAAATAGGTAGATACATAACTTAAAGTTTACCTACTCTATTTTCGTGAAAAAGCATGAGGGGAACACGGGATGCCCTAATTAGTCGTTTTCCTTACTATTTCTTCAAACGCATCGATTTTAACTCACTCAAGAAGGTACATGGCTGGAATATGACTATCCTATCCAACATTGCTTCTCTTTGTTTTCTTCATTAAACACAACTCCAAAAAAGCATGGCTAGAACACGGCTTTCCTTATCCTACCATATTTCTCTCTGATCCTTGAGTGCATAACATGTTAAGTGAAACAAAGGAAGAACAAGACTTACCCCATCTTGTCATACTTCTCTCTAAGCTCCAACCCAAAAACAAAACACGACGGGAACTCGACTAAATGTATTAGCGATGCTTTTCATATGTTGGAACATGATGGGGGACATGCCTAAACCTATCCGCTCATGTTCTTCATAAAATAAATAAAATAAAAATATATATAGTACACACATATATATATGTAGATACTAAATTGAGTTATTGCATAAGGTTTTACTAAAAAGTTAATTAATGAATGATTGGATTTGGATTTGGTATGCTAAAATGAACAAGGATATATGGGTTTGCCTTAGTGTTATAATTGAATATGATTTACAAACTAGAATAAATGATTAATTATATAAAACTTAATTAAGATCAAGTTATGTTAATAATAAATGTAACTTGAAATATAATAGGCTTAACAACTAAATAGATCAAACATAGTTTTTAGATATAAAATGAATTTATTTAATAAACCTAAGTCAACATTACTTAATGAACCTTAATGAGTTAAAATGATATATACTAATTAATTCTAATCAACTTGGCTAAGTTAAGTTAATATAGGCTTAATAATTTGTAGTTGCCTTACATTAATGTGTTAATTTAAACCATAAATAATAAGAGAAATATGTTGTTTCAAATATTTGTTTATCTAAAAACTGGCATTTTCTATAAGTTAGTAATTTGTCTTAACACTTATTTACGTAATAAGAGACAATTATGTTTTTATAATAGATAATTATAAATAAAAAGGAAAGAAATAATTTGACAAACAAATAAGAACTGTCCGTATCTTGGCATCGTAACTTTTGTAGCCATGGTAGGTTCCTACTTAGTATCTAATCAAATAGATTTTTAAAATAAGTTTGAAGTAAGTTAATAATTAATTTAAATAATTATGAGATTATTTCATGAGCAGATGCTTGTTTTGCCCTAACCTATCTTCCGTCTGCTCAAGGCACCAACTTCATCATAGTTACGTGGTAACTTGCTTGTTGTTTGTTAGGATAAATATTTCTAATGAACTAAATTTAAAGAAAGCCTTAATAATTGAGTGATGCTTGTGTTTATGTCATTGAATCCAATCTGAGAGTGACAAACTTGGTGAATCTAACACGGTAGTTAGGTACTTAAGCCACCCCCTTGTCATGATGCATTGACAATTTATAAATGGCTCAGCAAGTAACTAATAGGGTAAATAGTATCGGCATAATGTTTGCTTAAGCTTGGAAGGAAGTGATATGGTTTAGTTAACGTTTATGGGCAGGTTGAACTAAATGATTATGGATTGAGATAAGTAGAGATGTGTAATGGCTGTTAATCTTAGAGGAAACTATTTTCCTTTTCTATTATAGATATAGGAGATATAAGTATTTGGGCTACTTATATCAACCCCCTAAGCAATTACTTCTAGTCAGGACTCCTAGATTCTCAAAAGCTTGTTTAAGAATATAAGTGCTCTAGTGCTGCTTGCTTTACTTTAATTTAAAGATAATAAACTGTTTTTTGTTGCATTTCATTAGTATAACTCATGTGTCATCTCGTGTGTGATTATGTCATTGTCATACTGGGCTTCGGCTCATTGTTGTTTTCTTTTCAAGTGTTGTTTGGATGATGATGTTTGCTTCAGGTGTATGGGATAGCTTGAGAGGATTCTGTTGAAGAACAAGACGAATTAAGATCGTTAGATTATATTTTATTTTGTCAGAGCTAGATTTATTTTTTGAAATATGTTTTTTTAAGGGCCTAGTGGAGCCCATATGTCTTAGAATAAGTTTTAAAGCTTTATTTTACCATCAAGAAAGATATATGAGATACCTGATGATATGGTCTCATTTGTGAAAGTTGATTTACTCATATGAGTAGAATGGGAAATGTTTTTGCAAGTTTTTTGTTTTTTTATCGTTGTTAAATCCAGCTGTTTTCATAATCTAATTAAATGATTTTAGAACATTAAAAAGAAAAAAGAAGATATAGCAAATGTTTGACATAAACAGTTTTTTTTTAGATTAGCCTATGCATATAACGCTTAAATGTTATGCGTGATGATTGGATATGCCTTGACCTTGTTTCGAGGCATAACACAACAAAAGAGAGGAAATCAAACCTAGTACCTCTCACTTGAAAAATCATAGGAGTTGCCACTAGGCTACAACACCATTAGCAAAGAGAACTATAAATTCAACAAGCTCAAATATATTTTCAATGATATGATTTAAATAGTAAATTTTGTATTTGAAAAGCTTAATAATGAAATAAGTTAGTACTCATGTTAAATATGAGTAAAAGAGATGGATTTGTGGAATTTATATAAAATTCATACCTCTTATGAAAAAATCGAGATGATCTTTTACCAAAAAAAAGATAATAAAATTTAAATGATATATGACAATGCAAGTTGATCCCAATCAACTTGAGTTATTTTAGAATCTCATGCTTGCAGTGAAAATGTGTCTAGATTAACTTGAATTGATCAAGATTTGTTGAAACTGTAGAATCCTTTTTACACTAAAAAATAGTTGTACATTTTGATCAAACTTTTGAAGTGTTTCATGTATTTGGGTCACATCCATTCATAGTAATGATTTAGAAGGGTTTATAACAAATATAATTCACATCTTAAACATTGTGAATATTGAGAAAAGTCATGATCTTTGATATAAGTTCCTAAAATATAAAAAATGTTGCTTCTCTAATTTAGAACATACATGAATTTCCTAGTCTTTTCAATTCTCTCTCCTTTAAACTATTACTATATACAAACATCTCGCATAAATACAAAGTGTAGTTGATACTTATTTTTTGTTATTCAAGTACCAAAACTTTGTTGTATCTTGAGAGAATATCGCTTTCAAAGTCCCATACCAAATTCAATGTGGGAGCATAAATTTTCTAAAGAAAGAGAATTTATCCATACCTCTAAGTCCATTATTTATTCTTTTATTTCACAAAAATAAACTTTCAGTCATCTATCAAATTGCTTAGTTTCACTAACCATACTTTTCTAACAATCTTAGAGAATTTATTAAGCATGGTTAGTGTAAAATGCAGTTATAAAATTATAAATTAAGACTATGAAAATTGGATTGTTCTAATAGAACAAACTTTAAATTAATGAAAATGAAGCATAATAAGGATGCAAGAACTCAAGAAACTAACCTAAATAAACCTAGCTAATTTAGAAATAGTATAAATAAATAGTATAATGTGTAGTTAATTTTGAACCTAATTTAGAAATTTGATTTAAATAGTTTAATTAAATAAAATAAGTAAACAATAGAGTAAGATTAGATAGATTAATGTAATCAAATTGGTAAATAAATTTATATTGAAATAGAAATTTCAATCTTCCCTTTCAAATTGTCTAATTATTTTACTTATCAATTCCAACAAAATTAATTTCATAATCTTTTCCAATTTTTCAACTATAATCCATTTTCTTTTATTTCAATTCCTAAACTTCTAAGCATTCACTTTTAAATGTTCTACAAATTTCTAAACTCTCCAATTTCAGTTTAACTTCCATATCTTTAATACCCATAAATTTTGAAATTCGTTTACCAATCTAAAAATATCAATTCTTAAACCTAGACTCAAATTAAATATCAGTTTCTTGTAAACTAAACTGTAAATTGTATTTCTAAATCAAGTTATTAATTTCTATAAAATAGATTCTCAAAGTATTTTCTAATTAGTTTTGATACTTAATATAATTATCAAAAAAGTTTGAACTTAATACCCTTGCCCTAAAAAATCTTTAAATTAAAGAAAAATTTGTCCTTTCTTTTTCTTTCATTTTTCTCCACTGCCTCCTTACTCTTTCTTTTCTTCTTCTCCCTATTTCCTCTTCCTCTTCATTTTCTTTTCTTCTTCTTTCCTTGTCTCCACAAATTCAAACCCTTAAATCTCAATCTTAAGAAGACTAGAAGAGAAAACAAGTTAGAAAGCAAGATTAGAGTGAAGAATCAAGTTAGAAAAAGCTATATCAACGAGAAAGGAAGAGTAGTAGGGAAGGTGTATTTGATAGCAATGGCTAAAACATATAAGTTATGTTGTTTTCTTGTTATGAACTATTATCGCATGTATATGATGTATTGATATTAGTTATATGTTAGATTTAAGATGAAATTTGTAAGCTTGTAATATATGAATTCATATGTTAAAGCATAAGTGAAATCATGCATGTTGGAATTAGGATTTTGATGATATGTGAAGAAAATATATGTATAGCTGTTGTAAGTCATAGTTATAACTTGTAAGTTGATTACAAGGTGTTTATGAGATAAAATAGGCAGTTGAAGTACGACAAAATGAATGTACTTTATTTTTATCCTAGAGTAGGAGGAGAACACAAGGGACTATAATCAATTGTGCTCTTTTGGAATTTCCAAAACATATGAATTTTTAACACACACGCAAAGGAATATGACTGGTACACAATTGCCCTATCCAACTGTGCTTCTCTCTACTTTGTTTCGCAAATACATTTCTAGAATAGCATAGCTGGAACAAGGCTTACCCTATTCCACCACGTTTCTCTTTGATCTCAGCATATTCTATATGACAAGTGAAACACAGTTGGAAACAAGCCATGCCCTTTCTCGCCATACTTCTCTCTATTCCCTAATCCTTGAAGGGTACAATGGAAACATAGGATAAACACTACTTGTGTATCTGCCTATGTATGTGAGCATAATCTTGAACACAACCATGCACCATCTTCTCTTTTGCCTTGTATAAAAATATAAAAACAAATGAAATAAATTAATAGTGAATAATAGAGATGATAAGTTAGTATTTGTATAGTTAGGAATGAATTAAGTTAAGTTAATTTAAAAGAATTTAGTAACTGATTTGAGTTAGCATGGTTCAATGTATAAAATGATCTTCGTTAGTTATATTAAGTTCAACATGAATTAATGGACCTTAATAAGTTACAATGAATTCGTTAATGGATCTAAGCTCAATAGTCTTAATAGTAAGCAAAAACGAATTAGATTGACTAAGTCTAAATAACTTGGCTAAGACTAAATTAATATAGACATAACTTAAAATTAGCTTAGAGAATATAAATATTATATGTTAGGATAAATCAATAAACAACATAAGGAGTATGATGTTTCTAAAATATGATAGACCAAAACTAGGTTAATTAAAATGATTTGATTAATGACAAAGAACTGTCTGTATCTTAGTAGGCCGATCTTCACAGCCATGGTAAGGTTCCTACTTCATGTCTGATCAAATAAAAACATGAAATGAATGTTTAATATGAAATCAAATGTAAGTTAATGAATGATTGAATTGCTTATGTAATTTAATTTCTTGAACATATATTATGAGTAGCTGATCTATCCTCTAATTCCGTTTCGATTGTGGACATCATAAAAGGTACATAGTGACATGTTTGTTGCATGCTAAGATAGACATATTAAAATAAGTTAAAACTTAAAAAATTGAGTGTTGCTTGTACTTGTGTCATTGAATCCGGTCCGAAGAGTGACAACCTTTCTAGAGCCGATCACAGTAATTAGACGCTTACACCACCCCCTACCATGATGCAATGGCAATTCATAAGTGGCTCAGTGAGTAGCCGATAAGACAAACGGTATCGAAATAATGTCTACTTAGACTTAGAGGAATATAAGATAGTATGGCTCACATTTATGGGACTAGTTGAGCCATATATCATAGACTAAAATAAGTAGAGATGCGTAACAGTTGCGAACCCTAGATGAAGCTATTTTCTTTTTTCGGTTAGATATAGGAGAAATAGATATTTGGGCTACCTATGTTAACCCCTTGAGCAACTGTTATTATTTAGGACCCCCGATTTCTAGAGGCTTAATTTGAAGTGCAAGTGCTCCAATGTTGAATTGTTTCACTTAAATAAAAGATATAAATTATTGGGCGATGCATCGTACTAAATTAAGCTCGTATGTCATCTTATATGTGTTTTTGTTACTGTTATACTGGGCTTCGACTCATTATATTTCTCTTTCCAGGTGATGATGATGATGGTGATGTTGATATTGCTTATTGGATCGGTGGGATGAATTT